>OZ038401.1:7635372-7654716 GCA_964036045.1 Eutreptiella sp. 'Long Island Sound 2002'
TGTTTTCCACTTTGCCAGGGCAAAAAAGGGTGCGGGGGGTTGAAAGCGGATCACAAAGTAGGCCCTTTTGCAAACGCAAGTAGGCCCTTCTGCAGACACAAGTAGTTGTCAACCATCGGCCAAAAGAAAAT
The DNA here is from genome assembly GCA_964036045.1 of Eutreptiella sp. 'Long Island Sound 2002'. Lineage (NCBI taxonomy): Eukaryota > Euglenozoa > Euglenophyceae > Eutreptiales > Eutreptiaceae > Eutreptiella > Eutreptiella sp. 'Long Island Sound 2002'. The sequence continues at coordinate 7,635,504 of OZ038401.1, forward strand.
CTGTAAAAAAACTGCCCCAATACGGAGACAATGCCTAATGTGATCCCTAAAACAATAGCTAATGACCAATGCAGTACCTTGGAAGCAGGACTGCAGTAGTGTGAATTTCAGGAACGGAGCCATCCACTCTTGGCTTTCACCTCAACAAGAAATTATTTTAACATGAAACCAATGTTCGAACAATTGCAATTGTCGCTCGGGGCCAGTGCTGATATTGTGTCCGCTGTGAAGCGTGGGGGACCCCCTAGATGGCAGGGGTGGCGTAGCCAATCCGCCCACTCGTGGGCCACTGTTGATATTGTTTCGCGTTGTGAAGCGTTGGCGACCCCCCAGACGGCAGGGGTGACATAGCCAATCTGCCCACTTGTGGGCCACTTCTGATTTTGTCCCCCGCTCTGAGGCGTTGGGGAACATGAAATATGTGGCTGTTAACACACCGCAGTGTGGGTCACGGATCGGGGTAGCCTGCCGTGGTTAGAACCAGTCCGGCACCTACACTCTTACCTTGTCTCGCTGACAACACCTCTCCCATTGTGCTGCCGACAATTCGAACGTCACTGTGTTTTTGTTTTATGCATGGCACCCCTGTTGACCAAACACAGCGCTGAATCAAGCCCATTCAAGTTCGTACTTACAGTGGTAGAGAAAGGCAGTGGCCTTGGGTCAGTGGGTGTGTGTGGGGGGGGGGGGGGGGGGGCTAAGCCCAAGTGTTCTCTCTACGTGCCATTGCATGGTAAACGTGAAGTTCTGACATGTGGTGCCTCAATAGTCTACACCCCTTTCCGCAAAGTACACAAGCCCATGCTTCATTCTACACCGCCTCCACCTGGGAAACAAAGGGTGTAATCATTGTACCCACCCGTATTCTCATGCTTTGCACCATTTGCAAGAAGTATGGCGCACGATTTTCGGGTGTAGGTTGTCAAAAAGCAATCCAAATGCAAGCGTGGTGCAATGTTTTTGACTACCTAGACTTCGGTTTAGGTTGCATACAATTGCTATCTAGACTCATGCACAATGCATGTTTTTTGACTATCTGTGCGCAAGATACTACCCGGATTGTGCACCGTGCAATTTTGTTTACTACCTAAGCTCTTTATGCAATGTAGGCGTGTCCAAGTAGCAATCTGTGCACTCTCTTCGCACTTTTGAAGGGAGAGCAATGCAAGTGGTGCACAAACAACACAACCCAACACGACAACCAAATGAAATTCAGAAAAAGCTACACCAAGAAACCAAAAGCAGTCCAGATTAGTAGTGTGGTGACCGCAGGTCAACAGGGATTTGCTCCATTTGTTGGATGCACCTGCCATCCCATGGGGTCACGTGTGGACATGCCATCCCTCAGGGGGTGTTCCTAGCCGCGGCTAGCCGCGGCTGGGCGGGTTGGACCCCCCCTCCCCCCCCCCCGTGGCTGGCCACGGCTGGCCAAAAATGGGCGGGGGGGGGGGGGGGGGGATTTGGCCAAAATCAAGGAAAACGAAGAAAAAATGGCCACACTTGGGGTCCCTAGGGGTGCAAGCCATCCCCTTTTGACTTGTGGCTATATGTGCTACTGCATTTGGGGCTACTAGGTTGTGTGGCCTCTTTTGAAGTGCGAAATGACCCCCCTCCCTCCCATGCTCAATATCACGTGCAGCTGAAGACACACAATGTGGCATGGACATAATGCAAAGACAATCATCAATGTCTCATATCGCATTGTCGTGAAGAGGAGCCCCAAACAACGGGCTACCATGCGAAAGTGAAATAGAGAAAAGTGAGCAAAGGACTCCCTGCACAACTGGAGGCACAATGGCAGTCCTCATTATTGGGGAAACAGAAATTAACACCCGATGGCAAGGCACCACATTGGGGTGAAAAATATATATCGTGACAGAAGAGGGTGCAAATATGGGACTATGGCTATGCCTCTACCACAGTGCCCTCCTCCTCGTCATCTCCATACATCGAGCCCTCGTCATCAGCAGTGACCTCCTGATACGTCTCAACATCAACAACATAGTACCCTCTCCCATCCATGGAATGGGGGATAATTTCCTTTTCAACCGAACAATAAGGAACACGGATATTACCCCCATCCCACTCAAGCACCGCAGACCCATCCTCTTTTTCCTCCCGCAGCCGGAGATAGCGAACTGTGATGTTAAACCTTGTCTCCTTTGTTCGCTTTTGAAAAATAGAAATGGCCATACGGAGCCGGTTGTCCTCCGGGTCGCGGTACGTGAGCATTTGATCAAAAATGAAATTGGTTGGCACTCGCTTCTGCTCTTTCTTATGCTTTTTACATATCAACTCCCCCATGTCATCATCATACGCTACAACACACTGCAACGGCAATCGTGTTGGTGATTGTGCAACTGGACCAAACATCCCATAACCACATCCCGATGCATAATGCAACTAATTAAACTAATTACCTAATTACCTAATTACCTAATTACCTAATTACACAAACATGACAAATGTAGGTGCATGGAAATTGTACCAATACCTGTTGCACAGACACATCATCATCATGTAATCTTGAGAGCAAAGGCAAAGAGGCAAAATGCAAAAATGCAAGGCCCAACACAATATGGTGTCTAGACGGTTGGGTGGCTGGGTGACAAGGTGGTTGGCTAGGTGGCTAGGTGGCTGGGTGGCCGGGCGGCGAGGTGGCTGGGCGGCTAGAGCCCCCCCCCCCCCCCCCCTCCCACCCACTGACCGGAACCCGCCCTCAATACCTGCATTGGTTCCATTTTTGTGTCATGGGTTCGAGGGCCGTTGGCGCCAGCTCAAGACCTATATAAAATTGTCAACATGGGCAGTGGAAAGGGGTACTCCCCCCCCCCCTTGACAATAGAACCGGTACTCTTAATTTTTTGCCCCTTGGAAATTTAACCATGTCACATACATGGAGGGGTTTCAACCGTGTCACTAGTGTGTTTGGTGTGTGTGTACTCCATGAGTCCCTTTTGTAATAAGCTCTTAAACATGAGTGAAAACGGCAACGACAATGTTGAGATGGAACAATTGCGTGAAGTCATGCAACCAACACTTACGAAACTATTGGTTGTCGAAGGTGTTCTCCCCAGGACCGTCCAACAAGGAAACAATATGGACGGCCACCGGAAGTATACCATCAAGCTACGCGAGTGGTTGGGTCGTGCAGCATCAATTGAAAGAAGCAAGATACTTGCAAGTTCTCCCAAGAAGAAGCAACCGGCCTTTTTGCGAGCAGTGTTGGAGAAGGTGTTCTCGAAAAAAGCTTTGGATGATGCCCGCACATTTTCAAAGTTGAAGCAAATGCTAAAACGGGCATACAAGGATTTTAAGAACGGGAGGTTCAAAGAGTCCGAGCTCTATGAGGAGACCAAAAGATATCGCTCTTCCTTGACACCCACTGCAACGGCCACACTCCGTCGTAGTTCGTTTGTACGAGTGGTACAAAGAACAACCCGTTCGCATGCGCAAGACACGGGGATTGTTTTATTCGCAAATTGAGTTGCTGAACGAAACATTGGCGGAAGGGGAGAAACCAATCTCTTTGTCAGTTCGGAAGCGCAAGGGATGGCTCACAAAATGGGCTAAAAGATACGGTGTGAGCTTTCGGAAGACGAACAAGAAATACAAGATGCCGGCGGACGAACAAAAAAGAAGGTTGGGAATGGCTTGGCGGGATATTCTTCGGATTTGACTTGGGCTAGCCCCGAAGAGTAGAGAAGTGCCAATTCAAGGTTGGGATGAAACCCCACTTTGGGAGGATGCATTGGATGCAGAGGCCACTGCAGTGGCTACGGGCTTTGAAAGTGTGGCTGTGAATGCATCTCATGCATACAATATGTCGCTGGCAAGGGAATTCGTTGCCAAGAATACTCCGACCTTGTGCCACAAAACTTTCCTTCACAAAAATTGTGACACTGGGACCGTAGTGTGGAATGAAGGAGACCGGAAACAAGAGTATCTGACCTCACCCAGTGCCGAGCCCAACTGGCAACATGGCTCACCTCACCCCCGGGCAATGCTTAGCCCGATTGCAGTGTGTAAGACTAGAATGCCAAGAAGCTCGGGGCAGTAACAGTGTCATACTTGATGTTGTTTACGCTACGATTAGACTCTTCAACAAGAAAGAAGGGAAGCAAACATGCATCAACAGAATCGGCTTGTGGTTACCAACCCCTGACCAATTGGCCTGTGAGCCCAGTGTGAGACTTCGATGTCCTCATCGCATACCACAGTAGCACGCACAGGGCATGTTTCTCCCACCCTCCCACTGGGTAGCTTTTTCGGTGGAATTCAGCGGCCATGCGATTGTGGTTCTATAACCCCCATGTACTACGTGGCGCCAATTCATGTGTATGGACTGTCTCCCGCCTGCCTTTGGCACCCATGTGTGTGCTACCTTGCGCCACGTCATGTGTATGGACTATTACCCCATTCCCTTTGGCACCCGATGTGTTGTGCTTGGCGCCGCTTCATGTGTATATGAAGTGCTGGATTTTGGGCACAACTTCGTGTCATGTGTGCCCACCCCACATGGATTGCAATACTTACTTTTGGGCGGCATGATGAATTTTCATCGATGCGTAGACGTAGATGTAGGACGGTGAAGATTGTGTTTCGGACGCCTGGTTTTCGGTTAGCGGGCGAAGTTGATCGGCTAGGATGTTATTCTACAAACCCAAATCCACAAAGCAATCAACACGTGGAAGAGATTATTGCCTAAGCTGCAGAGTGACAAGAAGACATCTCCGGTATTCGCTCTCATGCATGTGGGTGTTTTTCGATAACACAACAAAGCCTGTGCCTGTGCACGTACGTGTGCTTGTGCCTGTGCCGTGCCTGTGTCTGTGCCTGTGCATGTGCATGTGCCTGTGCCTGTGCACGTACAACGATGGTCTCCTGGGCAAGGACAAGGACCACCACAGGACTTGGCGGCGTAGCGGAAAAGGTGTACTCGTCAGTAACAAATGTGGGCGCAGATGGAGATGAGCTTGAGGGCTGCGCTGACTCGTTGGCCCTCTTTGCTAGAGATCCAATGTAGGCCTTCCCAATCTGCACCCCAGAAAATTGACTTCTACTAAGGACCTTCAGAAGGGCTTCATGTAGTGTGGTAGGCGGTCCGCGGATCACTGATCCGCGGGGGTCCAAAAACCCCCCCCTCCCCCCCCACCGAATGATCCGCGGATCACGGATCACCCACCCCATAAACCCCCCCCCCCCCCCCACTGCCTAGCAAAATGATCCGCAATTTTCCGGATCACTAATTCGGACACGTGGACAGTCCTAGGGGCTCAAGAACCCGTGGTCGTGATGCGTACACATATGGAGTCATGTCAACACAAAGAAGGCGGGCACATGCAAAGCAAAGCAATGGAAATGTTGGATAACCTGGATAAAAACCCCTTCCTTCTCCCAAAACGTCAAATTGCTACCTTTGTACGGCGGCAACGTGTTTGGGATTGAGATGTAGGCAAGATCAATTTAACTTGCAAAAAATGATCCACAAGTCCACACGACCATTGACACAAAGTTCAAAGTGCAATAAGCAAAATGGTCCGGAATGGTCCAAGAATGATCCAAAGTGATCCACGGATCACCACCCCCGAAAAACCCCCCCCCCTCCCCACTGCCTAGTGTTTGGATCAAAAATGATCCGGATCACCCACCCCGAAACCCCCCCCCCCCCCCCTGCCTGCCGCACGTAGCACTCTTCATCATCTATTACTAGTCCCAACTCTGGACCTCAATATTTATCATTTCAATGATGTGGTCGGCAACAAAATACACGTGTCTCAAACTTTCCCCTTTCATGCTCTCCCCTCCGACACTACTCAGAGTGGACTCAACCACAATGGCGTTACCGCCTCTTGAGAGCAATGTCCGCAGGTCCTTGGCGCTGTACGGATTCTTTTGTAGCGCTAACTCATATCCTGTGAGACGGTGGACCACACTGTTCGCATCAATGGTTTTTGCTGCCGACACTTTGGAGAATTTCATCTCTTCGCCATTATGGGGACTGTTACGGCACCGAGTAGACTTACACTCCGCTTCAAACATCTCCTCGGTGCCTGGGTAGACGCGGATGGCCCATGTGTCACACGACCACCTGGTTTCACGTGTGTTCGAGAACGAAGCCTCAAGCTTCCAAGGACCAAAGATCACACTCAGAGTTGCTGGCGAGGGCATGTCCAAGTCCTTGATGGCCTTGTTGCAATTGAGCTCTTGATCACCAATAAGTAGAGCGGTTACGCGCTTAGTCGGCCCATCCTTGTTGACCTCTTCCTCAATGATTGTTTTCAAAGAAGTCAACGTAGCGGTTGACTCCACTTGAAAATCTTTTGAATTATCCGAAGGATGGGGACTAGGGTCTCGATCCACTGGACCACTCTCTACTTCGTCAGGTGCTGGTTGTTTTCCCGGGTGCAGAACACAAGCAGGTGTGGCTTCCTTAGAATGCCACCATCTTCCTTAGAATCTCATCACCTTCGATGGTCTTGACGGTAACGTCTACCGACATGCCCACATCCATCGGCAATGATTTCAGCTGGCAATGAAAAGCGAAGTCTGGTGAAAGAGGTTGAGCCAAACACTTTGTCGTTGTCCCCCCGCTCATGCGGTTGATAAAAAGATTGCTGGAACCTAATCAGCTTTTAAGGTCGGAAAGCCTGCCATAAACTAGCACAGCACCACAAAAATGCTCAAATGAGCGGGAAATTCTTTGACTACATCGTCACAGAATTAGGTATTTCCTTTTGCTAGATAGCCGGAAAATTTCCACAAGTGTTATCGGTAGAATTGCACAATTCTACGGATATGCGCGCACGTGTTATCCGTAGAATTGCAAAATGCTACGGATAACCACTTATCCGTAGAATTTGGGTTGGGCATCAGATTTCAGGCACAAACTTCAAAGGCTCTCAGAATTTAGGATGAATGCCAGAATGAAGCTGTCTGTGCACTTATTTTGGATGTAATGCCTGAAAACCAAAAATTTTCAAAATCTTTTTTAGGTAGGGGTGGACAAGCCTTGTCAAGGAAGTTGAAACTCCTACTTGGGGGGGGAGGGGGGGGTTGGTCAGACCCATATGGATGTGAGGAGGGGTCGTTAACACTTTTTTTGCGTGGCACACCTCGGTAGCAGCTTGTATGACCCATTTTTAGTTTGGCCCTTCCCAGCCCGTGCTGCCGGCTGCTGCTAGGTATCCAGTGGTTTTCTTCCAATCAGGTACCACACTCACCAATGTGGTCCTCCATTCATTTCAGCTCACTGCTGCAAAGTGTCTCAGGGTCCTATACATACAAAGCGCCTCAATGCCTTCTTGTCATTTATTGGCTTTATGGCTGGGCTCTGGCCACGTGGGCTGAAGTATCCTACTTTACAACATTCAAATATCGAAATCCGTAAAATCTAGCGACACTCGTGGTGACGGCGTGTCCACTTGGTACCCTAGTGGCATGATTTGCCTCACTGGAGTAGTGGTCGCTGACTCTGGCGTGCCCTGTGGTGATCCCCCTTTTGACACCAATACAACCGACTCTGGGCTCCAAGGCACAAAATCATTGTGTTCGCGCGAACGTGGTGGAGGTGTGAGTGCCCGTGGCCATGATGCGCCCGCGGCCTACTAAGGTAGAATATTGTGCCGAATATTGTCAGACAGAGAACTGCGGAGAACAACAACCATCGACAGTAACATACATCAGCGAATGAGTGCGAAATTAATTGACTGCCGATTTAAGCTATTTCTGCGAGATCAACATGCTCATCTAAAATGCCGATGGAGCAAGAGACCTGCAAATATTGACTTGGGATCACGAGTTCATGAGTTACGTGTCCAGACAGTTGGCCACATTTCTTGCAGTGTGCGTCTTAGTGGTGGGACAGAGTAACTGCTTTAAAAGCTAAGGGAGACTGCTTCCATCGGTGCACCGTTCCTTTGGGCATGGCATATGTTGCTGTCCTGACTCACCTTTGCCGTGGTGCTGTATTCAGCCCCTGAGGAGTGGTGGGTACGCTCGTCCTCAATCAACATCTTAAAATTGGCCCTAACCATGACATGTCGGCACACCTTTTGATGGTTTGCAGAGAATTTGGGAGCAAAATGACTTCGAAGGAGAAGAAAAAGTCGAAGAAGCCCAAAGAATTTGTTGAGGACTATGATCAGAATCGCAAAATCGTTGAAGCCATAGCTGCTCGTCCCGAAAACAATTACTGTTTTGACTGCAATGCGCACGGTACACACAGCTTTCTATGTGGGTGCAGGGGTTGATCAGAAGCGGTATTCCTTGTGAGAAGTTGGTTAGCAGGGAGTAACAGGTGGCGTAAAAGCCCTAAATCCTGTTTTCGTGAAGGTTGAGGTTGTCGAAAGTGCAGCCGCTGCTCAGCTCAAGGGTTGGGGCATGGGCACTTGAACCTAGAAGGATTGATTTTACCCTCCAGGTCGATTCATAGGCACTAATTTGCAAATCATCTATTGCTGGCAGTAAGTAGAAATTTCACTGCTGTTAAGCTTTTGCTCCTGTTATTGCCTTGCACTGTTCTTAGCACCGAGATGGGCCAGCATCAACTTTGGTGTTTTCCTGTGCCTTCGATGTTCGGGTTTCCACAGAAATCTTGGGGTGCACATTTCAAAGGTGTGTCGCGTTCAGTTTCTGTTGCAGTTGTGTCCCCTTGCCTCGGACGTTGGAGAACGTGATCAAGTCTCATAGTGTGTGTCCCTCGGTGACTCAGAAATACAATAACAACACGTGTCGACCCTGCAATGCAACCAGCGCTTTCGAAAGTGCCAAGCAGCTAGTCCCAAGTTCGGGATATTTCGTTTTCAATGCCGTTGGTCCTAAGGGTTCACAGCGCAGCAGCACACCATCTCCGCCGCGGTGCAGACCCCTTCCTTTCGCATCCGAAAAGGACTGGAAAGGTTGACTTGAAACCGTCACGGCTTGCCCTGCCATGTTCCCAAAGCTTCTCTGCCTGTACAGGTACGCAGTGTGAATCTGGACAAATGGACACTAGAGCAAGTGATGGTGTGGACCCTTTCTGCCCTTGTCAGGTCACGCCTGGTGTCCAACACAACGCAACAACAGGAGGGCAGGCAGAGCGATGTGTCTGTGGGGTGTGCGACACGTAGCCCCGCCAAGCCATGCAACATTCACCCGACCGCTGGAAATAGCACCTCGAAGAGAGGTGTTGTTCCCGTCAAATTTCGGGATTTTGGTGTTGCTCTTGCAAAGGGGGATGGGGTCACCGCCATCGTGCCTGCTTTTGTGGTGGTGTTCAAGCTGGTGCCGATGGTTATTGTGTTGTGTCTGAAACTACAAGGGCAATGCATTTGCAGTCAAGTGTGGCTGGTGGTAGCGGATCTGACACATGGTGAGGATTACCTGAGTCGGAAACCAGGTGATGCAGTGGGAGACTGCCATCCCTGGGGGAAGCCCTGTAGTGTGCATGAGGCACAAAACACTGGAGGCTGATAAATGCAGCTGAACTCGGCCGCATTGAAGAAACCAGAAAGCTTTGGCTGCAACAGTCATTTGTGGGATCATCGTAGAACGGGATAGCTCTGCACCTTGATCGCGAGAGGTTGCTCGAGGACCAAAAACGAAAGTGTGAGGCCACAAAAAAGTTTGTGTACCTAAACCGGCCTCCATTTTCGGGCTCCTGAATAAATTTCACTTTTCCCCTGCGGAAAATTTTTCTGATGTCGGCCAAGATCCCAGGAAGGCCAGGATAGCCCCCCACCCCAACCCAACCCCAGTATCACTAAGCCCCATACTCCAGAAGTACTGCTTTTCGTGTCTACAAAGCGGCTGGCACTACTCAGCCCTCCCGCCAAAATATCACAAGACCTACTCTACCTCCCCACCTTTGCAACCACACCCCAGACGAGTTGATTTCCTGCTTCTGATGATTTACTTTGTTTCCAATCCTCATGATTCACCTCATTTTGAACGTGTTGGAATGCCCCTCTGTTTCTTTTCACACATACCTCAGCAGTTTTGCACTTAGTTCCTTAGGTTGATTTGTTCTGTCTGTATCGTGTCAGTTTGGTCAGTTGGTATGTTCTGTGGTTCAACCAGGCCTGGCTTGGAGAATAAAGACACGCTCATGGCTCTGCATGTTTCTGCATTTGTGTTGCCGCTGTTTGTCTTTTTACCAAATTGGATCTCTACATAATTAGGTCTCACGCCCCGTATCATTTTCCATTGTATTTCACACACATCACTGCACACTCTGCTACTAATTTACTGTTTCTGACGTACAGGTACCAATTGTGACTGTCCGACTGTTCCTGTTTAGGCATGATATTCTGTTCCCTCCTTCAGATACAGGGTTTTCGAGGTTCAACCAGGGACGGCATAGAGAACAAAGATGCACTTATGCCGTACTGAGGAGTGGATTACCTCATTTGCACTGTCTGCACTGACCGTCTGTCTGTTTTTCAAATTTCAATCCAATCTCCTAATTAGCCCCCCCCCCCCCAGTATCACTGGCTGTGGAGTGCATTGCCTCAAGTTTGCAATTTTTGCAGCACTGTCTGTCTGTTTTTCAATCAATCTCATTCGATCTAATTAGGTCTCACCCCCCCAGTATCACTAAGCAATCCCCTGACCGGAGCTGTCTGCGAACCTGGGGGGTTGTCTCACAGCTGATGGACCAGATTGGCAACAAGCGTGGGGCATTTTTGTATGAGCACAGAAGACCCAAGCAACTGCGGAAGCCCGATGAGTACACGAACGACAGGTATCATGGGCAAGGCAGTGTGGGTGTGCGTCGCACGAAGTTGAAGCCTGGATGTCTGGCACAGCCTTCAGCACCATCTCCAGCGCTGCGTTGGGCACTGCACCCCGTCCCGCTCCTGGCACTGGCTGGGCGTTGTGCCTTTCCAAAGGCAGGGAAACCCGGACGGCGAACGGGAGATGGCGATTGCGCAGGACTTTTGTGCGCCTGTTCGTGACTGACGCCGCCGCCGTGTTGCCCGCGCGACGATGACGCAACAGCAACGCTGCTGGCGTCCGCAACACGGAACCCGGCAGCTGGAGGGCCAACCGACTGTGGGAGGGCAAACCGACGGCGGTTGTGCGGTTCGGTGAAGACCAGCGCGCCCCAGTCGGCGTGGTGCTTCTTCTGTGTGCGGTTCGAGCGCCCCCATGCCCCGGTCCGCCTCGCAGGACCCTGGAGGATTACATGCGTGCGAAGTATGAGCACAAGGCGTTCTTTGCCAAGCCCGGGGACAAGGAACCGGGCGCCGAGGGCGATGGCAGTGACAGTGACAGCCCTGTGGAGGCCAAGGTGTGTGCGCGCACGTTGCTCGCGCACCCAACGCCGCTGTCCGGCACAAAGCCCCCCCCCCACACCCAGGGCATCTTCAGACTAATTCAAAACCAAGGGGGGGGGGGACAGAATGCAGCGACCCGACGCAACATGCGAAGGGAAGAACGGGTGACTGTCCAGGGCCCCGTTAAGAAACAACAACCCGACGGAATGTCACACGGGGGGGTCACAGTGCAGCGTAAAGCACCCGGGACACCGTGCAGGCACGCACGCCACCCGCGTGAACCATGAAGCGCACGCTACCCGCAACCAACAAGGAACGCGCCCTGCGCGCGCGCGACCCACGGAGTGGGGGAGCTTACGTGGTGGACGGCCGGGAGGAGCAGGGCACCTGGGCCTCACGCACGCGAAAACGCAGCGAGGCAGGTTGTGGACGGCCTGAGGACGGAGGTGTGGGGACAGCAAAAACAGTCAAACGACCCCCGCAGCAACAAGCACAACCCCAAAACGCCAACTACACCGCGCCGCTAACGCGCAAACGGCACATCCTGCCACATCCAGCACAGCCCCAGCACACCAACCACTGGGCTCCGCGGACGCGGACGGTGCATGGATTTCCTCGTCGTTTTTCTGCAGAAGAAGGAGAAGAAGGAGAAGAAGGAGAAGAAGGAGAAGAAGGAGAAGAAGGAGAAGAGAGAGAAAACAGGGAAGAGGGAGAAGAAAGAGAAGACACAGGTGTCCAATGCGAATGCAGCGGAGCATGCGATTTCATGGAGGTGCACACGTGACATCGATTGCTGCAGTGATCGGGACAAATCCCATGATGCCCCAGTGTAAGCCCCAGCGCACGCCCCAGGGGCCTGCTTAAGGGCTTATTCGGGGGCGTCCACAACGTATTTTTCATCAAAATGAAAAAACAAATTCGGGCCGTCCAGCCGCCGGCTCACTATTACACAAGTGGACGGCACTTGAAGGGCAACCAACGGCGGTTGGGGGGTGACCGACGGCCGTTGGAGGGTGACATTTCTGAACAAAACAAAGGGGGGGGAACACCACTAACACTGGGACGCGCCAGTGTAGGCCCTAGCACAGGAAGCCCCAGCGTAGGCCCCTGTATAGTCCCCAGTTCAGGCCAGCAACAGGAACACGCACCCTGCAACCGAAATAACTGACCAAGTTGCCACACACAGTCTAACATCAACTTTCGTGCATTTTGGCCAAGGTGTGCAGACCATGATCATGGGGGAACTCCTGTCCAAGTGCCCAACCCCCACCCTACCCCCCCGGACCCCCAACCCTACCACACAAGTGGCGACCGGTTGTTACAATTTGACAAAGCGCCGGAAGAACTTTTTCGGGCCGCAAAGGGGCCCGAAGAAAATGTTCTTGACAAAGATTTGCCCCACAATACGTACCCTCAGAATGAGCAGCGCGACGCGGTGATTATTTCTGAGGTACACATGTTGGGGTCCCCACCAGGCAACCCCCCCGTTTTGGTCCCCTCTGGCTACTACAATCCCATTGGCGCCGGGCATTGAAGCTGGAGGCCCCCGGTGGTGACAACCATCCTGGAGCATGCAAGGCAATGCCTTTTGAAACCGTGCTTGATTCAGCATTCCAAGCGGTGCCGGGTGTACATATGGGCTTTGCTTGTTTGCGGCTTGACGGCCATGCCCCTCTCCCCAGGTTAGAGACGAGGGGTCGGGGGGGCGAGGGTGGGGGGTTGGGCACTTGGACAGGGGTTCCCCCATGATCATGGTCTGTACACCTTCTGCACCGTGTGCGTTGTTGACCTTTGTTGATCCACCAACACGCCACATCACACAAATTTGACCACCACGAGCCTTAAAAGGGTCGGAGCCCAAAAGGTCTGAGCACATATTTGGACAACAGCATTGGTGCACCGCATGGGTTCTCTCCCGCACAGTGCTTTTGGAATGAAGTGGGGTGTGGACGTCATGGAGGGGGTTGCCTCCAATGGAGGAAGCAATACCCACTCCTTTAGATACTGAAGGTACCATTCTGAATTTTTCTTTCAATCAACTCAGTAGGATTGTGCTAGCAGTGATGTCATACCCATGTCGGGGCCTTCCAACGCCCTGTGCCCCAGCCCTCGAGCCGTCAGAAATCCGTGGAACGTGTGGTTTTTTCCCCCAGCCCGCATCGGACTCTGATGACGACGACGACTCTCCTTCACGTCGTCGAGGACGGGCTTCACCCGTCTCGAGCAGCGACAGCGAGAGCGAGGCGGCCCGGAGGAGAAGTGAAAGAGGTGTTGATGCGTGTGAGATGAGAGCAGGCTGCTGAGCATGGCTTGGGCGTGGGCATGGGCGTGGGTGTGCGAGAGTGTGCGGATGTCACGTTTGTGCCCTACTTTCAGCGCTCGTCCGGATGCTGCCATCGCGCGCCTTCCCCGCCTCAGAAAGGCGCGTCTGCCCTCTCTCCACTTGCCTATTCTTCTGCCGGGGGTACTGACGAGAGATGAGACACGGCTCACACGCGTTGTGCTCATTGATGCAGCGTCTCTGCAGCCCAGTGCCTGTGGGGCTTGGGATCTCCGCGGGCGACTGATGGTTACTTGCCGGCAGTCGGCAGTTGGCGGGAAACCGCCAGCGCAGAGGGCCGTCCCGAGGGACCACGTGTTGGCCTCAACAACGGCCTGCAAACGGCCTGAAACAGTCCTGATTGGGGGCGGGGGGGGGGTTGCACTGGGGGGGGGGGGGGGTTCGTTCGAGCCCCCTGAAGGAGGGGAGGGTGGTGGTGGTGGTGGGTCTGCGGCCCCCACCCCACAGTCGCGCCGTGGGGGGTGGGGGGTGGGCTGGCCATGCACCCCCACCTCCCTAGGGCTGGATATCACAGTGACGGAATTATTTTGGTGGGGCTGGGGCTAGGGGGGGGGGAGGCGGGGTTGAGCCTGAGATGATGTCATGCCGATTGCCGATCCATGTATACATGATGCATGCCGATGACGAAATTGCCCCAATGCATTTCCTGTGTTTTTCGGGGGCAAAGCCGTTGAAATTTTTTTTTGCAGGGCCCAAAAGTGGTCCCAAATGACAATGACGACAAAAAAATTTTCCCCAAAACATCATGAGACCCATCAAATTGATCAACGGAATGCACTGAACATGAAAATATCTGTGGTTGGGGTCAAAAATGACAAAAATTGGCCAAAATTGGTGGACTGAATTTCGTCATCGTCACCCCGTCATTAGGGGGGGGGGGGTACTGCTGTGGGTTTTGCAGGGTTCCAGGGTCTTATTCATAGTACCTGCAGTGCCTGTGATGAGCAAGAAAGAGGCATGGTGTCGGCTTGACACTGTGTTCTCTGTAGGTCCAGTTCAACCAGCCACGTGTCACTGCAAAGCTGAAAGGCGCCTATGGTACCACTGACAAGGCTTTTGTTGTGCTGACGTGTGCTTGCCATCTGTGACCAGCACACCACACGTCTCTGTACGGGGGCAGGGGGGGCTTGGGGGGGGGACAGATCCCCCCCCCCATATCCAGCCCTGCCCCCCCGGCCAAGGCAGGTTCCGAAAAAGTGGACAGTCTCCGGTGCTCAGAGGTCGGTTCTCCCCGGGGAGTGCACACGCTCCAGAGGTGTTACCCGGGAGGGAGAAGGTTAGGAACAGGCAAAATATGGGATGGCAAAATTCGGCACAACACAAGTGGGCCAAATTCTGCCGCGGTATTTGAAGGTCCGGGGCCATTTTTCTAGGCGTCATTTGTAGCTCTCGTGGCATGCACAGTTCCAGTGTGCCCAACAGCCTCCAGGATCCAGAAGCCTCCACGAAATACCGGCCACCAACCGAAGGCCCAAAGGAAATAGCAACCACCATTCTCCTGAGATCCTGGACCTGGTCTCACCTGGACCCCCCCCCCCCAATTGTCCCTCCCAGACCCCCCCGCCCAAATGCCCCTCCCAGACCCCCCCCTCCAGGCCTTCGGCCAACGGTTGGGGGGGGGTCTCCGTCCAACCCCGAGGGGTCCCCCCCCCCCTGGTTGACCCCTACCCCAATAGTGGTCAGTCAGAGGCCCCTGGTTGGCGGACTCTCCAATGGCACAAAGTGCCACGGATCCTTCCACAGCCTTGCTCCCCAGGGTGGCAGTCCACACCCAACCTGAATGGAAAGACTCCCTACGGGCAGCAGGCCAAGGGGCCTCCCACCACCGTACAGTTACAGTTGAAGTACAGTAGGGCACAGTGCAGCACAGCAAAGTGCAGAAAAGTTACATTGCACCATATGGCGGCTGTAACACTCTCTGCACTGCACTGTACTGTACTGCACTGCACTGCAACGCATAAGGGGTTAAAGGGGGAGCTTCAGCGCACCAGGCATCTTTTTGGGCCACTTTTGATTCGGAGCCCTAATCCATGCTTTTTGCATGGCCCCTTTCCGGTTGGGGATATGGACCGGCACCTTCTTAGTTGGGGATATGGACTGGCTGACAGGTTGAATCCTTTCAACCTTGTCCCCATTTTACGTTCTTTATGACACATTTCATGGACTCCATGCCCATCACGTCCATTGGTGGCAAATGGAGTGCTGACCTGTGGGAATTCTAAGTATGTGTCGCATGTTTACAAGGTAACTGTTGCCGTTGATATGTCGGGATAGTTAAAACAAAAGTAGCGCGCCGGGCATGCGCCGGGCGCGCATCGGGCAAACACCCCCACAAAACCCATGGTTTGCAAATGGCCCAAGAAAGGGTGTTTCCCATGTAAGCGGGGGCGCCTGGTTTTGATCCAAAGACCTCTGCAAAGGGGAATGTGGGCAATTTTGACATATCTACCCCCACTCATGTGGATTCAAAATGCTCAGAATTTCCGGGGAATTCAATTATGCCAAACTCAACCCCTAGAAAAGAATGAGACCTCCACGCCATCTTGGACTCCTGCACAAGACTCGGGGCCCGAACCAAAACTGAAATGTTGTGTCATGCCATTGGATGCCCAAATGCCAATCGTCTGTCGCTGTATTACCACAGATGATAAGGCGGATGCAGACAATGAGTTTGCAGGGTTTGGTGCAGCTGCTGGTGAACAGAAAGCGCCCCCAGCTCCCAGCAGAACAGCAGACGCCTGTGCAGGTCCGTCTCCTTTGTTCGTGTGTGGCTTGCGTGGATGTCGGGTGCTGTCTTTCATGGGGGCCATTGGAGGAGCGCAAGATGCTGTTGTGTGTGGTTCATCTTGGCACGGAAAGGGGATTATGCCAAGGGGGGTCCCCAGCTGCAGCCCTTGACACCAACCCGCCCCCTCGAAATGGCCAAAACATTTAGAAGGTCCGAACCACATTTCGTCCCAATTTGGCGCCAGCCCATCAGCAACTGCGGTTGGTGACTGCACCAGTCAGGCCCAGCAGGGTGACCGCGGGTAGCTGGGCACTGCTTAAATCACCTCGCAGAGGTTGTTAGATCAAAGCCAGGCAGGCGTATATATGGGGAAAACGCCACATACCCCCCATTTTGGGCCTATTCGCGTACCCTACCCCAAGGGGTTGAATTGTTAGTTTAACCCCCTTGTAAAATCATTATTTTGTCCAATAAACGCATCCCCCAATGAGTTTTTGGTCCGGACCCCCCAGACCCCCCCCCACTTGAAACTCACTTTTTAGGGGGGGGGTGGGGGGGGGTGGGGGGTGGGGGGGGGGTCAAAAATGTCGAAAAAATGACCCCCCCTTTTTTGGGTCGAAAATCATGAATCTTTTGGTTTTTTTCGATTTTGAGCCGAAAAAAGTGTTTCCGGGTCCCGACTCCATAGGGTTTGTATGGGGCAGAGTGGGACGAGCGCTTTATGCAGTTTATGCACTTTTCAGCCATTTATCCTATGTTGGCGGTTTTGGCAACCTCGGTGAACCCGTGGTACCCACTCCGAGGGGTGCGAGTGGGGATGTTGTGACAGTATATGCCTACTAGGATACGAAAGGACGTTTTTTGCCGTGTCTACCCTTGCTTATGGCCGTTCACAACCCGTGCCAAAGACGCGAAATGACTGTTTCCACCAATAATGGCCTAGTGAATGGGGAGGTACACAACCTGCTTATGCAGTTTTTCACCCCAGCAGCTCAAAAATCGAAGTTTTCGAAACTTGTTTTTTTGATATTGTGACCACCCAAAATGACATTTCAAACTATGCAAAGCATGTTTTAGGCCGCATTTACGTGTTTTTCACCCTATTTGGGTATCAGGTCGGGGGGGGGGGGGGGGCTCCCAAGGACGGGTGCACAACCTGCTATGCAGTTTTTCAACCCGGACAGCTCAAAAATCGAAGTTTTCGAAACTTGTTTTTTTGATATTGTGACCACCCAAAATGACATTTCAAGCTATGCAAAGCATGTTTTAGGCCGTATTTACGTGTTTTCACCCTATTTGGGTATCAGGTCGGGGGGGGGGGGGGGTCTCCCAAGGGACGGGTGCACAACCTGCTTATGCAGTTTTTCAACCCGGACAGCTCAAAAATCGAAGTTTTCGAACTTGTTTTTTTGATATTGTGACCACCTAAAATGACCATCCAAGGTATGTAAAGCATATTTTAGGCCGTATTTACGTGTTTTTCACCCGATTTGGGTGTTAGGTCGGGGGGGGGGGGGGGCTCCCAAGGGTGCACAACGGGCTAATGCAGTTTTTCACCCCGGACAGCTCAAAAATCGAAGTTTTCGAAACATATTTTTTTGATATTGTGACCACCCAAAATGACCATCCAAGCTATGGAAAGCATGCTTTAGGCCGCATTTACGTGTTTTTCACCCTATTTGGGTATCAGGTCGGGGGGGGGGGGGGGGGGGCTCCCAAGGGACGGGTGCACAACCTGCTTATGCAGTTTTTCACCCGGACAGCTCAAAAATGGAAGTTTTCGAAACTTGTTTTTGTGATATTGTGATCACCTAAAATGACCATCCAAGGTATGTAAAGCATGTTTTAGGCCGTATTTACGTGTTTTTCACCCGATTTGGGTATTAGGTCCAAGGGGGGGGGGGGTCTCCCAAGGGATTGGTCACAATCTGCTATGCAGTTTATGCAGTTTGTCACCCTGGGCAGCTCAAAAATCGAAGTTTTCGAAACTTGTTTTTTTGATACCGTGATCACCTAAAATGATCATCCAAGGTATGTAAAGCATGTTTTAGCCGGTATTTATGTAGTTTCCACCCTATATTGGGTGTGTGTTGCTCGCGGTAGATTCTCTGCGAGGTGGACTTGCCGAAGGCAATAGAATTTTGTTTCCGGTGCCTTTGGGTTGGCATAAAGGGCTGTGCTCTTCTAGATGGGGATGTGGGTGACAGCAGATTGTCTGTGGTGGAGGTGCTCCCACAACTACCCAGTGTGACATCTCAACTGCATGTGGGAGGTGAGCTTGGCATTAGGGCAGCATTCATGCTACAAATGGATTTTTAGGTGACTAAGAGGGGGTAATCCACATCAAAAAACCACAGATAAACGCACCAACACGCCAACGAGCACCAGGGGCAGTCATTTTGGGGAGTGAAAAACTCAATTGGCTTCTCGATTTGCACCTAGCTTTACTCTGCTGCCCCAGAATGAACCCTATTAGCAGCTACGACAGGATAGGACTTCAGGAGGTGTAGGGCCACATAGGCGTAGAAGGGCACAGCACAATGAGATACAGAGCAAACATATTGTGGATGTAGTTCGGTTTTGCCAATGCAAATTATGCATCATCGCACAGTATTGGTTTACAAAAAAAATTGCATTGGTTAAAACAAAAAGTGCAACAAACTCTTCCGAGAGCATACTAAGGGTACCTCAAATAGGAGATAGAGACCATGCCATGACAGCAGTGCTTTCAAAATTGAGTGTCAACCCAACCTTCTATTGAGTTTCCCCAACTTGGCTCCTTGTTTGAGTGGGTGTGGGTGCGCATGTGGGGTTTGTGTGTGCGGCAGCGCATGCATGTGTTCTGCGCCTGGAACTCTGATGACCCCTCGCATGGGACTAGATGCC
>OZ038401.1:7654916-7730524 GCA_964036045.1 Eutreptiella sp. 'Long Island Sound 2002'
GGAATCGTGGGGATGGAGACGTGAGAGGGGGGCGGCATCGGCTGCACATGGCCGCCAACGCATTGACAGGGGGAGCCTGCCCCCCACTCAGAGCCTTCGTTGAACCCTTCCCACCTGGCATCTGACAGGCAACGAAGCCAGGGGCAATTGCTTTGGGTCGGTTTCAGGCACACAGTTTCTTTGCCTCCAGCCCCCCCCCCCCCCTTCCCGGGATGCATTATAAGGAAGGGACCTGGGAGGCGGCCCCAGAAGCGGTTAGACAGGCGGTTGGAGGAGGTTGCCAAAGCGGTTGGGGGCGGTTACTGTCGGTTACAAATGCCATTGAAGCCGGTGCTTGGCGTCAGGGAGAAAGTGGCTGGGCATAGGCTGGGCGCCTTGGAGGGTGGGTTGGGGGGGCTCCCGCGTCAACCATAACGCAGCGCACGCTACCAGCCACCATCAAGGAACGCATCATGCGCATGTGCGAACAACGGATTGGTGGAGCGCATGGGGTGGACGGCTGGTACAACGCGTGGAGGAGTGGGGCACTTGGGCCTCACGCACACGGAAACGCAGCGACGCAGGTTGCGGACGACCGGAGGGCAGAGGTGCATGGGCAGCAGAAACCGTCAAACAAACCCCACAACAACCAGCACAACTGCGGTACGCCAACTGCTGGGCACCGCTAACGCACAAACGGCACCCGCCACAACCAGCACAGCCCCGGCACACCAGCCACTGGGCTCCGCGAACATGGAACGACACCAGCAGGAGCACTGGCCGCAGCGGCTGACAAAAATGCAGCGACCCGACACAACGTGCGAAGGGAAGAAGTGTGACTGTCCAGGGCCCGTAGAGAAACAGCAACCCGACGAAATGTCACACAGCCCCCCCCCCCCCCCCTTTCCAATGCATCCCTCCCCCTCACCAGCCGGCAAGCGGCGGGAAGCTCTTTTCGGCCATGCCGGTAATGCATGGTCTTCTTATCGGACACTGATTGCTGATGTCTGACTGACAGCGACTGACTGTGATTGTCTGTTTTAATTGCGTCTCAGCCCCCCCCCCCCCCCCCCTCGCCCCCTTCGAATGCACGCCCGGGTCGCGCGTCTTTGGATCGGGGCTGGGACCCACCGGTTGTCCGGCTCGTGGTAAACGCCCCCCGACCTCCACCGGTGCTGGTCCGCACTCCCACTGCCTGTGTGCACCGCCCGCCTATCGCTACCCGGCAGTCGCACCGCCGCCGAGCAGGCCCTCGCGTCGCGGAGATGATTTGCAGGACGAGTTCATGGACTTTGCCCCTCCCAAGAGCGGCACCCCAAAGACGCCAGGAAGCGAGCAGGTGCTGCGCCTGCCGGCCCCGCCTCCATGGCCCTGACTCCTCGGCGTCTAGGGCGTGGCTCCCGTCCTCCAGCGCAGGGCTGCGCTTGAGGGGGAGGGGGGCTGGGGTGTCACGAGCGGTTGCGGCAGCGGTTGCTGGCAGCTGCAGAGCGGTTGCAGGGGCCGTGTTGGCGGTTCGGAACGGTTGGAGGGCGATGGGGAGCGGACAGAGGCGGTTGGAGCGGAACTGGCTGTCATTCCCCCGGGGGGCGGGGCTGCTCTGGTGGCGGGCCCAGGCATGAAGGATCCTCTTCGGCGCAGGGGGGTCTTTTCACACCGACCGCCCCTCAAGGCCCGGGAGGGAGGAATAGAGGTCCGCAATTTTCTGCAATTGCTTTTCGCTTGTCCCCCTCGCGTGCTTGTTGGTGCCCTGTGTGTCCCCTGTGCAGAGGTGTTGCTCCTTGAGGCTTCAGGAGGGTGGGTTACAGCACCGCAATTCTCACGCAATTTTCCGCAATTTTTCGCAATTGGATTTGACGTTCCCGGACTGCAATCCCCCCCCCCCCTTATCAGCCCTGTGGGCTGGTGGTGAACCGCCAACCCGCCAGCGGTACGGGCCGTTTTTCGTTCGTCCTGTGCGTTAGGGTCACCGAGCTGGTGGAACCAGTCTTGGTTTTATAACCCTCTTTGGTGTCTAGGCTAACAGGTTTAGCAAGCAGCAAGCAGCAAGCAGCAAGTAGCAAGCAAGCAGCAAGCACACACAAAATGGGAAAAAATCACAGCTCCGTCGTGGTGCTTCGGATTCAGCCAAAATTTTGGTGGATGCTACCTATGGGTGTGAGGGACAACCACACAAAGTATGAGCCACAAACTCAACGGTGGCGGCCGGGAACGGGCGTCGCAAGTACCGGACCTCCATTTCAAAATCTGCAATTTAGGGCCAAAATCAGCCTTTTTTTTGCCCAAAACCGCCCTAGAATCTGCTGAAAACGGCCAAAGGAAGGGAAATCGTGGCTACTCTACACATGCAGCTAGACTTCCCCGTGCTGAAGGGCCCTCTAGGGCTCTCTAACTCCACAATATGTTCCGCGAACCGCCCCCAAAAGGCCCCCAAAATTCCCAGAATTTGTGCACATAGGCCGCCGATAGCCCCAAACGAAAAACATACCATATCTTGGGCTACGTGGCTCAAAACGCGATTTCGAGTGCACCTAATCCACCCGCAACGACCCACTTTTGGTGGTTTCCACCCCTCAAAATTGCCCTAACCGACGCCTAGACCCCCGTACCTAGGCCCACTGGGCTGCGACAAGCTGCAAGAGGTAGCCCAAAGAGGTGGGTGCCAAAATGGGTCAACAAGGTCCACCAGGTGCAAAAAAATGTGTTTTTTCAAAAATGATCCTAGACCACATGGAATGCCAAAACAAGTGTTTTTGGCGCGTTTTGAGCTCGTGGTGGCCCGTTTTGGCCCTCCTAAAATCCCAAAATGCCTTGAAAATGGGCCGTTTTGCGACCAAAAATGGGTCAAACATGGGTCAAAAATGTGTTTTCCAAAAATGATCCTAGACCATTTGGGGTCGACAAACAATTGAAATGAGCCCTTTTTGAGCCCATTGCAAGCCATTTTGGCCACTCCAAAGTGACAAAAAGCCTGGAAAATGGGCTGTTTTGGGACCAAAAATCAGTCAAAAATGGATCAAAAGTGCGTTTTTCCACAGATACTTTTGGATTATTTGGGGTGCACAAACAAGTGGAATGAGCCCATTTTGAGCCCATGTTGAGCAATTTTGGCCCCTCTCAAGGCGGAAAGGGCCTTGAAAATTCAGGCAATGTGGGACGACAAATGGCTCAAAAACGGGTCAAAACCATGGTTTTCAAAAATTGATCCTAGTCTAGTTGTGTTGCACAAACGGATGAATACATTTTGAGCCCCTTTTGAGCCGCTCTCATCCACTTTCCATGTGTACCTCATTTGTCGTTGAAGTCTCCTAGACGATGTTCCTTCCCCCACCAGCTCGGTCCCAATATTCAATCCTGGTAAGGGCTAGGAGCCTAACCCTGTTGAAATTTCCCGATCTCAAGCCAGTTGAGAAGTGAGGTTATTAGTGGGTATTTGCCCCTAAAAAAGGGCTTACGATGGCTAAAAATAGGGTATGACATCACCAGACTGGGTGGGCACTAGCGTCTGCCACGGCAGACGTGATCAGAAGGGACTGGATCTTACTCCGTCAGACAGCGGGTGCAACTTGTTCCCACTGAGTTGTGGTTGTGACGGCAGTGGATGTTACCGCGTGGCACAAGGGACAGGGCTGATTCCTAACGAAACTCAGCTCCCTGCCGAGCACTAGTGGCATGTCTGGACATCACTCCTGCCAGGATCCTTGCCAGGATCCTAACCAGGGTACTAACAATAGGTGAAATTGTGGTCCGAACCCCCAATACTAGCCTTTTTCCACCGCAAATAAAAGTTTGAGGGAAATCAAAATCGACAAGAGTACATTGGGTAGAGGGTTGTGTGCCTGTTTCTCCGTCAACGACGCATTTCGGACGGACACATCACTCGATCTTTTAAAACGGCCCCACGTCACGTATTGGGCTCAGTGGGACCCACCCCTTCTGATCATGTGTGACCGGGCAGACTGGCAATGATTGTGTGCTTCGGGGGCTCCAGGTTAGGTCCAAACTACTATGTTGTTGGATGTATATATGGGTGGTGCGGGTTGGCTTTAGGATTTAGTGATTATTTTTAGGTACTCTGGTTGGGATCCTAGTAGGAGTGATGTCAAATACCCACCAATAACCATCTAATTCACTTCTAAAACATGTTTTCATGTGTTTTCCCGACCCCTAAATAAGGGTGGGGGGTCCCTGCTTCCCTCCCAAACCCCACCCGGTACCCTTACACCCTGGTGGATACACTGCGCAACTTATGCCAAGGAATAGTACCCCCCCCCCCCTTGAACCCCCCCCCCCCCCCCCAATGGGGGGGGGGGCGTCACTTTGACAAAAAAGCATAGGAAATACTGGGTACTGAAGGTGCCAAAGAAAAAATTTCTTTCTTGATGCTGCAGTTTTAGTGCTACCATTGTGTGGTTAACCTGGCCTGACATTAGCGGGGGGATTACAACGGGGGTGGGGGGTACGAGCCACATATCTCACGTCTTGGGAACGTAAAGCAGCACGCGCGCACATACGCGTTGTCGCCTCGGCACCGCTGAACACCCGCCGCGCTTTTGAGCGACACGCCAACAAACACGCCAAAGCACACACACGCCCAGAATGCTGTTGTACCCCTGCACACCTCCACATATGGCATCAGGGGGGACCTGTCTCCCTCGTACAAGGACACTATGCCCTCCTGCCCCTGTCCATCACACACGGCAGGTCCATCATCAGAGCGACAGACCCCCTCCCCTGCTCTGGCTCACGATCCTACAAACAGGCCATTCAAAGCTTGAGCCAGTTGGCCACCACCCTCAAAGTCCAGCGCCGTTTTTCAAAGTCTGTTTTGGCCACAGCACTACCACAATCAGACTGGGACCGCCTCCCCACCCTTCGACAGCACGTACAAAATTTAGCGGAACAGTTAAGCACAGTGGCCTACGTCAGAGTCGCCGACAAGAGTTCCACAATGCTGTTCGGATTCTGCCGACAATGGGTATGGGACGAAACCCACCGCTTTTTGGAAGGCGAAGGTTATGAGTCCCAGGACATACACACGGCCCCAGGCATCATGAAAGCTCTGCACCGCATTATACAACAGAACAAATGGCCTGTTAACACCTCCCGCACCCTGCCACTGCTGTACTTGCTAGGAAAAGCCAAGTCCCTGATCAAACAGACCATCCTGTGGCGGCCCATTGCAGCCATTGTCGAGCCACAGATGCAGCGCTTTTTCTTACGCACAGCAGCACGCGCCTTCACTCTCCTCCTCAAACTACTAGTCCAGGAAATTACAGCATCCTTCTTGGTCCTGCGCATCACAGACCTCCAACCCTGGGTCCACGGTTTACCTGATTGGGGTTGCACGGTGATTGGCGAATGTGATTGTTCGGGTCAGTTTAACAACGTTACACCCCAATCAGTGATGTCAGATCTCACGGCATCTGTCAAATGGTTATCCAAAAAGCGGCGGTGGAACGCGAATGAACTGATATGGAGCATCCACCGAGACAACAAATCCCTGGACCGAGCAGGTATGGGAACAACAAGTAGATTCACCCACCTCCTCCACCAAGACCTCGAGAACCTGGTGTACTTCTCACTGCTGACAGACACATACACACAGGCCTCTGGTAAAGTGTGGTCACGAACAGGCGCTATCCCCATGGGGGGACCATTCAGCGCCCAAAGCGCAGACCTGAGATCCATCTGGGCCGCTAAACAACGGACAGACTTGATGAGACGAATAGGCCAGCTCTCCTTCTCACCAAGAGGACACCCACTGTGGACCACACCACGAGGGAACACGGTGTCCTTAGCGCAATTCAGGGACAACATCCTGGTAGGGGCACGGGGACCGTCCCCGGCGCACGAGATGCAAAATGTCTGTGACACTCTGTCAGAGGTATGGGACCTGCCAGTCCTGTGCGACTGCATGACAGATGAACAACGGGTATGCCGCCGCACTTGCACATCCCCCTCTCTCACGGCCATGGGTTTTACCATACACCTCGGGGACGACAGCCCTCCATTGATATATGCCCAGCCGTCGGGTTTGACAGCGAGCTGGCACCTGAAATACACAGTCACCCTCCAGTCACCACCACCTGCACAGGCCCACAAACACATATCCAACATACTGGTCAGTGCAGTACTCAATGTACAGCCCTTTCTCCACACATGGGCATCCTGTTTATTGAGTATCACATCCTGGGCGCAAGTTGCCCTCTTGTCTGGCTATTCACGACCCACTGTCTTGCGCGCGTTGCACTCCGCAGTGCCTCGCATCATCGCCCGAACGACATGGGACGTAGATCAGACACTTATATGGTGCGAACACATTACCTATAAACTGCCTTCCACCAGGGAGACAGTCTTTTTCCACCTCCATCGCTGGCTAAACAGCCATGCTATTTGGTCAACACAGGCGTATGCCTCATGGCACATGCCACATGCAGGGCTCTGCCACGCGCACTGCGCCGACTGGTGCCACGATTTTCCTATTTTATCTGCGCTAACGCCACTATTGAATCCCTCGAAACGCATCCCGTTGGGGCTATGCCCCCGGGGGGAGGGCCCATCACCTTTCCCTGTCTTATGAACTCAGAAATAGGTCGAATTTACAGGTCCGGTGGGTAAAGCATAGCGTCGGCCGATGGCGTACCGCTGCACACCCACTGTTTCGCATCTCTGTGGCCCACCCACAGGCATCTTCGTGTCTCTTGTCTTGCGACAGAAAGGTACCTATGGTCTTATAGGCCACTGACGAGCCCATTTTCTTTCTGCGCTTTGTGCTGTTGCCGCCAGTGCACACGTGACATAGCCCAGAGTTCCTTCGGGGTCTTGGGGGGTCCCGCAAAGGGCCGCTTATTCACACTTGATTTTCCCTCAGCCAAATTTTGGGTCAAGATTTTCTTTGGGGGGGTGGGTCTCAGAGCCAAAAGCCCCCCGCCCCCCCTCTTGTAAAGTAATCCTGATGTGGACGTGCCGCAGTGCCAACTGCACGATGAAACAGTGCGATGGCACGGAGGAAAAATTTTACCTGTCGCTTCAGGTTGGGGGGGGGGGGGGGGGCAGGGCTCCGTTTAACGACTCGGCACCACGCCCCCCCCCCCCCTGCCTTTTAAAATATTGGCCCAATTTTTCCTCCGGGCCTTTGGCCGATCAAAAAATTTCTCTTTTGCCTTTGCGCCAATTGGTTTAGACCAGAAATTTTCTTCGCTGCTTTTGCCGCCTCTAAAAACGCAGCACCACCAGCCCCCCCCCCCCCCCCCCCCAGTACCCCCCCCCCAGTACCCCCCCCCCCCCCAAAGCCCTGGTGGGGGGGGATTCCCCTTGTTCTTGTGCACCAGTCTTGTGGCACCAGCGTGCAGGGGGGAGGGGGGGGCTCGCAGCAGCAGGTTGGTTCGTGGCGATTTCTACGTGGTTCTCCACCCCGTTCGCCCATTCGCAGCCTCAGGCCTTCAAATCCCTGCAAGACGACGTCTTTGCGCTCTTCGAAAGTATGCCCTGTGCTGTTGCCACCGCTCGAGCCATTCCAGTCGGGTGGGTGGGTGAGTGTGTTTGTGGACGTAAAGTCTCGCCAAGGGCATCTTCCGTTTTCCGTTGAAGGTCCTGGGCGCATGTGAAAGGGAGGTTAGGGGGTTAGCGGGTAAGAGCCTGCCTATATACAACCATGTCTCGCTGAGGGCCTTGCAAACAGTATTCCAGTCATTGCATGGATCAGTGCTGTGGCACACTCTTGGCTCTCTTTGGAGTGCACCAGGGCATTTTTTAGTGGACAAGATTTTTTTTTTTTAAGTTAAAAAACGTGGAGGGTAACCGACGGCGGTTGGCGGGTAACCGATGGCGGTTGGCGGGTAGCCGTCGGCGATTGGAGGGTAGCCGATGGCAGTTCGCGGGTATCCGTCTGGACATATGGGTCGCATCAAAAAATTCCTGGTGAAACAGCAGTCGTCAAAATGAGCAAACCTAGGGATGTCAGGACATGCGGGTTGCATCAGACTGAAGATAAAAAATTCCTGGTGAAACGGCAATGGCCAGTATGTGCAGATTTGCTGACCACCGGACACACCAGCTTTTTTTTTTTAATTAAAAAACGTCCTGGAGTGGACACGCATGCTACTGCATGATTTTGAGGGTGTAGACTCCCTGGCACGGGCAGTGGCTTTACCCACAGGACCGCCGGTGATCCCTCGTGTGCGGTGTAGCAAAACCAGGCGGCTTTGTGCATCGCTGACAAAAGCTTGGCTTCCATCGCCGGGAGTGAATTTGGGTGGATTCGGGTGGCTTAGAATCGGAGGAAAAGGTATGTTTGAAATTATGGGTCAAGCCAGGGTGTTCCCCACGATATACCCAAATAGTGCCAAAACGGCATCTGGCTGGCCGACGGGCCAAAACTGATGTTTTCCACACGGGCGCAGGGCGCGACGCGTGAAAAAAGTCTCCGTTTTCGCCGCATCTGCTGATGGCGCGGACGTCGGCTGCTCGGATGGTACCCGCCACCTGAACGGATCTGTGATGCGCAGTGCGAAGTGCCGGCGGGTTTCTTAGCTCCCCACGAAACAATGAACAAATTTGATGCCACCGGATTTGGAACAGGCGTGCGCTGTGACTGCCCGTTTCCTGCTGCCCTGGGCCATGGCGACCCGCGCCACGTGCGCATCTGCAAGTGGGTGGCCTCGGCCGCTGGGGCGTGACACCATTTGAAACCAGGCATCCCCCCCCCCCCAATCCTGTATCCATTTACTGTAGTCTGAGTGATAGCCTGAGTGATAGCCTGAGTGATAGCCTGAGTGATAGCCTGAGTGATACCCTGAGTGATACCCTGAGTGATAGCCTGAGTGATAGCCTGAGTGATAGCCTGAGTGATACCCTGAGTGATAGCCTGAGTGATAGCCTGAGTGATAGCCTGAGTGATACCCTGAGTGATAGCCTGAGTGATAGCCTGAGTGATAGCCTGAGTGATACCCTGAGTGATACCCTGAGTGATACCCTGAATGATAGCCTGAGTGATAGCCTGAGTGATAGCCTGAGTGATAGCCTGAGTGATAGCCTGAGTGATAGCCTGAGTGATAGCCTGAGTGATAGCCTGAGTGATAGCCTGAGTGATACCCTGAGTGATACCCTGAGTGATACCCTGAGTGATAGCCTGAATGATAGCCTGAGTGATACCCTGAGTGATAGCCTGAGTGATAGCCTGAGTGATACCCTGAGTGATACCCTGAGTGATAGCCTGAGTGATAGCCTGAGTGATAGCCTGAGTGATACCCTGAGTGATACCCTGAGTGATACCCTGAGTGATAGCCTGAGTGATAGCCTGAGTGATACCCTGAGTGATAGCCTGAGTGATAGCCTGAGTGATAGCCTGAGTGATACCCTGAGTGATAGCCTGAGTGATAGCCTGAGTGATAGCCTGAGTGATACCCTGAGTGATAGCCTGAGTGATAGCCTGAGTGATAGCCTGAGTGATAGCCTGAGTGATACCCTGAGTGATAGCCTGAGTGATACCCTGAGTGATACCCTGAGTGATACCCTGAGTGATACCCTGAGTGATACCCTGAGTGATACCCTGAGTGATACCCTGAGTGATACCCTGAGTGATAGCCTGAGTGATAGCCTGAGTGATACCCTGAGTGATACCCTGAGTGATACCCTGAGTGATACCCTGAGTGATAGCCTGAATGATAGCCTGAGTGATACCCTGAGTGATAGCCTGAGTGATAGCCTGAGTGATAGCCTGAGTGATAGCCTGAGTGATACCCTGAGTGATAGCCTGAGTGATAGCCTAGCCTGAGTGATAGCCTGAGTGATAGCCTGAGTGATAGCCTGAGTGATACCCTGAGTGATAGCCTGAGTGATACCCTGAGTGATACCCTGAGTGATACCCTGAGTGATACCCTGAGTGATAGCCTGAGTGATAGCCTGAGTGATAGCCTGAATGATACCCTGAGTGATAGCCTGAGTGATACCCTGAGTGATAGCCTGAGTGATAGCCTGAGTGATAGCCTGAGTGATAGCCTGAGTGATAGCCTGAGTGATACCCTGAGTGATACCCTGAGTGATACCCTGAGTGATAGCCTGAGTGATAGCCTGAGTGATAGCCTGAGTGATAGCCTGAGTGATACCCTGAGTGATACCCTGAGTGATAGCCTGAGTGATAGCCTGAGTGATACCCTGAGTGATAGCCTGAGTGATACCCTGAGTGATAGCCTGAGTGATACCCTGAGTGATACCCTGAGTGATACCCTGAGTGATAGCCTGAGTGATAGCCTGAGTGATAGCCTGAGTGATAGCCTGAGTGATAGCCTGAGTGATACCCTGAGTGATACCCTGAGTGATACCCTGAGTGATACCCTGAGTGATACCCTGAGTGATACCCTGAATGATAGCCTGAATGATAGCCTGAATGATAGCCTGAATGATAGCCTGAGTGATAGCCTGAGTGATAGCCTGAGTGATAGCCTGAATGATAGCCTGAATGATAGCCTGAATGATAGCCTGAGTGATAGCCTGAGCGATACCCTGAGTGATACCCTGAGTGATACCCTGAGTGATACCCTGAGTGATAGCCTGAGTGATACCCTGAATGATAGCCTGAATGATAGCCTGAATGATAGCCTGAATGATAGCCTGAGTGATAGCCTGAGTGATAGCCTGAGTGATAGCCTGAATGATAGCCTGAATGATACCCTGAGTGATAGCCTGAGTGATAGCCTGAGTGATAGCCTGAGTGATAGCCTGAGTGATAGCCTGAGTGATAGCCTTTTTTCTTTGCACACGGTGTTGGTCACCACCCTCAACATCAATATCACAGTTCCAATGTGCCATCCTTCTCCTTCATTAGCATATGTACAGTGTGGTTATGTACACTGCCCTCATGGGGGTGGCTCTGGTGGTGGCCTGAGCTGGAAGAAATCCCACCCTGCAGAAGAGAAAAATGGTTGCGGGAGTTGTGATGTGTGTAGATGTGTTGACTGAGTGATAGCCTGAGTGATAGCCTGACTGTGAGTGATTATCTGGCTGGACGCAGTCAGACATGATATGTTTGTCGTCGTCCTGTCTTAGACACGGTGCGTGTCTGGAGATTTTAACCAGGTTTGGCACCCCAACCCATTACCTCTGGTTTGCAATTTTTGCCGCATTGCGTGTCTGTTTCTCTATCGCTACGACCCAATCAGCTCATTACGTCTCACCCCCCCTCCTGCTTGTGCATCCCCCCCCCCCCCCCCAGATCATTGCCGTCCTCCGATGCGGTCCCCATTTGCAGGTGTTTCCACCAAGTGACCTCCATCCACGACGTGGGTCTTGATT
Organism: Eutreptiella sp. 'Long Island Sound 2002'; assembly: GCA_964036045.1. NCBI lineage: Eukaryota > Euglenozoa > Euglenophyceae > Eutreptiales > Eutreptiaceae > Eutreptiella > Eutreptiella sp. 'Long Island Sound 2002'. The sequence continues at coordinate 7,666,188 of OZ038401.1, forward strand.
CGCTCGTTTGCGTGGGGCCCGGTCCCGTTGCCCAGGCCGCGGGGCTGGCGCAGTGGCCCGTGCCGGGCCCGTTCCCATGGCTCACGGAGCGGGTCCGACGCGGTGGTGTCACGTATGGGCCTGTCCCCATCGGTCCGTGAAGTGGGTCGGGGTATCGGTGGTGCCCCCGAGGCAGTGACTCCGCTCTGCCCTCGGCCCGACGGCCGTCGCGGGGTCGGGGCCGGTGCACTGTTGATGTCCTGGCGCCCGGGGGGGCGAGGCGGCCGGGGGTTGTCGTCGGCATTGCCGACAGAAGAGGGGGGCCGCCGCAGTGACCGTGGTGCTCGGGACCGCCCGCACGTGACGCCCGGGCCGCGGGCGGAGGCTCGGGCCCCAGGGCTCTTTTGGCCGAGGAGGGGCCCTGGGCTGTCGTGCCGGGGTGGGGGGCGTGCCCGCGGTCAACTGTCGATTAACCGACAGCGGCAGACGGTTGGCGGTCCGGCGATTGCCCGACCACTGTTTCAGCCCGTCCTCCCCCCCACCCCGTGCCCCCTTTTCTGGGTGTGCGAAGCACCGACCCCTAAGCGCGACTGTGGTGGTGGTGGTGGTGGTGGTGGTGGTGGGCCGGCGCCCCGGCGGCTGGTGAGTAACTGACAGCAGTTGCTGACCAGCCGAAGCCGGTCACGTTCGGCGGCAAATTAACCGTCGGCCGGTGGCGGTTGGCGGCCCCCGCTCGTTATGGCTAGCACCGGATGCTGGTGGTGTTCTTGTCGTGAATTACTTGGGTGCCCCCCCTCCCCCTTAAGTTAAGGATTGCCCTGGTTTCTGGGGGCTGGCCTTCTGGAACGAGGTCTGTCTTTTGTGTATTCTTTGTCTCTCACGGCCTGAGATATGGGTGGCAGGATGGTCCTCACCCGACGGCGGTTGGTCCTCACCCGACGGCGGTTGGTGCTCAACCGACACCTGAAGCCGCTGCTGCTCGCTGTTAACCCATACTGCTCTCTCCCCTCCAAATGATCTCTCCGATGATTCATGAGCGCACGCACATACGCACCTCGCAGCCTGGCGCGCACACGCGTGTGCACCCCCCCCCCCCCCAACACACACACAGACACAGCCGCGCACACCGCGTGTCAGTGCAGGTTTGGCAAGCCATTTGCGCTGCTGCCGCAGACCGATTTTGCTGTTGATGAGAGATGGTTGTCAGTCCCGCGTCTTGCGTTGGCATGGGCACTGAGTTCAAGTTGAAGTGATGCCCAAGGCCTGCGCACTCCACCCGTTTCCCCATTTTGGTTCCGAGTGGGAGAGACGGCACCGTCCGCGCACGACGCGCGCGCTCGACAGTATCGCTGCCCTAGACCCGGGCATCACTGCCGCATTGCAGTCGAGAATCAAAGTGTTATTCAAATCGCGAAGTCTTGACCCGAACTCACGGGCCCGACACGGAAGCCAGTGACCGTCGGCGCAGGTGCCCGACGGGAGCGAAAGGGGCCGGTGCCCTTGACGTGGCGCGCGCGCGCGGCGCGACCATTTGGGCAACTGGGGGAACGAACCCCCGGCAGGCGTGGGACGCGCATATCGGAAAGTGAGATATGGAGGGGAAGCCACCTCAACAGGCGCCGCGTGCGTACGGTGCAAGAACCCCCTTCATCCCCCCGGCACGCCACGCCTTCACCTGCACCGCGGGGACCACGTGCACGAACTCCAAGGTTGGTCGTCAGTCGCGGGGGTGCGGGGGCTGTGCCTTCAGGCTTGGGTGGTTTGTGTGGTTTGAGCCTCACACCCCAGCATTGAAGCGCGGAACAGGTACGCTCTCTTATGCTTCCCGTGCCCCTGTCCAGAGTTGCCTCAAGAACATGCCAAGTCACTTCGGGCGCGCGTTCAGGGTTTGTTGGTTAACCGACGGTGGTCTGCGGTTCACTGATGGCGGTTGGGTGGTAGCCGACGGCGACCGTCGACCGACGCTTTATTCCACAATCCAAGGAAACCCTGGCTGTGAGTTTGCTTATTTCCATCTGCCAATACCCCAGATATTCAGCCTTCCATTTTGCTTGCTGTGTTGGGATGGGCCAACATGTCCCTTCTTGTCTTGATGCACCAAATAGTATGACCCTTTGTGGCACAGTGGAACTTCCAGTGGCACGCGGGCAAAGAGAGTGGGTTAGATGTGGGATTGGGAGTGGGATATTGTGATTTCAGTGCAGCTGATGGAGAAGCGCAGGTTGCTGACGATTTGCAGGATGTTGGTATTTGAGCACATGCCGAAGTGGGGTGGATGTGGAGTTGCTGGTGGTTTGGAGTAGCAGGTGGCATCCATTCGGTCTTGTTGAACCCCCTTTGCGAGAGCAACGCCCTTGTCAGAACAACAGGTGGTGTTGTTTCCGCAACTTTTTGGAACCGTGGAATTTGGCGGTTCCTTTTGGTGGTTGTCCATGAAGACCAACGTTTTTTTGTGACTTTGGACTGGGGATGGTGTTCTAGGGATGCTAATGGCTGTCCTGCCACCCATTTTCACCCCCTTTTTGTCCTCTGGAGGTGGAGTTTGATGAATCACTTGACAAACGGTATATTCACGACGCAACGGTCGCTGCTTGTGTCTTCTTGTGGCGTGGGCAAACAACACCCCTGTCAGAGCAACACTAGTTGTTGTTTCCGTCAAATTTTGAATTTTAGCGTTGCTCTCGCAAGGGGGGGAAATTTTTTTAAGGGTCCCAGATTTCGTGGCCGCCAAATTTTCTGGAATGGACAAGCCTCAAAATGGTAGACATTATTGTTTGATATTGCAACGCTGTTTTCTGAGTCCAGCTATGTGTGACCAAATGTCCCCCACCCCGCCATCGCCCAGTGCAACATCATACCCTGGCAGCTGTTGGCTCTGTCACACAAAAATGCAGTGAAGCCATCTCTTTTTATGCAGTGTCTCTTATGTTTTGTTTGGGGTTCATTTTCCTCTTGTTTCCATTCATTGAGTTTAAATGATTATCTATCCCTCTGTCTAGGAGGACGTTGTTGCTGCAGGCGTGCATCATCTTCAATACCCCTGGCAGTTCCAGGTCATTGTGCCACATTTGGTGCCAAGTTTTGAGGTTTGGTGGTCCATTCATGCTTTGTAATCATGCATGATTTCATCATTAATGATGTCTCACAGCTTGTATGAAGTTCTAACCTGGATGTCCTTTGTCTAAAAGGTAGTGGAGTCTGAGTTGTTGGCTGAATGCTGCTGTTGTGTTGCGTTTGCAAGAAGTGGAAAGATATTTGAATGCTGCCCGCTCAAAGTTTTCCCAATGAACTACACAGTTTTTGCATGCACAAAGGATGATCAGCAGCTATGCAGGACTGTGGGATTCACCATCTCCCGATTCATTCCCTCATCTTTGATGGTTGTGCTGCTTGTGGATTGTAGTGCTATGCTGAGGCAGCAGTAATGTGTGGACTGATATTTTGAGTGCTTCAGTCTTATCTACACCTGGGGTCATACCCCAGCAGTGGAGAAATGCAAGGCTGGGGCTGTGCAGGTGCACTGCATGCACCCTACATGATTGTTTATTAGACCATGTTTGGTCGCCACCAGAAGTAGTTGGCTGCGAGGTTGTGTTGGAATATCATTTGCATTCTGTCTGTTTGAAATTCAGGTCTCCCCAGCATCAGATCTCAAAAAGCATGCACACTTGAGTTGCTGTCACGGACAAAAGTGCTTTCCTGCGGTTAGTTCCTCAAAGCCAGTCAAGAATCTGATGCAGTTGACAAGTAGTCTTGGATAGGATTTCGAGAGTTGGAAAATGCCAATGTCAATGGACTGAACACTTTGAAGCAGAGTTGGTTTTTGGGTTTGTTGCCAATATTTGGCTCACACATTGAGGTTGTTGTCTCAAAAGGAGGTTTTTCTCAGATTTGATGAAAGGGGGAGTGGGCACGCACCGGGCATCTTTTTTTTACCATTCCCCACCCTGTGTCTGTTTTTACCCCCCCTCGCCAAACAATCTGCCTCCAAGAAGGCAGCGGTGATGTAGCCTTTCTGATTTGGTCCTGTTCTATTGGGGACACCCAAGAAGGCCGCGGTGATGTAGCCATTACGCCCACACATGCTTTGAAGGGAAGGTCTCCGGTCCAATGCGGTCTACTTTGGGGATTCCCCTGGTGAGGATAAACTTGGGGTTAGTGCTAGGATAATTAATACAAAGGTAGTGCACCAGGCACGTGCCAAGCACGTTCCCCCAAAATGGATTTGTTTGACGGTAGCAGAGGAGTTTTTTTATCTGCTGTTGGTGCGAATTGTTGTGCCAAAGTGTGAAGGCACAAAGTGTTTGTACTCGAGACATTATACATGCCGTGGACACCACGTTTTTTGAAACGGGATACAGGGGGGGAACGTCAGTGCGCCGGGCACGCGCCGGGCATCTTTTTTGACCCGTGCCCCACCGGTGACCTTTTAGGGGGTGCACTAAGCGCAGTGCGTGCGCAGTGCCACTATTTGGACGGCTAGCCATCCTAGAACCCCATACTTTGTGATACTATGGGCATTATTGTTGTTTGACAACGGGTATTTTGATGCTTCTTTCACATTCGGGATATGGTATATTTGGATTCTCACCCAGTTTCACCAATTTTCTTCCATTTTTTGCTCGTTTCCACCACATCCACTCCTTACTAGGTTGATTTCTCCCCACCATGGGGACCCCAAGAAAGCAGGGGTAATGTAGCCATATTGATTTCTCCCCACCATGGGGACCCCGAGAAGGCAGGGGTGATGTAGCGAATACTGAATTTGCGCTTCGTTCTTGTGACGTGAGGCAGAAACACCGTCCAAACCGCTTGCGGCTTGGGGACTCATTACCACAACGACATCTATGCGAAAGGTGAAGGCAAAGTACCGTTTGTTTAGTACAATACAAATGACATTTGGAGTTGTTGAATTCACAGCTATTGTCTAATTATGCAACGTGCTTTGTAGGGAAGGTGCGCAGTCCATCATGGTCTATTTGGGGGGCCTTCTCCATCAGAGGGTAAATCTCGGGCTGAAGTCGGGATAGTTAATAGAAAGGTAGCGCGCCGGGTGCGCGCCGGGCAAACATTCCCCCAGGAACATAGAAGTATTGCACATGCGTAGTTACTTTTGATTGTTGAAGTAATACCAAAGAGCTATGGTGGATTTTTGCAACAAAGTTATCATTTTTCAAAGCATTAGCCGCCTTCTCAAGGATCTGACAGATTGAACCATTGCACCAACCATTGGCAATCTTGTTTTCCCTTTGTATGTATATGCATTTTTTGGGACCGCTTTACAGATTACATGCGAAACAGATCATGTAACATAGGTTTAATTTGCATTATAGCACATAGTTTACAATCATATAAAGCTAAAGCATAGTGTATTCTCGCTGGCTGAGTGTTTGAAACGGTAGGAAGACACCGATGAGCATCCTAAATTTTTTCCATGAGGCCATTGCCAATGGCTCAAAATTTGAGTTGCGGTCACCGGGGGAGTTACCACAACTGGTTATTGTGCATGTGCGACCAAAAGCGCATTATGGTAAAATGTGCCCCTCTGCCCGTACGGTGTGGCTATTGGTGATGCAAAGACACTGTGTTGTGCTATGAGGGTGTGGCCACGGGGGTTCTATGGGTGCAAGAAGGGCGTCTCACAGCAAAAAGTGTAGGGGAAGGCGGGGGTGGCTTGGAGTAAAAGGTGCCCCCTTGCCCATAGGGTGTGGCTGTTTGTGATGCACAGACACTGCTGTGTAGCAACAGCGTGTGTGGCCACAGGGAGTTTGCAGACGGAAGGGAGATGGCATGGATAATGAGAATGAAATGCTAAATGTGCTACAAGCGGCATCATGGTTCGAGCTAGGGGACTGGGCGATTGATTAGGCACAGGAAATATGGCCGACAATGGCATCAACATTATTTTTTCATAAGACGGGTGGTCTAATTTCAGCTTCTTTGTATCCGAGGTCCGTAAGGCCGTCTAGAAATGGTATGTTCGCCTTGGTGTATCCAAGGTTTCGATGGAAAAAAAGTTTTGCGTGTGAAAAAGGACGTTTTTTTACGGAGAATGGCATATATCAGCGGTATCAACATGTTTTGTTCCCCGACGGCGACAGAAAAGTTTGAAGGACTCAATCAATATTTGTTGTAGTCTCTTGTGTTGTGGCTCCTGCTTGTATCCTGCTTGTTGCTGTTCCCAAGACTTTGGACATTTTGAGAAAGTTTTGTGAAAACAAAACCACAGGAATCCTGATAACCCAAGGAGTCAAGTAGGGCACAATGATCGGGATCAATTCACTCCAGACATGAAGGGCCGTTCATAAAAAAAGCAGGTACCAACACTTATGTACAGCAAGATTCAACTAGATTAAGACATATTCAGATAGGAAGTCAAATATTGCATGAAAAAGCAAAGAAAACTGCCATAGAGTCTCACCTTCTCAACTCAATGTTCCACTGCGATGTGAACCCTTTGAATTAGCTCAATATTTGCTGAGGTGGCATGGCTCGTGGCACTGAGGTAACTGCCATTCACTGAGGCTCATCCTACTTAGTCAGGCTTCTGCAGTTTGAACCCACAACCTCTCAAAAAAAGGTACCCCAGCCTCTAAGGGTGCATACCATTAGGATAAGCAGACATTCATGAAAAAATAGATAAAAATGTATAGGTTGTGAACTAGAGCAGTGCCTACAGTGCATTACGACATGTAATCGAGATCCCTAGTTAATCAATTAAAAGTGGTGGATAGGGGTCTCATCTACTTCCCACAACATGTGATTGGTTTTATGGGTCAAAATGCATTAACTTCATTTTATGTAGGGACAAATACTAAGATAAAAATGTCATGTGGCCCTTAGTGTCTTTTATACAACTAAAGCTACTATTTTGGCACATGTTATACACTGCTTTTTACCCCCCCCCCCCCTTGTGTTGTGGTGACCACCACTGTTGCATTTCAAGGAAAAAGGGTATTATTGTTTGTTCCCAACATGGGGCAACCTTGCATTCATTTTAAAATCACCTATATCTTCCCTAATCACTAACTCAAGGCAACGCAACGCTGCAATCACCACTGAAAGCCAATAAAAACAAATCATCAAAGCCCCCTATGACGCCCTTGAGGCGCTCTTGAGAGGGAGAGTGGCTTGGATGGGGTTCAAGGGCATGTTGGGTCATGTGCTTACGCATCCCTTTCTCCAAGTTACACTACTCAACACCAGTGGATGATCATTCGACACCGGGGATACGCGAGGATGTACATAACCTTTTTGATGCACATGTCCTATTATTTTATGGGCTGTTCGCGCCAAATAATTTTTGCCCCTTCAATTGGAGTCTTGGGTTCTCACAATCTCCTTGACATTGCAGCCACCATCAGAACGCGATGGTCTCCTCAACGGCTGCTCAAGGGCATCTGCAGAGATTGAATGAACGACAACTAGCACAGATCCGTCACACAACATCCCAGATATTTCATGAAACGACATACCTAATCAGAATCCAAAGGCGAATTCAATGCGCATTTTTCTAGAAATTTTGGTCTTTTCAATAATTTTTAAATTGAAGAATTCATACGCAAGTTCAGCCGCGTGTCTGTGCGCTTACTAATAAGTTTGTAGTTAGCTCACAAAATGACCAGAAAAAACACGTATGTTACGCATTTTAACGTAGGCATAAATTCGTCATAAAGAATTTGAAACATAAACATTCCATCTCCCATCTTAGAAAAACATGCGTATGACAACACAAAAATTCAGGTTTTTTTTTGTCATGCTAAATGCCCGCCTCGTCTCGTTGATTAGCACACACATGCATACGCTTAGTGTGTAAAAGACGATTGGAGTAGGTAAAAACACGCAAGGCTGAACAAATTGATTAGAGGGTAAATCACAGAGATTAGAAACATAGCTGAGTAGATGCATGCAGGCTCGTGCTAAATAGGGTTGCACTTCGCTTCGCTTCAGTTCGCCTCGCTTCTAGACACCACTTCCCTCATGTTCTCCTTCTCTGCATGTGTGGACATACGGTATGGCATGACTCCATAACTTAGATTGTGCCAACGTTGGTGTGTATGGCGTGCTTCATGTCCCCTTCCTTCGTGTTCCCACCTTCTTCCTCCTTTGCAGGTACAAACCAAGAAGGTGCATGCATACACACAATGCATTAATCGCTTAGGGTTGTTTAAAAGATACAATGCACGGTAAGTATGGTAGGTAGGCCGAGGAGGGCCACCTTCCAGTTCAGTTGGTACCAATGGGACCTGAGACCAATGGGCTCGGTGCATAGTGCATGTGCATGATGCATTAAAGGGTAGGCTATGCGTGGAGTACACGACATTGCGATATGCGCAGGTTAAACCTTGTTTAGGCTACTTGGGGGTACCCCCCCAAAAAGTACCGGAAAACCACCTGAACGTACCAAAAAACCTCCCGGAACATATCAACCCTCCACCAAAATGTACCAAAAAAAACCCCTAAATGAGAGTAATGTTTTTTTAGATGCGAAATACTTTATGTGCGCTCAAATTTAACAAAAACGCTAAAACTCTATTGCCTTTGGCAACGCACCTCAAAGAGGGAAGAAAAACAACCATTGTTGAGCTGCTGAGGTGGAAAAACTACATGCGCAGACAGTGCCCTAAACCCCTTGGGGGCTCCCCATCCCCCGAACACCCAAATAGTGTTAAAAACACATAAAGAAGGGCTAAAACATGCTTTACGTAGGATATTTGATCATTTTGGATTGTCAAAGTATTAAAAAAATCAGTTTTGGAAATTTCCATTTTTGAGCAGCCAACGCTAGAAAATTGCATGCGCAGGTTGTGCCCTAGACCCCTTGGGAGCCCCCCCCCCCCAGAACACCCAAATAGGGTCAAAAGCACATATAAGGGGGCTAAAACATGCTTTACATAGCATATTTCATCATTGTAAGTGGTCACAATATCAAAAAAATGTTTTGCAAAATTTGTATCTAAATTTTCTATTTTTGAGCTGCTGAGGCTGGAAAACTGCATGAGCAGTTTGTGCACACACCAAAGGCCATTGCACCACCTACAAACAACAACTTTGAAGCTTTTGCGGGGCCCATGGCTCAGGCTAGATGGGCCAAGTGGCCACTACATGGGTCTCCATCGGTGTTCAAGTACCCGTATTGTCACCAAATGATCAGCCAAACCCATCCTAGGGGCAACTGAAGGGTTTCGGAAAAATTGGAAATGTGAAAAACTTTCAAGTGTCACTAAACAGCCTACGCAACAGCAATTTTGGGGCTTTCGCAGGGCCCATGGCACGGGCTACATAGGCCTAGCGGCCACTACGTGGGTCCCCATGGGTGCTCAAGTACCCGTATTGTCACCAAATGATCACCCAAACCCATCCTAAGGGCAACAGAAAGGTTTCATGAAAAATCGAATTTCAAAAAACTTTCACGTGCCACTAAACAGCCTATCTTCACTGGCAAGGGGCCATATGGGGGGGGCCGACTGGGGGTACCTGGAGCAGGGACCCGGGACCCCCGCCATGGGTTACGGGGTACATATACAAGAAAAAAATTCTCAGGACCCAGGTCCAAATGCACACACAGCGGCCACAATACGCAAAGAAGTTTTGCCCCCCCCCAAAAAAAAGGGGCACCGGGTGCGGGGGTGGGGGGGGGGGGGGTACGGGGGTCAAAATCCAAAAAAATCATTGGGGGATCATTTTTGGTCCTAAAATGATGATTTTACAATGGGTTAGATGTTAGAAACCATACATTGGGATATGCTACGTGAACCACCCCAAAAAAGGGGGGGTATACGGCGCTCGCGCCTGCGCTTGATCTAACAACCTCTGTTTAAGGTGATTTAAGTCAAATCAGCCAAAAAATGCGCAAAAACAGCTAAAAAATGAGCAAAAATATCTAAAAATAAAGATTTCGCATCTACAAAAACAGGATTCTCGACTAAAAAATAAAGTTCCAGCAAAACCAAAAATCTAAAACAAAAGTCATTCGCATGTTTAAAAACGTCCAAAAATCAGAATCTTTTTTTTGTTTAATGGCCATCTAAAAAGTGAGGTTTTGGCGAAACTAAAAGAATACAAAGCCGGGGGTGGGGAGGGGAGGCAGAAATACAGTTCCTAAGGGCACCCCACCGGATGAATCATCCACATTCCTTAGCAAACCCTGAGAAACAAAGCACAAAGCAAAGAATAGCAAAGAATGCCAACAAGACTAGAGCAGATAGTTGAGTGGTGAATACAAAAAACCCCCCCGTTTTGTACTAAAAAACCCCCCGCTTTGTACTAAAAAACCCCCCGTTTTGTACTAAAAAAACTCCCCGTTTTGTACTAAAAAAACCCCCAAAATGTACTAAAAAACCCCCCTTTTGTACCAAGAAATCCCCCTTTTTGTACTAAAAACCCCCTTTTTGTACTAAAAAACCCCCCGCTTTGTACTAAAAACTCCCCTTATGGCTGTTTTGGGTATGCAAATATGCCTCAAATACCCACATACCTGCATACAGATGGGTGTGGTAGAGGAGGGGGGGGGGTTGCGGTAGGGAGCACACACAGAGCTGAGCACCCGGAAAAAGAAGCAACCCATCCTGAATGACATGGGACAGCTTCATTATATGCTTACAGAGTCAGTGATCAGTATTCTGTGTCAGATCTGCTACTGGACTTCTATGGGGCCATTATGTGAAGGGACAGAAGAATTGTACAATCAAATGTCAGTGGTGAGGTGCATTTCAGCTTTAGTGCATGCTTACGTGCTGTTTTGCATTCATATTGCCTGCAGGATGTGGCCGTTTTCTTTTTGGGGGTGGGGGTCTGTAGAGGGCTGAGCTGGGGCCCAATACAGCAATGCAGGAGCACACGGTGCCACAAAGGAAGCAAGTAGCTGCAATGGACAGTTTTCACGCCAAAAGAACGTGGGTAAGGGTGTGCGGGTTTGGCAGGGCTTGAGACATGGTGAAGCGGTACCCAGAACCCCATGGCCAGGTTACGGCATACAACCGGTCTCCGGTCCACTAACCCCATGTACGGCGTGTTCCGTGCCGTGAAGCCCCGCATCGGCAACCGATGCACCGCCAGCGGAGATTTGGGTATCAGAATATCAGGAATCAACAGGGTTTTATTTTCACATTGTTTCCGTCAATTTTTACGCTTCCGTTCTGATACTCACTGTTTTGACGGCTGGCGGTTGGTTCGCGACTTTACCGTAACCGCCAGTTTAACTGTTTATAATGGAAATTTTAACGCTATCCGCGACGAAGGCTCCAAAGTCGCCAGGAACTGCATGGATGCTTCCGCAATTTTTATAATTAATACTCGCAACCTTAATCCGAATTTTTCAGGATGTCGAAATCGGATTTTCGACTTCGACATCCCCGCACTTGATTTGACCTCCTTCGAGTGGACCTACGTGCATCCCTATACACGAATCAACTTCCCTTTTATCCTGCCCTCCATTTGTCTTAAAGATATGGGCAAAATAAAGTTGATTCGTGAGGCCACTTGTGAAGGTCATATCTCGTGTTGCTTGCGAGGATTTAAGATAAGGAAACGTGGGATGTATTCACAATACTCCCGACGTAATTTAGGAAGCATTATATGCCTTGCGTTTCCACACGTGCGCGCTAGTGTAATGGATCATGGTCAAGAGGGTAGAGTTTGCGTTATAACTCTTTGGCCATGATATTGCGTGCGTTAAGATAACTTTCGAGTGTAGCGCGCAAGTGTTGGAGTTGCATAGGAACTCTCCTTGAGTTCCTATGAGCGATTGACACAAAGTTATGCCCTTGGAGGGGCATGACATATCGTGGTGGGAGCTACCTTTTTGGGCAATATGTGGTATGTGCCATGTGTTGTGTTGCGTGCCCATTTGGCGGGTCCATTACTCCAAGCCGAACCCGCCAATGGACCTCATATTGTGCAAGCCCCTTCTCCGTACTCCCTACGGTCAATTGCAAGCCTAACCTTCGTGAAGGGAAGCTTGTGTGGTGATCCCGAAGCGATGTGTTGGGAGCAAGGTGTGTGTTTTACAATTTTCCATATTTTCATGTGCCCACTTGGGAAGCAGCGCTCGTAACCTTTCAAGGCGCCCCAAGTGGAGCACATATGTGGGATCGAAGGTCATTGGTGTCAAGTCATTGTGTTTAGAAGGATTAGTTGATTGCACGATCCAAGCCAAAGATATTATAATATAATTGTGCGCCTTTCAAGGCACTTTGGTTTGTCTTTGTGCCAATTTTGCCGTTTTTGGCTCGTCATGATGTCAAGTGGCGACCGTGTATCTCAACGTTGCGCTCAATTGACATCATGACCCAAGTATGTTATGAGGGTACATACTTCGGTCGCCAACATATCTTGAACCCGGCGAATAACTCCTCTTAGGCTTGGCATACCGTGGCCGCCATGTTGGCGATTTGGGACTATCCCAAATCATGGGCTCACTTGGCGACCCTGCCATTCCCAATACCGGAGGAGTTGGGCGACGCCCCAAAGATATGTTGGACACATATGACTTGATATCAATCCTATGGCACACTCCGGTCCAAGTCGGGCATGTGCCTCATTTGCCCTAACCATGAGTGTGCGCAATTTTGGCCATTTTGAGCATTTTTCCACTTTTGCTGCCCGCCGTGCACTATGTTCTAACCCTCGTGCACGCCGGACGCATGGACCAATGGACCATATATGACATGGGTGTTATGGGTAATGGTCCCCATGGTCCACACACCACGTGGGCGAAGCGGAGCCGCCTTCGTTAAGGCGCTAGGCCAAATTGAGTATGGGCAATTTTGCCATTTTTGCATTTGTGGACCCAATTGGGATCGTCACCACGCCAAGCAGCATGGAGATCTTTGAGAGCCAAGGGCATGGGAGTCTCCGTTGGACTCCCGGTGGATCACGTATGGAATGCCGGATCCGATCTCCAAGCCGGCGTGGAGATATACTATTGGGAGCACACTGAATTTTGGCTCATTTCAAGCAGCCAAAATGACCCAATTTTGGGACCCCAATTTCCCCCTTCCGTGTGTTCAATTGGCGGCCCCATCTCTCTAAGCCCATAGGGAGCCCGGACCTAAATCCAAGTTGTGCACGCAGATATAAGTCCTAGGTCGTACCTCCTACCCTGTGAGCCATTGGCCTTACCTTGGCCGGGCGAGCCACGCGTGGGAATGACGCCAATTTTGGTGATTTTGGCATCATGACCCCACTTGACTCATCCGTGTTGCCCTGATGCCGGGACCTCAGAGGGAACCAGGTTGGGTGAGGGCTCCAGGGAGTTCGTACTCGAAGGGCATAGGGTCAGTTGCCTCGTCCCTACCTCTGGCGGGTCCGGACGAGGGGTCAATTTTGGAGTTTTTCAAGCTAATTTCAGTTTGGGCTGAAACAGCCCATTTTCAGCTACCAACTCCTGAGGGATAATGGCGGGGCCATATCTCTGGCTCAGAGTGGAGTTGGGACCTGCCATTAAGGGAGCATAGGGAGCCACTGTCGGTTGGCCTTGGAGCCCCTTGGTTCCCAGGAACTCGCCTGTGGCTGGGCGGGACACCTTCCCTATGGGCAGGGTTTCAGGGTCCGGACTGAGCAGGGCATGGGTTGTGTTTGAGCCCCCGCCCCCATCAGCCACTGAGAGGGTCGGACCTGGGATTGGGATATGAGTTGGGACTGAGTGTCTATGGTCCTGTGATGCCCTTACCCCAGTCCAGTCTTAACCCCATGTGTACATATCCTGATGTGTTGCTGTACATACTTTCGTTCCCTCTTTGCAGGGTGGCAAGGATTCTGAAACGCTTTGTCACATGACACAGGCGTATTGATGCCCTTGTGAGCGTAGTGCCTTGCCTGCCTGCTCACCTGTGTGTGTCACCGCAGCGTCCCGTGGCCGGCCCCCCACGGGAACGCGTCAAAAGCGTTTCACCGCCGCGGGGTTACCCAGCCCTCGCGTGCCACTCGGGGCCAACAACCCCGAGCAGCGCGTCGCAGCAGCGCGGCGCAGCTCGCAGCTCGCAGCGTAGCGCAGCGTCTCGCAGCGCAGCGCAGCAGCGCGCAGCGCCACTCAGCGACAGCGCCGAGTTCGTCACGGAGCAAGCAGCGCCGTCCAGAGCTTCGCCCTGACCGCGCAGCAGCCGTGAAAGAGGTGCACAGACCAGGACTCCTGCATCAGCCCCATCGGCCGACCCGGAGTCCCATCGGCCGACCAGCAAGGCCGCGTCAACCACCTCCACAACCACCGGCTGACCAGCACCAGCCGCACGCCCAATCCAGTGCTACAGCACCCTCCTCAACAACCACAACCAGTTCGTTGAGTTGAACGAGTGCACGTCAAGGACATCAAGATCAACTACGCCCCCGCTGCCATGGTGAATTGGCAAGAAGCGGGTAGGAGGTGGCCGCAGCCCCACCCCCATGTGGCGCGCCTGCTGCGCGGATTGCTGTGGGACCAGCAATACCGCTACAGCAATCCCCAGTGCGAAGGCGGCATGCCCGGGAGCTTCGAGCTCCGGGAGGACATGGGGGAGGACCGCCTGCGGGCAGTGGAGGAGTGGCTGCGGGCGGAAGGGTACGAGTACCGCTTCCGCCGCAAGCGCTGGAGGACGTGGACCCGGCCGGACAGGCCCGGCGAAGGGCTGCGCCCCGACGGGATTGAGGAGGACGAGGACCCCAACGCCTACCCGTCGGGCGCCTCGATCAACGTCTCCCTGTGGGACGTGATCGAGAAGAAGTTCCCGGAACCGGGGAAAGAGCGCAGGCTGCAGGGCAGCAGCAGCGCGTCTCCGGCGACGGAGAAGCGGTCCGCCGGGGACAGGAAGCGGGACCGGAGGTGGCGGGAGTACCAGGAGTCCCTGGCCGCCGAAGCCGCCCAAGGCGCCAAGGGCGGAACCCCAGCCCCCAGTCCCCAACGGCCCAATGGTGGTCACCACCCCGGCTCCACCACCCTTGGCGACTACATCCAAGTCGCCAAGCAGAACCAGGCCAAGCCCCGTCCGCTGCTCCTGAAGGCCCGGCAGGCCTCAGCAGGCCCCAGCAGCGACATCGAGTCGGCCCACCGCGGGAGGACGCCGGCCGACCAGGCCAGCTCCAGCAGCAGCGTCGCTCCCGAAAGGGACGTGGCGCGCGCCTGTGAGCGCGCCTGTGGGGTGCCCTGCAACCGTCGGGTTGCCCGGCAACGGGCCAAGCAGTACAGCGCTGCTGTGGAGGGCGCCGCCGGCATCGCCCAGGAGAAAGCTGCGGAGTGGGCGCATGGCATGGCCATCCACACCCAGACCATGGCGGCCATCGCGGCTGGACTCACGGCCGTAGCCGCCCATGGGGCAGCGACTGCCCAGGTCAACGGTGAGTTGGCGGCAGCCGACGAGGAAGCCCGCCTGACGCAGGAGGCCATTGCCTGCAAGGAGGCCGAGGTGAAGGCGCTGGGGGAGGCGCTTGCCCAAGAGAGGGCAAAGAAGGAGGCGGAGGAAAGGGCCCACGCCGAAGCGACGGCTAAGGCCCAGGAGGATGCCGCCAAGAAGGAAGCCATCGAGGCCGCGCGACGGAAGGTCGCTGAGGAGAAGGCCAAGACGGAGGCGGAGCTGGCGGCGTTGGAGGCGCAGAAGGCGCAGCTGCTGCAGGCCCGGGAAGCCGAGGCGGCTCGTGCTCGGGAAGAGGCCGAAGCGCGAGCTGCCGCAGCCACCGCCGCCGCAATGGAGGAGGCAGAGGCCAAACTCCGCCACGAGACTCCCCCGGGAGGATCGCGAGTGGAGACCCTTCAAAGGCTTTTCGAAGGGGACGCCTCCTCCAGGATGGAGCTGGATGAGGCGGACACGGGCAGCAGTGGGAGCGGTAGCACCACCGCCCGTCGACGGAGGAAGGGCAAGGGGAAGACCCCCGAGAGGCCGCGGAGGCCAGCGGGTGGGCACCCCCACAACAGTGACCCCTTCTTCACCGCCAGTGACGGGGATGAACGAGGCCGTCGACATCGCCAAGTGGTGGCTTGGACGGGCGGAGGTGGCGGAGACGTCCCCATGGAAGGTGAGGATGAGGATCCCCCTCCTCCCTACCGGAGCTCCGAGTCCTCCGTGACCGAGACGCCCAGGTGGGGCGACATGGACGAGGATGACGACATGGAGTTCGGCATCACGAGGAAGCGCCCATCCTCGGACCCACCGAGGCGACCCGGCGGAGACCCACCGGGACCCCCTGGCGGAGGACCCTCAGGACCCCCTGGAGGACGCCCACCAAGTGGACCCCCTGGAGGCGGACCACCGGGCGGGGGAGGACCCCCTGGACCGGGCGGACCCGGCGGAGGCCCTCCTGGAGGACCCCCTGGGGACCCCGACGACCCACCAGGGAACGGCGACCCGGATGCCACCTGGCGGTGGATTGTCTACCTCCGCAGGAGAGTCCAGTTGCTCGAGCTGGAGGTAGACACGGGCAAGAGCGAGATGGCTCGCATCTCCACGGTCGCCGCGCGCGCGCAGAAGGACCTGGACATCGCCAGAGCCGAGACCAAGTCGCTGACCAACGTCGTCAGCGGCCTGCAGGAGAGGCTGGATGCGCTGGAAGCCCGTGGGAGAGTCGGCAGCGACCACCCACCCCTGGAGTCAGGCTCGTCGGACGACGGCTGGGGACCCGGACCAGGTCCAGGCAGACCCCACGCCCCCGGCGGAGCCCCCAGGAGTCGCCCCAGCGCCAGTGCCCCCTCTCTCACCGCCCCCTCTCACCACAGCGCGGGCCGCCGCAACGAGCGCGTGCCGCCCGGCAGTGGCAGTGAGGAATGGCGCGATGAGTGGCTCAGCGCGGACTACCACAACCGCCGTGCTCCACCGCGGACGCCTGTACGCCCCCGACGCCCGCCACCAGCCCCGGTGCCAATCCCCAGGGCTGGAGGACGTTATGGTGGACTCAGGGATGAGGTCCCCAGAGGAGACGTGGAGTGGGATGTCGGCGAAGGTGAGGACCTGGACCTGGACCTGGACCTGGAGGAGTTCGACATCAGCCCGCCGCGTGGTGTACGACGGGAGGCCGCTGAACGCAGCCGCCGGCGCCGGGATGAGGATGCATACATGGATGCAGTACGGCGTGAACATTTCGGTTCAGCGTACGTGGAGGAACCGCGGCGTAGCCACAGGGATTCCATGGAGGAGATGGACGTGGCGGCCGTGGGAGTCCGTGGGCGAGGCCGATGGGAACCTCGGTCGACCTCGCGGCCGGCGTTCATGGTCTCTAAGGCCGCGGACGCCGCCGTGTGGGAAGACTTGAAGGACATCAAGCCCCCCATGTACGATGGCAACCCCCTCAACCTCGACCGCTTCTTGGAGAAGCTGGACGATTGGGGGCTGACCGTCACTGAAGACCTACCTCCCGCGGATGCGGAGAGATATGTCTTCAAACGGTTCAGGTACCGCCTGCCGGAAGTGCTCGGCGAGCTATACTTCGTGGCGACCAAGGAGGGGAAAATCAAGACCCTCAAGGACGCCAAGAAGTGGCTCAACGAGCAGGAGCGGGTGGACGCTCCGCAGGTGGCTGCCAAGCGCTGGAAGTCCATCAAGCTTGAGCATGATGGACGGGAGATCCGCCTACGGGACTGGCGTGACTTCCGAGGGAAATACACCCTCTTCCGCCGCAATGTGGAGGATTGGAACGAGGGTGACGAGCAGGCTCGCCTGCTCTCCATGCTGCCGGAAGCATGGATCAAAAGGGTCACCAAGGAGGAATCCAAGCGGGCCAAGTCCAACCACACGGTCAAGATGATGCTCCCCAAGGAGTATCATACGAACGTGGTGTCTTGGGCGAAGAAGAACGTGGCCCGGGATGTCAAACGGCACTCCCTGCGGAACGCTCTTCTCATCACCGTCTCGGGCGATCGCGAGAAGACCGCGATGTGGCGCCTTGACGATTGTGAGTTGAGCGGCCAGACCATCCGTCTGCAGCCCATCCCGGCGCGGATGAGCTGCGACGAGATCCTGGAGTGGGTTGGCGAGGAAGTACTCAAGGAGTACCGAAACCTCCACCACACCCGCGGGTTGAGGCCCGGCGACCGCGACGTCAACTACGTTGGCGAGGGACCTGGCGGGGAAGACGCCATGGACCCAGCGGGAGCCGGCGGCGATGAGACTCTCGTCGACGATGACGACGACGATGAGCCCGCCGAGGTTGCCGTTTGTGCCTTCGTGGCCAGGAACCTGAACGCGGGGAGCAAGCCGGGAAACTGGAAGCCCCTGCAGCAGGGTTGGAAGAAGCAGGAGAAGAGGGACCCTCGCCGCATTGGCGACCCTCCGCTGTCCTTTGGGGAGTTCATACGAGCTCACCCTCAGGGCTGTTTCGTGTGTTATGGGAGGAAGCGAGGCTTCAACCATGACCACCGAACATGCCCCATCCACAAGGCTGACACGGACGCTTACAAGAAGGTACACGGGTCGAAGAAGCGTGCGCCCGCGGGTATCTGGGAAGCCAAAATGGAGGTCGACAAGGACGAGCTGGCCAAGCTGATGTCGTCGGTGGGAACCGAGTTGGCCAAGGAGATCCAGGAGATCAAGCGGAACTGGGTCCCCAGGTCGGATAACAAGAACAAGGAGAACAACCAGAATGACCAGAACAAGGACAAGGACAAGAACAAGGGTAAGAAAGGGGGAAGGAAGAAGGGCATCAACGACGTTGAGGCCGAGGAGAACACCCCCTCTTCCACAACCGACGCCCCCTAGCGGAGCCCCTGCAGCCAAGGGCCCCAGCTAGGGCGGTCGCAGGATGGTGACGTGGGAAGCGCCGATCCATCCCAGTCGGGAGTCGATAAGCACAAGGGGACTGCCGCGGGCGGAAGGCCCGGTCTGGCGCCCAGTCGCGGAGGCGGGGTGAGGGCAAGTGAAGGCACGAACCCTTGCACCCGTCCGTCCTTCGCGACCAAGAACGTGTTTGATGTACTACAGGATCTATCCGAGAGTATCGGAGGATCACCCGGACCGCAGCTGGATGCTGCAGATGGGCAGCCTGAGCCCATTGTCCACGACCTGCACCAGTCGCTTGTTGAGCTTCTGGAACGGCCGGAGATCCTGAGTTTGCACGCCGTGCGCCGTGTGGGTCGCGAGCGGCAGTTGCATCTTAAGGTCCGTGCCCTATGCGGGGAAGTGGAAAAGGTTTTCGACGTGTTGGTCGACACGGGAGCTCAAGTCAGCTTGGTCAAGGCTGGCCTACTTCCACCAGAGTGTCTGACCGACAGTCGGAAGCCTGTCAGGCTGAAGGTGGCGAACGGCCAGTACATGGTGGGAGGCACGAAGGAAGCGGCCATCGGGCTGCAGTTCGTGAACCATCGTGAGCTGAGCCGCCCAGACCTCGGCAAGGAAATCCTCCTGCACGGTAGCTTCTACGAGGCCGAGATGGACTGGGACATGATCGTCGGGTACGACTTCATGATGGAGACGGACTCCGGCGTCCTCCCGGCCCAGGCCTCCATGACCCTGTACCAGGACGACCAGCTCTCGTGGCTTTCGTCACCTGAGCACCATGTGGAATGCCAATGGATCCACCCCGAACGCAATCAGCTCGAAGTGGCCGCGCTGGACACTGAGCCCACTGGGCCAGCGAATCAGGAGTACGGCGTAAGGCCGGAAGTGGCGAACCGAGTGGTTGCGGACCTGGGAGCGTCGGATCTGGCCCTGGATGCGTTCTCTTCAGGAACCTCCGCCCATCTTCGGGTATGTGAGAAGTACTGGAGCGCACAGGACTCTGCGTGGAAGAAGCACTGGGGTCCGCATCAGGGCTTGATGTGGATCCATTGCCCCCGTTGGGACATTCCAAGAGCGATAGCGAAGATTCGCAAGGACCGCTCCAAGGCAGTGCTGGTTGTTCCTATGGGATGCACCGAGGAGGAAAGTACCCGACATTGGGTAGCCTCATTGACCAACATGACCTTAAACAAGGTCGTCCTACCGGCTGGAGAGAGTGTCTATCAGGACGCTAAGGGACAGCCCATGCCACCCCAGAGATGGCCAACAGAATTCCACTATGTGGATGGGGGCCTTGATCAGGCCGACACCACGGACTTCGTGTGTGTCAACCGTATCATAGCAGAACCTTGGAGGCAATGCTTTGCGGTTCCCCCTGTTGACATCGAAGAATCGGACTCCGAAGACCCCCTCACTGAAGAGGAGTGGGATCTGGTTCAGGGGTATATGGATCAGCCCTTTCACGACTGGGGAAACCAGCGTGAGGGCAAAGGCCAGGACAAAGCCTGGTGGGAAGTGGACTCAATCGTCTCCGGTTCCTATGACGGGAATACCTTCGTGCAGAGGGTGCTGGATCACATGTCCAGCCAAGACGAGCCGCCTGGCGGTAACCCACCCACCTACGGCGATCTGTTCCGAGGCAAGACCAGGGATGGCCCTTTGGGCCACCTGGGAAGACCACCTGAGCCGAAAGCGAGCGGGGTCGCTACCCCTCAAGTAAGCTCCGTGGTTCAAGTGCCCGGAAAAGCCAAGGCGGAGTCCGATGACTGCCCCAAGATCCAGGCGTTGAGGGCCAGGCTGAAGCAGAAGTATGGCGAGACCTTCTTCAGCGGCAAACCTGTGTTCCCCCCACCGGTGCGTGGACCGTATTGCGAGGCCAAGATACGACTGAAGCAGGACCCCCGTGTGTATCGGCACCGGGAGTTTGCCCTGAGGGGCGAGAGGAAAGAGGCCATGGAGAAGATCCTCCGTGACTTCATCCAGAGAGGCTGGCTTGAGCCGTGCCACTCCGAGTGGGCCTCTCCGTGCTTCGTCGTCCCCAAGAAGGTTGCCGGTGAGTGGCGGCTCGTGGTCGACTACCGCGGCCTGAACGCCCAAACGCAGCACGACAGCTATACGCTGCCCCTCATTGAGGACATGCTGCAAAAGCAACACCGGCGGAGGATCTTCACGGTGATTGACCTGAAACATGGTTATCATCAGATGCCTCTCGCCGAAGAGTCCCGTGCCTGCACAGCCATGAGCACCCCACTTGGACCTCTCCAGTGGAAGGTGATGCCTATGGGCGTTACCAACGGCAATGCGGCTTTTCAGCGGATGCTGGAGAACCTGCTTGAGCCGGTGCGCGACTGTGCGGACCCCTTCGTGGACGACGTGATCATCGCGTCCGGGGACCCCAGCATGAGCTACGAGGAGCTCCTGGAGGCACACGAGAGGGACGTCACTCGAGTGCTGGACCTTCTGGCTCGGCACAAGCTCACGGGCAGCAGTGACAAGGCCACCATTGCGGTAAGCGAGGTGGTCTTCGCTGGCCACGTAGTTGGGAACGGGCAGCGAAAGCCCATACCTGGCAAGGTGGCTGCGATTGAGCACTGGGAAAAGCCCAAAACGGTCTCTGAGCTACGGGCGTATCTGGGGTTCTGCAACTACTACTCGGGGTATATCAAGATGTATGCCGAGTATGCAGCCCCCATGACGACCATGCTCAAGGGCAACCGAGAGGAGACCAAGAAGGGGTCCAAGAAGGCTCTGGTCTGGACTGAGGAGTCCGACCGTGCCTTTGAGGGGATGAAGCAGGCGCTGCTATCCGCAGTGGGTCTGCACCTCGTGGATCCCGACCGAGGGTTCGTCCTGCGCACCGACGCTTCCGACTACGCCATTGGCGCTGTGTTGGAGCAAGTGCTTGACGACGGGAGGCACGTGCCCGTGGCCTTCTGGAGCCGAGTCCTGGCGGAAGGCCAGAGACGGACGTGGACGCCCCGTGAAAAGGAGGCGTATGCCATCGTCATGGCTCTCAGGAAATGGGCGGGGTACATAGCCCTCCATCCCGTCACCGTCTGCACCGACCATCAGAGTCTGCAGTCGTGGCACAAGGAGCACGTGGACACCCCCTCAGGTCCCGCCTCCCGACGGGCAAGATGGCATGAGACCTTGGCCAAGTTCGACCTCACGGTTGTTTACATTCCTGGAAAGGATAACACCGTGGCGGACTGTCTCAGTAGGTGGGCCTATCCCGCCAGCAAGGGCATGCAGGATATCTCTGCCCATGGCGATGAGGCTGAGACCGCTGAAGCCAAGAAGATCATTGAAATGGAGCGCCTGATGGAGGAGGAGGATGTTAAATGCTTCGTCGTCATGGCTGCCGATGCCCCCCTCGCATCGAGGGTGAGCAGAGCGGTCAGTGTACTCGCCCCTGTGGGTGCCGCGGGCGGAAGGCCCGGTCCGGCACCCCCTGTGGGAGTGGAGTCCGACAAGCACATCTTCCCGGAGTCTTGCCTCCAGGACGACTGGACCGACGATTACGCCAAGTCTGAGGCCTTTGCGGCCGAGTATAGGGCTGTGACCGACCCTGACGACGGGCAGAAGTGGCCAAAGGGGCTGACTGAGGAAGATGGCAAGCTCTACCGGAATGGTAAGCTGCTAGTCCCAGAGTCCCGGGTGCTGGAGCTGTGTGAAGCTTGGCACCACCACATGCTGCACCCAGGGGTCAAGAAGCAAGCTCTTGACATGCAGCGTCGGTTCGAGATCGACCATATCGTTCTCTACACCGCCATCAAGAAGGTCAGGAAGGGTTGCTCGGTCTGTCAGGCCTGCAATCCCGACAACCGGAACGTCAAGGGGGAACCCCAATGGACCCCGGTTCCTGACCAGCCCATGGAGAGCGTGGCCATGGACGTCTTCTCCATGCCCGAAGTGCACATTGGCAAGGAGACCTTTGACTGTGTGGTTCTCTGTGTGGACCGCCACAGCGGCTACGTTGTAGCCGTTCCGGCACGCAAAAAGGGGTTGCTTGCCAAGGAAGTGGCAGTCATGATGATTCGTCATTGGCTGACCGTCTTTGACATCCCCCGCACCATTTGCAGTGACCGAGGGCCCCAGTTTACTGGTGGCTGGTTCAAGGCTATGTGTTCCCTGATGGGGATACGTCATGCCAAGAGCGTCGCCTATCTCAGCCGGTCTAACGGCCGTGCTGAAGTGGCTGGACGGCAGCTGTTCGAGAAGCTGTGCAAGATCCACATCACCAATCCACGGCGGAACTGGTTTGAGGAGATGTGGCCTGCTCTGAAGGCCCATCATGACACCCCCACTCCGGGCGGTTTGTCCCCTCACCAGATTCTGTTCGGCAGGGACCCCCTGGGTAGGGGACTTCCCTTGTCTGGTGATGGCATGGCTATGGATGCCAAGGAGTTCTTCGCGCGGCAAGAGCAAACGGCGCGGGACATCCGCCAGCAGCTTGAGAAGGAGCATGCTGAGCGTCAGAAGTCCGCCCCGAGCTCGACAGCGCAGAAGTTCAAGGTGGGAGACCCGGTGTGGGTGATCAGACCCCGCCCCATGGGCACCCACCGCACCAAGACCTGGTTCACACCCGGCGAGGTGGTCCGCAGGATTGGTGAGGACACCTACCGCGTCAAGGTGGGTCACGGACAGTTCCGGGAGCGCCACGAGAGTCAACTTCGTGTGCGGGAACCCGACCTCCGTGGCCGACATGTGTCCCTGGACTATGCCAAACATGAGGCCGATTCGGACGACGACTATGCTGAGCAGGACGACTATACTGTCGAGAAGATCCTGGCTCAGCGTCCGAAGGCCTCGGCACCCGGAGGTCTGGAGTTCAAGGTTCGTTGGCGAGGCTATGGGCCGTCCCACGACACCTGGGAACCCGTCTCCTCGTTTGTGCCGCGGGTCAATACTCCCTTCATGGAGTACATCCGCAAGCACAAGACCAAGATCCACGTTTCGGACTTGGCAGCACTCACCCGGGCGATTGCAGCCAGGGGTGCCTGATCAGCGCCCTGAGCTCTCCCCTGATGTGTTATGAGCGCTTGTGAGGCCGACGAATCGTCCCTTACTTGCTTGCTCTCTTCCATCTTTCGGTGACAGAGTGGCCATATACCCCCCCCCTGCTGAATCCAGAGGAGGATGGCCCCTCTCTTCAATTCTATTCGTCACTCACCCCCCCTGCTGAATCCTTGGGAAACCAGGTAGGGCGACTGACCTTCATTTTTCTGAGCTCTTGGGGCCTTGAAGCCCATACGACGTTGCGCAACGGATGCCGCTGTCATCGGCATTGCGATTTTTGAGTGTGTGGTCTGGTTCCATGGCACCTGCGGAACCCAGACCAGTCGACGTGTGTCTCGAGACTATATATGCCTGAACTCAGGCGTTTTCCTGTCCACCCTCCTGCATATGCCTTATCCTGACCGCGGCGTGGTTTGGCGCTCTGTCCAGAGCGTGTTTACACGCCTATTTACCCAGATTATTGCTTGTTTTTCTGCCCTCCAGGATATGTGCATCTGTATGTTAAGTGTCATCAGCCCATCGCTGAGGGATGGACTGCTTTTCACCACGAATCGGGATACAGAGGCGCCTTGAGTCGCCGTGTACATATTCTTACAGCCTGGTCCAGCCTGGACCAGTACTGGATTACATGTTCTTCTGTTTGAGTGCCTGTGATACCGTGTTGCCCTATTCGCTGTGATGTGTGGAGATCCTGATGGCGCCAGGCGGTAAGCCCAGTTGCCTGACTACACTCCCAGCGGTCCGCCACTGTCAGTCCCAGTGTGAGCCTACCGATTCGCAGACGCACTTGCATTCGGATGGCGGCCTCCGGTGCTCCTGACCTCGGTCAGTCTGCGTGGGAAACTGGTGGTTTGAGGAGTCGACGCCTCCGCCCACACTGCATGAGGACTCCCTCATGTATGGCCACGCTTCGTGGTAGTAGGGCGAGGGAAAAGACGGCCTTGATGCCCGATCCCTTAAGGAGGAGTTCCCTTACAATTTGGGGTTCGTAAGGAGTTCGACTATGGCACTCTGGACTCGCGTCGTATGGATATGGACATGGTGCGCCCGAGGAAGGACCCGTGGGGACTCTCCCCAGTCGGCGGGCCTTGGGAAGCTTGGGGTAGCCTGATGGATCTTTGTGGTCGCTCTCGACTTGTGGGGCCACCTCGGCCGTCGTGTGACGCCTATGTTGGCCGTGTATGCCACTGCCACTGTGGTGGTGACCGTAGCAGCCGGCACCCGGTGCGCCTGGTATGGGTTAACGGGTCCTTTGGATGCCGAACAATCGCCGCCAGGACCCGAGACTTGATACTTGATACTATACATGTGCTACGAGCTGTTACAGCAGCATACCTATCCCACTGTGGGATACCTATCTTACTGTGACTTACTGAAGTGAGGATGTGACACCCCCCCCCTTTCAGGAGATGGTCCTGGGTACCCGCTGCCATGCGTGGGTGTTATCGAGCCCCCCCCCAGGGTTTGCTCTAAGGAGGGGGGTGAAGCGGTACCCAGAACCCCATGGCCAGGTTACGGCATACAACCGGTCTCCGGTCCACTAACCCCATGTACGGCGTGTTCCGTGCCGTGAAGCCCCGCATCGGCAACCGATGCACCGCCAGCGGAGATTTGGGTATCAGAATATCAGGAATCAACAGGGTTTTATTTTCACATTGTTTCCGTCAATTTTTACGCTTCCGTTCTGATACTCACTGTTTTGACGGCTGGCGGTTGGGTCGCGACTTTACTGTAACCGCCAGTTTAACTGTTTATAATGGAAATTTTAACGCTATCCGCGACGAAGGCTCCAAAGTCGCCAGGAACTGCATGGATGCTTCCGCAATTTTTATAATTAATACTCGCAACCTTAATCCGAATTTTTCAGGATGTCGAAATCGGATTTTCGACTTCGACATCCCCGCACTTGATTTGACCTCCTTCGAGTGGACCTACGTGCATCCCTATACACGAATCAACTTCCCTTTTATCCTGCCCTCCATTTGTCTTAAAGATATGGGCAAAATAAAGTTGATTCGTGAGGCCACTTGTGAAGGTCATATCTCGTGTTGCTTGCGAGGATTTAAGATAAGGAAACGTGGGATGTATTCACAATACTCCCGACGTAATTTAGGAAGCATTATATGCCTTGCGTTTCCACACGTGCGCGCTAGTGTAATGGATCATGGTCAAGAGGGTAGAGTTTGCGTTATAACTCTTTGGCCATGATATTGCGTGCGTTAAGATAACTTTCGAGTGTAGCGCGCAAGTGTTGGAGTTGCATAGGAACTCTCCTTGAGTTCCTATGAGCGATTGACACAAAGTTATGCCCTTGGAGGGGCATGACATATCGTGGTGGGAGCTACCTTTTTGGGCAATATGTGGTATGTGCCATGTGTTGTGTTGCGTGCCCATTTGGCGGGTCCATTACTCCAAGCCGAACCCGCCAATGGACCTCATATTGTGCAAGCCCCTTCTCCGTACTCCCTACGGTCAATTGCAAGCCTAACCTTCGTGAAGGGAAGCTTGTGTGGTGATCCCGAAGCGATGTGTTGGGAGCAAGGTGTGTGTTTTACAATTTTCCATATTTTCATGTGCCCACTTGGGAAGCAGCGCTCGTAACCTTTCAAGGCGCCCCAAGTGGAGCACATATGTGGGATCGAAGGTCATTGGTGTCAAGTCATTGTGTTTAGAAGGATTAGTTGATTGCACGATCCAAGCCAAAGATATTATAATATAATTGTGCGCCTTTCAAGGCACTTTGGTTTGTCTTTGTGCCAATTTTGCCGTTTTTGGCTCGTCATGATGTCAAGTGGCGACCGTGTATCTCAACGTGGCGCTCAATTGACATCATGACCCAAGTATGTTATGAGGGTACATACTTCGGTCGCCAACATATCTTGGACCCGGCGAATAACTCCTCTTAGGCTTGGCATACCGTGGCCGCCATGTTGGCGATTTGGGACTATCCCAAATCATGGGCTCACTTGGCGACCCTGCCATTCCCAATACCGGAGGAGTTGGGCGACGCCCCAAAGATATGTTGGACACATATGACTTGATATCAATCCTATGGCACACTCCGGTCCAAGTCGGGCATGTGCCTCATTTGCCCTAACCATGAGTGTGCGCAATTTTGGCCATTTTGAGCATTTTTCCACTTTTGCTGCCCGCCGTGCACTATGTTCTAACCCTCGTGCATGCCGGACGCATGGACCAATGGACCATATATGACATGGGTGTTATGGGTAATGGTCCCCATGGTCCACACACCACGTGGGCGAAGCGGAGCCGCCTTCGTTAAGGCGCTAGGCCAAATTGAGTATGGGCAATTTTGCCATTTTTGCATTTGTGGACCCAATTGGGATCGTCACCACGCCAAGCAGCATGGAGATCTTTGAGAGCCAAGGGCATGGGAGTCTCCGTTGGACTCCCGGTGGATCACGTATGGAATGCCGGATCCGATCTCCAAGCCGGCGTGGAGATATACTATTGGGAGCACACTGAATTTTGGCTCATTTCAAGCAGCCAAAATGACCCAATTTTGGGACCCCAATTTCCCCCTTCCGTGTGTTCAATTGGCGGCCCCATCTCTCTAAGCCCATAGGGAGCCCGGACCTAAATCCAAGTTGTGCACGCAGATATAAGTCCTAGGTCCTACCTCCTACCCTGTGAGCCATTGGCCTTACCTTGGCCGGGCGAGCCACGCGTGGGAATGACGCCAATTTTGGTGATTTTGGCATCATGACCCCACTTGACTCATCCGTGTTGCCCTGATGCCGGGACCTCAGAGGGAACCAGGTTGGGTGAGGGCTCCAGGGAGTTCGTACTCGAAGGGCATAGGGTCAGTTGCCTCGTCCCTACCTCTGGCGGGTCCGGACGAGGGGTCAATTTTGGAGTTTTTCAAGCTAATTTCAGTTTGGGCTGAAACAGCCCATTTTCAGCTACCAACTCCTGAGGGATAATGGCGGGGCCATATCTCTGGCTCAGAGTGGAGTTGGGACCTGCCATTAAGGGAGCATAGGGAGCCACTGTCGGTTGGCCTTGGAGCCCCTTGGTTCCCAGGAACTCGCCTGTGGCTGGGCGGGACACCTTCCCTATGGGCAGGGTTTCAGGGTCCGGACTGAGCAGGGCATGGGTTGTGTTTGAGCCCCCGCCCCCATCAGCCACTGAGAGGGTCGGACCTGGGATTGGGATATGAGTTGGGACTGAGTGTCTATGG
The DNA here is from genome assembly GCA_964036045.1 of Eutreptiella sp. 'Long Island Sound 2002'. Taxonomy (NCBI): domain Eukaryota; phylum Euglenozoa; class Euglenophyceae; order Eutreptiales; family Eutreptiaceae; genus Eutreptiella; species Eutreptiella sp. 'Long Island Sound 2002'. The sequence continues at coordinate 7,694,061 of OZ038401.1, forward strand.
TCCTGTGATGCCCTTACCCCAGTCCAGTCTTAACCCCATGTGTACATATCCTGATGTGTTGCTGTACATACTTTCGTTCCCTCTTTGCAGAGTGGCAATGATTCTGAAACGCTTTGTCACATGACACAGGCGTATTGATGCCCTTGTGAGCGTAGTGCCTTGCCTGCCTGCTCACCTGTGTGTGTCACCGCAGCGTCCCGTGGCCGGCCCCCCACGGGAACGCGTCAATGGTACAGGGGGCTTTTCCTGTTTGGCGGACGTAAATTTTTTTATGTGGTGAAAAGGTGGTTTTTTAGTACAAAAGGGGGGGTTTTTAGTACAAAACGGGGGGTTTTTTAGTACAAAAAAGGGGGGTTTTTTAGTACAAAAGGGGGGTTTTTTAGTACACCTCCTGCGGGCATTGTGCATTGGGAACGCCCCCAAAGAGGGCACCCCTCCCCCATGTAAGGATCTGAGATGGGGTCGCCCCGGCAAACAGGATACATACAGCACAACATATAGACAACCTGTCTTCCGGGACTGAGATTCAGGGCTCACATTGCCCTTAAAATAACCCGAAATGTACTTAAAAGCCCCCCAAAACGTACTACAAAACCCCCGGAAATGTACTAAAAGATCCCCTGAAATGCACCAAAAAACCCCCCAAAATGCACCAAAAAACCCCCCAAAATGTACTAAAAAAAAACCCCCTAAATGTACTAAAAACCCCCCTGAAATGTACTAAAAACCCCCCTGGGGGTTTTTTTAGTACAATTGGGGGGGGGGTTTTAGTGCATTTTAGAGTGGGGGGTTTTTTAGTACAAAAGGGGGGGGGTTTAGTACAAAAACGGGGGTTTTTTTTTAGTACGCACCAGATGGCTGAGCAGTTGCAGAACGTGCTGTTGCAAGACACACCACATTATGTGAAGATGATGTAACCCAGTTGATGGCGTTGGGACCTGCCACTGTGCAAATGATGCACAAGACGCCTTCCTTGTGGAGAAGGGCTAAAATGCCGTGGATTTTGGACATGCCAAACAAATACAGAACCAGCATCCCTCCCTATGGGCGGACCAAGGTTGACCACCATCTGAAGATATTTGGAAAGAGCAAAACTTGAGCATGAAATTATGGACAAAATTGTGCACCCACTGAGTAGCTCCAAAGGGACACCCCCCTTGTGAAACACAAAGTCTGCGTAATGTTCCAACAGTCCACTTTCATGACATCCCTGCATACGGTACCTCCTCACTGCATGCACCAGGCAACAAGGAAAGAGGGCCACTGGGTGCATATTGGGTCAGTCCTGAAACCCAGGTTCCCCTACTGTATGAAATTGTGAACATGGGCTCTGGTGGCGGAATAACCTACTGCACAAAATACAGGCATTGCCTCTCATGGGTTGGCTTGGTGCAGTATCCCCCCCCCCCTTGTATAAGCTACGCCAAAATCCCAAATTAATACGGTCCCTACGCCTACTGTAGCTTGGACAAGGGCGTAGCTTGTAGGGGCGCAATCATCATTCAAACTGCAACTGTTCTTGTGTTCGAGAGGATATGCTATGGACAATCTAGATGAAGCACAATGTATTCATCCGTCATAAAAACTACATCCATATCTACAATCAAACACCAACATTCGTGCGTGTTCACCTGATGACTTATATATCGGCAAGTGCTGCCTGCATGCGACATACTGTGTGTCTTACCTCCCACTGCTACTGTAGTCAAGCACTCCTTCGGCTCTCAGTTGCTGTGGTAGTCCTATGGCGTAGCTTATACAAGGGGGGGGGGGGGGTACTTCCCCTCCCCCTTGCGCAAGCACGGCCGCGGTCTCAGAAGTTCAAGCAAAACAGCGGTTCAATGTAACCCCCGTGCTTGGACAAGCCCATACTTATGCACAACGCACATGACTGCCAAAGAATAGGAAGCCCTAACCCGTGCCCCAACCTGCCGCTCCACAAACCTGCTCCAAAGCCAGCTCTGTGAGGTGGAAGGTTGGATAGGGGTTCTATTCCGGCACCTGATGCCCCTGACAGCGAATCAGGACAGGCAGAATATGTGGGATGCTGCCCGTGCATTGTTCCATATTCACACATACACAAGCACTCTGCTACCTAGAGTGTCGGCTGCACAAAAGACATCATACTCCGGCCCTCATAGAATAGAAAGACAATGTGCTACACGCCCATACAATGCAATTCTGGGAAGAGCGTGAGCCTCTAATTCTGCGCATCGGCAAATTGCACACACACACACACACACACACACACACACACACACACACACTTAGTGATAGTGAAGGGAACAAGAACCAACAGATAACCAATGTGGATACAAATGCACCGGGAGGCACTGTGGATACAAGTCTCCAGCATCCTCATCAGAGGAGCAAAAAAATGCTGGCCCTCAGACGAGCAGGTGACTGACAGCAGTGGTGCTATAAGTCGGAATCACAGACACACGTTCACACATACACAAGAGAGTAGCAGGAACAGACAACAGCATTGCAGATGACCGGTGCTCGGGACTCACTCCCACTCGGGTTTGCCCGAGTCATCCCTCTCCAATGGTGAGCACCTTGGTGTGACGTCTCACTGACATCGCCATCATCACGGAGGGGTAAGTCGCTGCACCAAGGGTCCGGTCGCAAAACAGCAGAACACGCATGCACGCACAGCCGGCCCTCACCTTCGCTGGCCATGGGTGTAACCACCCAGGCACACACACACACACACACACACACACACACACCCACACTTCGTTTTGCTGGAGTGTCCTATATCGTGCCTGTGTTGGTGTGCGTGCACACACACACACACACACACACACACACACACACACACACACACACACACACACACACACACACACACACACACACACACATGCACACATACACACATACACACACCACACACACTTCGAGAGGGAAACAAATGAAGCAACGGCGAATACCACACGTGCGCGCGCACACACACACGCACACACACAAACACACACACATACACAAGCACTCTGCTACCTAGGCTGTCGGCTGAGCTACCCAACAATTCTTTAGCACGGAATCTTTTTTTTTCTTGAGGGCGTTGATGCGCTCCCCTGCCCCTCCTCTTGTGGCGACGTGGCATTCGACGCTCACCTGGTGAAGCTCAGGGCGAAGAGGCCGCGTGATACGGCGGAGCGTCCCAGCCTTTGTGGCTGGCGCCTTCCCTGCCCTGGTGTTCCCCGCCACCCCGCAGCCCCATTTGGACTTGCTGGGCGTTGAAAGCCCTGGTGATCTGGTATGCACTGGCCGCTTACTAGCGGCCGCCAACCATCGCTTCGCTGGGGGTTGGGGTGGGGGGGGGGGGTCCGCCTGCCCCCCCACCCCCGTGGATTGGCTGTCCAGTTGTTTTGCGGGGCTTGAACTCAGTCCCAGTGCAAAGCGGAAACGAAAACGGAATTAAATACGGACGGCGCGGGAAGAATTCATTTGAGGCGGGGGAGCGAGTGCCATCAATGCTGCATGAGTATGCTGCCATCGTTGACCCTGGGCAACCCAAGGCGCAGGGAAGCCCTCGACACTCGGAACACGTCGAGCCATTCCCCTGTGCTGTTGTCCCCATCCCGTCAGGGGGTCTGCTCTTCTGGCTCTGGCAGCGGTGGCGGCGGTAGCCTCCCTCCGCCATTGGCCGGTTCGGCCCTGGTCGCGTCGGCTCCTGGTCTTCCGCACCCTGCTCCATCCAAAAATTGCACGAACAACACAACACCTCCTGTTGTTCTGATAAGGTTGTTGCTCTTGAAAGGGGGGTGTGCCCCCCCCTCAAAAAAAAAAAAGAAAAGGCGGATTCAGAAAACGTGGTGATCCAGTGCAGTGGGTAGTGGGGGGTCCCACCTAAAACGGTGGATTCGGCGACATTTGCCGCGCAAGGGAATGAATGCCCCCCCCCCCCCCCCCCCCCCCCTGTATAAGCTACGCCAAAGTCCCAAATTAATACGGTCCCTACGCCTACTGTAGCTTGGACACGGGTGTAGTAAGTGAGCGCATCGTACGAGTGCACCTCAACCTCCACCCATGTTTCCAAAGGCATGCAAACACAAGAAAGTGTTTGAAACATGGAAATTCAGGTTCCCACCCATGTTCTCACAAGCAATGAAGCATGAGAAGCCTACAAATGTTCAGCTTGGAAACCCTTCTTGCAATCATACACTATGCGGAACAACCGCACATGCTCACCACTTGAAGATGCTTTTGAAGATGCCTTTGCCTGAGGTTTAGGAGCTGGATTGGGCTGAGGCAACTTCAAGTTCTTGGGAATGAAATTGATTTGAATGTGGTCTCTTGTAAAATACAACTTCCCATCAAAGACATGGGCCATTCCCCACATACCTCGGGCAGCCTTAGCCCAAACAAATTCAGTGGGAGCATCATCGGAGTCACTAGAATCATCACTTGAAGAAGAGGACTCAGAAATGGGGTGGGTTCAAGTGGGGAAACACTCACAACAAATGTGCCCATGATCCGATGTGACTGGCAAATTCGTGAAACCCATGTCTTATGTGGCTGCACTACGTTTGGCACCAAATTAAAATTAGGTACCAAATTAATACGGTCACTACGCCTACTGTAGCTTGGACAAGGGCGTAGCTTATACAAGGGTGGGGGGTACAATACACACACCATGGACACAAGTGGGGGGTGGGAGAGCACATGATGCGTTCACCACACGGAGGACTGAGCATGGAAAAGGACAGGCGGAAGATTGTTATATGACCCCGCAAATGGGCATCCTGGGCCCAAAAGCCACCATTGGGGGAGGATCCCCCACCGCCGGTATGGGGTGTCCACTTGGACGCACCTGGCCAGCGGCGAGGGCAGTTCCCACACAGAGCAGTGAAACGGGGAAACTCCGGGAGCTCCGTTGGCACAACCTCCCAACGGAAAGGAAGAGTGAAGAGGGAGGTAAGGATAGTCTAGGCAGGGAGAGGGTACCAACCTTAATTGTATTACCAGTGGCCCACAGGTGGGCTGATTGGCTAAATAATCTCTGCCGTTTGGGGGGCCCCCAACGCTTCGAAGCGAGGAACAAAATCAGAAGTGGCCCACAACTGGGCAAAATGGATCATTACCCCTGCCGTTTGGGGTGTCTCCAAAATCATCAGTGGCCCACTAGTGGGCGTATTGGCTATCTTCTCTGTTGTGCAGCGACAGTGTCAAAAGGAACATTTCGTGACACTACCAGTGCATCCATGGGCTTACCCACCAGGTGTCCGCAGCAACGACCAGCAATGTTTGACGGTTTGACCAGCCGGTGGTCTTTGGGCAATGTTTGAAGCAAAAAAAACGCTGTTTGCCCAGGGGCTGGCTGTGGGGGGGGGGGGGGGGGTTGGCATGACACCTGGTTGTGCTGCTCTCTGCACCTGGCGGCCTCGCCACTTACTGCTGCCCTTCCCTGGAACCCTTTCCCTCCGGACGGCGGTGCCCATCGGCCTCTCACCACTTTGTGGCCTCAGTAATACAATCCAGGCTGCTTATACAATGCAGGCTGGTAATACAATTCAGGCACCAGGGGCTCAGGCAGATTGGCTGCAGCTGCTCCAGGCCTTTGTGGGCGCCCGAGCAGCCACGAGGGGGAGGGGGCATGTTGGAGTCTTGGATGCTCCTTGTGCATCTGTGGCTGTGGAGGCACAGCTGGGAGTTGGGCCTCCGCTACGCTACGCTGCAACCCCCCCCAATGGATGCGCTTCATGGGTGCAGCGACGCATTGCACCTTTGCCAGGGGTCCTGGGCTCCGTGGGGTTGGCATGACGCCATGGTGTTTTGTTCTCGTCTGCAACTGGTGGCGCCTACTGGCCGATCACCATTCGCTGCCCGTCCCTTGGACCCATTCCCTCCCTAGGCGGTGGTGCCCAACGGCCTCTCACCACAGGGGGGGGGGGGGGGGGACTTTGTGGGGGGACAATTTCTGGGAAATTTTGGTCTTTAAGGAAGGTGGCGAAATTTTCTCCTGGTGAAATTTAAGGGCGTCGGCTAGCGCTGGGGGGCATGCCCGGGACCCAGCTGGCCTGCCCGCCCAGGGCAGCCTGGGGAAAGTGGGGGGTGTCCATACGCCCATGGCCTTGTTGGGCCCTGCTGCTTGGGAGTATGGTGCACCCCCGCAGCAGAGCCCCGGTGCCGCGCGATGCCGGCGGCGGCCAGAGGCACGGCCTGCCCTGGGGACTGCCCGTGTGTCATGCCGCTCTGAGTGCAGCATTGACTTGCATGTTAGGGTGTGCATGAGGCAGTTGGAGCTCACAAGGGTGGCGAACCCCCCCCCCGAAACTCTTTGCGGCGAAATGGTCCCCGTGCAAAACTTCCCCTCCGCCTGCAGTGATCCGCTTCGGGATCTATCATGGGATCTGCGAAAGGGCCTACAGTGGGAAAGAGGAGGTTGACAAACTTGAAGCGGAACAAGATAGGTTAGGGGGACCAAGCTGCCACACAACACCATAAGTTAGGGGGACCAAGCTGCCACACAACATCATAAGTTAGGGTGTGGCAGCTTGGTACCGACCCCTGGGGCTGTAGGATCACCCCTGCGGCACGTACGAGCCGCAGGAGTCCCTCCAGCAAGCGTCGTCGGGCTCCGGGACGCTGTAGCAGCTCCCCACCCCTTGCATACTTGCTTCATTGGACTCCGGCATGCTGTAACAACTGGTCCCCCCCTGGGTCAAGAAGTGGATGCTGGTGGATTTCAGATGACATCGGGCGAAGGTGGTCACGTCGCCAGGCAGGGCCTGCGTCCAGTTCCCACGGAGGCTCGGCAAGCTCTCTGTCACCTGAGGCGGCGGCAAGGGCTGGTCCAGCGCCTCCAGTGGGTTGTGCACGTCCACCACGTAGGACGTGGACATCGACGGGGACCCCGACAGGGACCCCTTCTGCATCGGGGGCGGCGTGTCCCTCGAGGCAAGCAGCGAGGACGCCGCCCCCTCATATTCCGTGTTCGTGCGCTGCGTGTTGACGGAGGACAGCGACCGCGAGAAGGACCACTGCGGCAGCGCCGTGTGGATAGCGGCCTGGGAGGCGACCGGGTTCCAGGGCTGGAGCCGGTGCTGTGCGCGGTCGACGAACGTGACACGGGGCGAGGTGCGGTGGGCCTCACCAGCGACGTGCTGCTGCAGCAGGAAGCCGTTGTACAGCGTGCCGAGCTGGCTGATCATGTCCGGGATCGGCACGTCCTTCCTGACGTGCCAGTCCACGCCACTCGCCGTGTCGTCCTACCACCACAAGAGGCAACGACTACTGCATTCACTCGCACGCAAACATATGCCCCATTGGAAAGCTGTGTTATCGCAGTGCAAGGGCATGCGCTAGCAGCACATTAGACAGATGCTCGGCAGTGGCCAGTGACAGACCAGATGTGCCTTTCTGCCAACAAGAAATCAGCGGATCAGTGCCCGGTGGCAGGCCACTGGAGAGCACGCACAGGCTTGCAGCGGTTTGCACAGAATGCTGACGCCACGCTAGTCTTAACCCCTACTTTGCCACTTTCCCAAACCTGCAATTCTGGATCATGCTCAAACTGCGAGTTTCAAAAATTCTACCATCCCACTTTGTTTGCATCGAGTACCACAGGAAGGTGTGGGGCCCCCACCCCCCCTGCCCCCAACTGTATGTGAATGTTAGCCAGTGCATTGAAGTGTTCACAAAAACGGCAACAAAACACACAGGCTGGAAATGGCTATTGCTTGCGGACCCAGGGGTGGGCTGGGGGGCTTGCTTTGGCCCCGAGCCAGCCCTGGCTGACCCACTTGCCCACCCACCCACCCGGACGCCCCCCCCCCCCCCAGCCCCCAGCCGAGCCCAGCCCAGCTCTTGAGCTTCTCCAAGTGTGCTTCACACCCCTTTGAGCCCGCACGCTCTCATTTGCCGGTTGGCTCACTGCTGATCTGTGCCCCACAGCACATGAGCATGGTGCAAGAGAACAAGATGAAACAGCTGTGGGTTGGTTGGTCACTGTACCAAAGTGTGAACACAAATGGGGTGTTAATAAAATTGAGGTGTTACCATAAAATTGGGGGGCGGGGCATGAACTTGGAGGCTTCCTCAATGAGCAATAGTGTGGTGTGACACGCAATCGCTGTCTGCAGACAAATTTGGTTGATACACAACACAGCAAACAAAGCAGGGCCCTTGTGGAGGACAAGCGCGTTTCTCCCCCCCCCCCTCCTCGACATGCACGTAGGGGTAGGAGCAGCTGTGGGGTCCAAGCCCTAAAAAACAAGAGGAGACGGTGCAAGAGGCTTTTTAGAAGGGAACCAGGGCAATTCTGGAGCCAGTTGGCACCCCACTGCCAGTGGGCCCACCACCCGCTGAGAAAAGGGGCGTAACCCACAGCGGGTCGCAAACACCAAATGTACCGCCCCAGTATACGGCGCGCATGTTTGCGGGTAAGGGGCAGGACGGCCGCACGAATCCAAAGGCCCAGTAGGGCAACCCCCCCCCCCCCCCGAACCCTTGGAAAACACCCCCGCCCCGTCCCCAGACAGCAACAGCCATTTCCCCAACCACTGTATCTCAGGCACTGGATCCAATACACTCTTAGTGCTGATAACCGCCCCCGCCTGTCTCGGCGCTTCACACAGGTTTTGAGCAACCAAACCCACCCTGGACCATCCATACCCAACAACCAGGAAGTCGTCCAAATAGTGAAGGACGATTACTCCATTGGTATCCACACAACTGGTCACGAAGGCGAGAACATATTGGCAAATAACCGGGGAGAAACGCCAACCAAAGGGGAGACAAGAAAAGGCCTAAGTCGTTCCATCGATGCGCACTCGAAAACTATTCTTATAGGGCTCCGGCAATGTTAAAGACCAAAAAGCACTAGTGAGGTGAATATGACATGCCAAAAGTCACTTGGGGCCGCCAACAGGCGCAAATCGTCAAGCTCCCGCAGAAAGGGATCGCTCAGGTGGCTCAAGCAAGGCCCCCCTAGGGAGAGCTGGGAGAGGCCCATACTGTGCGATTATATAAGAAAAGCAAGGTCCTCGACAGAGGGCAAACTGAAACGGGGCGGCTCGAAGCGGTGTTGTTTATTTAGGCGGACTAAGTGCACGATCATAGAAGCCTTCATTTCATTTTTGGGCATGGCAAACAGGAAGCCATTCGGCCTCCCATTAACCCCCCCCCCCCATACACGGTCGGAGAACTCCGTCCCTCACCAACGCACGTGCCATAATAAGGCCCTCCTGAGATAATTCTGGCATCCCACCCAAATCCCGAGATGTGACATCCTGAAAATCAATGGGTGCAAGGAAGTCCCATAGGACATCTGGAATAGGGATGTTGCCCACTGGTCCAAGTCGCCTATCAAGAACACACGGATCCAGGCTCAAAAGTGGCGTCACCGGGGAGGTGGAGTCCCGAAGCACACACAACCAAACGTCCCCGCGTAAGGAGTCGAGCGCAATGATCAGGCGTTCGTCTACATCCACCATACCCAAATCACTCGCCACCTGCCCCCCTTGGATGAACAAAAAACGGATCCGCCGGTGTAGCAAGTCCCTTAGGGAACTGTTCAACCGAAGGCCATCAGAAATTTCTCTTAACCATCCCTGTCCCAGTTCCGACTAAAGCAAAGCCTCCACCGCCCTTTCACGAGGGCACTCACTGTTCACCGGCGCCCCGGGTTGCACGTCTGGCCAATGCTGCCAGTTGCTGGGCCCCAAGCCTTGATGTAGCCCTAGGTCTGGTCCTCCACATTGTAAAGCCCCTGGGCCGTCCTTGCACTCGCCCTCCACCTTGCTCTCCTGCAACAGTCCGCGCTGGACAACTGGGCCCTGGACGGTTGTCTGAACCCATCTCCTCGTCTTCCCCTCCGTCGACGTCGATAGGGGCCTCCCAAGATGAACTGCAAGCGTCCCGCGGCGCTAGCGCTGGGTCCACGGACCTTGTGCCCTCTAGGAGTGGGTGCTCCTTTGGTAATGAGACTGTGGCCTTTTTGGAGGAACCTCGCTTCTGTGCTTTGGGCCGTCCTGCTCCACAAGGTGGCTCACCACGTTTGGACTTCTAGGGACTTCCACTGGGGCCTCCACTGCCCGCGCCTGGGCCCAACCTTGGACGCTTGACACCATTGCACTCGTTCTCCCGTGGCAGTCTCAAAGAGCTCGGTAAGGCTGGGTGGCCATAAGTCGCGGACGTATGTTTTTCGCCATCCAATGCCGTCATCGGCTGGCCAAGGCAGTCGCGCAACCTGCAGGCATTCAAAATCGTCGGGGGGAGACACGTACAGGTGCGCGATTTTGATGTTGTGCCATCTGCCCCACCACAGGAGGTGTCTCCAAGGCAACCCGAGCCATCTGAGATACGTGGCCCCTGCTGTTCTCCAGGAATGCCATCTCGCCACACACCTCTCCGACCCTTGCAAGAGTTGTGCCATACCCATTTCGAGGACGGCTGCTGTACCCACCGTTGGTGCTTCACCCGGCGCAATTCGGCGTAACCACGAGGCCCATGCTTGAGCGTACGGCCCGAGACGACGTGACTTGACGTTGGTCCCACTTGACCCCTTGGAATGTGACACCCGTCTTGGAGATGTTGGATCGTCGTAGAGATGAGATTTCCCCCACTCTGCACAGGGTAGCGAATGATAGAACCGCCGCCGCATAGATCTTCCATTCCCCCACCTTGGTGCAGGCTTCACCCATGAGTTGGAGGAGGTCAGGTCCTCCAAACTGGCAATCTCCGGGGGAATCCACTGATGCTTTTGATAGGCGCCAAGACCTATCCCACCGCAATTGTGGGATCCAGCCCAGGGTGGCCACCGCCTTGAGTGCTGAAATACAACCCCTGGCTGCTCCGGCTTTCTGGCCCTAGGCAAACATGGAGAGGAGGACCTTTTCAACCAACGCCTGCATGTCGTTCGCCCTGACGGAGCCCCCGAACTGGGCACATCGCCGCAAGTGGCTGGCATACGTCCTTCTTGTTGCTGGACGCCAAGTCGACACCAGGCACGCTGATGGGCACTCCGTGGGGTCGGTCTCACCCAGGATCTGCCATGTGTCCACCACCGCCGGCCAATCGATGATGCCTTGGGAAGCCACATGGGTTTGTGCGAACTCGGAGCCCCTTCCCGCGAAGCGGTCCAGTCGTTGTAGCATTTCCGATGTGTCCAACAGCCGGACTGCCAGATCCCGTCATTCCAGGCATGGGCAATTCCACACCCAGTGGCGCTCGATGAGTCCGTGCCCCCTGCAGGTCTTGCAGGGTCCCACGGGGGCGGAGTCTGACTCGACCCATTCTCCTTTGTGCACTTGGAAGAATTCAACTCCACCTACCACTTTAAACCGATGCCGCATGACCTTTTTAAGTCGCGCCCCTGCGGGGCTCAGGCCTACCGTGAAGTCCGGGTCCGCTGATGCTTGCTTAGAGGAACTTGACTCCGTTTCATACCTCTCTTTTTAGCAGTGGACCGACGACCAAACCAGCAGCCAGAGGGACTCAACCATAAGGATTGCCGAACTATTCAAGGGCAGCCATGGGGGGGGGGGGGGGTGTCCAGGCTTCCATCCATAGGGGCATCCCCTGAAGCTCCTCCTGCTCCCACCACCTCGGTCCATACCGTGGTGTCTTTCTTTTGCTCCTCCAACAGGTTGAGCAATAGTGGCTTCTGTGCTTCATCATCCCATTGGGGGGTCATTCGCATAGAGTCTAGGGGCAAGGATTCCTTAAGGACCGCAAACTTGAGGTAATGGAGCACTCGTGTCGTCCACTGGGGGTGGTTCCACACCAGGGCCAGGTCATGCAACTCCTTGAGACACAGCGGCGGTACAGTCTTTTCGCGGCGCTCGGGTGCCTCCGCTAGGCTATTGACCTTGTCGGAGAGGGACTTGATAAGGGCGGCCTGTCCTTCCAAGAGGCTCAACAGAGCGGGGTCGGTAGCCTTACCTGTATCCTCCAAAGGCACGTGGATCTTTTCAAAGGCCCCGGAGGCAGTGTTGAGCTGCACCTGCTCTATCATGGTGTATCCAACGAGGTTCTCGACGAGTGCTTCTTTTGTCCCCCTAAATCTTGAGGCATTGGCAAAAGTCTTGAGCCATTGCGATCTCGAGTCCCCCAGATGGCGAAGGGAATTGGTCAACCTCATTTTTGCCTTGGCCCACGATGCGGCTGGGGTTCCCTCTCGCACACAGTCGTGCACTCCGGCCTCGAGGTAATCATGGAACTCCATACACTCTGCCATCTTCCCCGGGCAAAATTTCAAAAACAAATAAAGCAGGCTAGTAAAACCCCAGTTAGCAAAGCTAACAATAGTTGTGCCTCGCACTGTTGCGTGGTGACGGGTGCTAGGTCCACCCCCGCCTTGCTCCACTTGGCGCAGTCGTCCCGTCTAGTGCCTCGAGACGTGCAATCTTTGTAGGGGTTGTGTGCTTTTATGTCCCAAGGGTCACGCAAATAATTCCCCCGCACTACACAGCCTGCTCGATTTGTGCGGAAGGAGAGGTGCATACCTTCTGCTGCCAGACTTTCTCTTCTGCTTGAACCTTCATCCCCTCGCTTGCTGGTTCCTGCCCTGTGTGTGGTGCTCCCACCTGTTCGGGCCACTCCTTGCTCCTTGACTTCCCGATTTTGCCCTTTTCTTCTATTTTATTGGTTGTGTGTGGTTGTGTGGAGCACATGTGGGAGCACAACAGTGAACAAGCGCTAAACTGGCATCCCTTGTTTTGCCCTTTCCTGTGTGTTCCTGCGCTTGTTCCATCACTGTGTGGGGCACGGCACTATACTGCACTTGACTTCCCATTTTTGCCCTTTTCCTCTATCGTAATGGTTGTGAGCGGTTGTGTGGGGCCTAGCAGTGAACTAGCACTGAACTAGAATCCCTTGTTTTGTTTTTGCTTGTTCCCGCGCTTGTTGTGTCTTTGTGTGGGGCACAATAGTGTACGGCACTTTCCCTCATGGTCGCTGTAGGGGGCAAGGTGGGTGGGTGGGTGGGGGTGGGGCTTTCGTTCCTGTTCCGGTGTTGTGTGGAGAGGGAGCTTTTGGCTTTGAGAGGAGGAATGTGTGGTGAGTGGGTTGGGGGGGAGGGAGGGGGGGCTTTTGGCTCTGAGGGGAGGAAGTATACCTATGTGGGCGTGCACCTTTGCGCTGTGCCGGGTGTAGGGTGTCCCTGCTTTGCCCTTTTCTTCTATGCTAATGGTTGTGCGCGGTTGTGTGGAGCACAACACTGAACAAGCACGGAACTGGCATTCCTTGTTTTGCCCTTTCCTGCGCTTGTTCTGTCACTGTGTGGGGCACGGCGCTGAACAGCACTTGACTTCCCATTTTTGCCTTTTTCCTCGATCTTATTGGTTGTGCACGGTTGAGTGGAGCATAGCACTGAACTAGCACAGAACAAGCATCCCTTGTTTTGCCCTTCCTCATGTTCCTACGCTTGTTCTGTCTCCGTGTGGGGCATGGCACTCACTGGCAGTTTCCCTCGTGGTCGTTGCAAGGGGCGGTGAGCCATGAACTTCAATGCCTGTTTTTTGTACCAATGGGTTATAGGAAGTCATTTGGGTGTGTTGAGGAGTGTGAGACGTGCATGTTGTGTGACCCCTGGGTACCAGTTTTTGTGAGACACGCAAATGCACTATTGAGGCGTGATTCGGCGATGGGGCCCTTGGTTCTACACTCATGGAGAACATGTAAGGACCAAATATTTTCCAACACACAGCATACTAGATACATCACGCTCATGGCACCCGGTCCTTGTGATGCTACAACTAAATTGTCCCGGAAATGTGGAGGACAATCACTGCATTTGCAGAAATCCAATACACAATGCCCTCCCATGCTTGCAATTGTTGCACACACGGTTTGCACGTCCAGTAAGTTAGCACTATAGCACCCATTCTGGGCCACAATTCGCCGGTTGCTATTACTGCATCATCTTGCATGAGACTAAATTCTAATATGGCAATTAGTTGATTCAGGGACAAAATGGAGAATGCACAACACTTTCCATGTCTTGGACGGTCCAAGTGTTGATTTGTTTTATTCGTTATGAATACTCCATACCAAATTCGCGGCGCGCCACCGTTTGTGGACCTTTGACCACACTGCTGCATCATAGGGGATGCCCCACAAATCGAAGAGGCTAATTGTAAAGAACCGCACCACGCGATCCCACCTAGTAAAATGAGGTTCTGCTCAGGCTAGCCCAGCCCAAGACCAAGGGCGTTCCAATCAATCCCACACGCCCTCTTGGCGGTAGTTCGGAGGAAGGATGCCACACCACGTGGGACCAATGTCAGTCCCCTTGACCCCAATAGTCCAAGTAGACGTCCCACCGCCTCTGAAGGTTCGTGATTTTCCATACGGGACAACTTACGTTGTACTTTATCTGCCATAAAGGTCTGGTCAAACTGTCTGAGCACTTAGGAGGCATACCAAAGTCTGAGAAGAGAAAAAAGACCCTCCCCGGTGGGTGGGTGGGTGGGTGGGTGGGTGGACCCATTTTTTGGACCATTTTCCCTGGCCATAACTTGGGGGGGGGGGGGGGTTGAGAGGTCCGCTTTTTTATGTGTCTTGATGTGTCTTGAACAACGATGCCCGTGTGGACAGTGAGGCTTTGTCTTCATCTTCTTTCTCAAGTAGGCAACAGTCCCAATGAGGTACGTTGTGACCTTTGACTACCGATCATCCTCAAGACTTGACATCGGTGTATGCAGTGGGATAAGTGGCACGTCCTTGTAGACTACCTGAGGTTGAGCGAACTGTAATGGGGTTCAGAAAGAAGTAGGAAGTGCGGGCATAGCAGCGATGTGGAGCAGGATTCCCCCCCAATTGGGGGGTGCTGAGACGTGATTACAATGAACTGAGCAAAGGTGTCAGTGGAACCTTTGGTAGACCTATCCGGTTTAACACGAGTTTAACACAGCCTGGCTGTCAAGAGCTATTGGATTTCACCCACTGAAAGGCACATAACTTCAAAAAGGAGCGGGAAAGAAAGATGATGTTGTTGCAAATTGTTGTGCGTGTGGGTGGGCTGGGGGGTGGAGGGTTGCTCTGGGACACCAGGTTCCAAGTAAGGTCTCAGGCGACAGCCCACATACAGTGCACACATGGGTCCACGCGGTGGGTGCGGCGCAGCTCCTCGGTGGGTGCTGTGCAGACCGAACCGGCGCAGCTCCTCTGTTCACTATGCACTGGAGTAGGGGGGTGGGGGTCCGACTCAGCCAGGGCCTGACACTGACGCATGCACGATGATGCTAATGCAACGGACAACCAGCCGGTGAGCGCAAAGGGTTGTGAGGGTACGTTTGCCCGGCGCGTGCCTGGCGCGCCCAGCGCGTCCGGCATGCAAATGAATGTTTCGGCCATCCATCACAATGCTTTACCCCCAAACATCACTCCCTCCTCTAGCCCAGGAACCTTAAGCACAAGCACATTGTATGACTGTTGGCGATCAATTAAATTCCCATTTTTTCGCCCAACAACTGGGACCATCATATGCACCCTACCCTTGTAGGCCCCATCATGGCCACCCACCTCAAAATCAAAGAATCCTCCGCTTGTGCGTGACGGACCACTCAAGTGGCCACACCGAAGAGTGGGAGTCCTTAAACCCACCTCGAGGGGCCACACCAAAGCATGGGAACACTTTGCCTGGCGCGCCCGGCGCGTGCCCGGCGCGCTAACGTACTCTCTGTGCTGCGGTTGACAGGCACGGCGCGCATTGCGGGCCGTACCAGACATGCCACTAGTGTCCGGCAGGGGGGACCGAGTTTCGGTAGGAATCAGCCCTGTACCATGTGTCGCTCAGTGATATCTGCTCCTGTCGCACCCGGAGCTCAGTAGGAACCACCTGCGCCCGGTGTCAGACTCAGTAGGACCCGGCTCCATCTGATCACATCTGACCTGGCAGACCCTGGTGGCAAGTCTGGGCCATACCTCAGCCGCGGTGCGGGACCAGATGCACGCAAACCCTTCGTACCCCGCCGCCCTCAACTCCTTGACGATGGCGCTGCCCTGGCATGCCGGCACGCCAGGGACGTCCAGGGTCTCGTCCAGCACCACGACGTCGCCGCCCTCGAGGGCGTCCCGGCGGAACTGCTCCACCTCCGCAGCGTCCCTGCCGTACTCGGCCACCCGGGCGTCCCGGACCCTCCTCCGCAGGTCATCGCAGAGGCCCCTGCGCTCAACCAGGCCGTCGCTGAGCACGAGGATGGTCCGCCCCGGGGGGAAGGGCTGGGCCGCTGACGGGGGCGGTGCACCGGACGTGCGCAGGCAGAGCTGGAAGCAGACCTCGTCCTCTTCCTGCCACAGCTCCGCCACCATCCCGCAAGCGGTGGCAGCCCGGCCGATGCGCTCGAGGCCGAGCCCCCGGGACACCAGCGACGTGCCCTCTGGTGCGGGTGCACCTGGCTGCTGGGACGTCCATCGTGCGTCCAGTGCCGGGCGGCTGGGGTTGGCGCGGTTGGTGACCAGGAAGCGCATGGTGATGGGGACGGAGCAGCGCTGACTCTCATCGAAGAAGTGGTCAGTCATGCAGTGGCTTGCGGTGGGCAAGCCCCTGGGCAGCTCCACGGCCTCAACCGTTAGCATCACCTACACGAGCATGTGTTGGAAAAAAGAAGGGGGGAGGGGATTTGGTGGGGGGAGGGGGGCGGCGGGGGGTCGGTCCGACCCCTCCTCCTCGTATGGTCGCAACCTTGAAGGGCTCCAGATGGTTACTGTCAATTCCTGAAGGCTTCTGGATGGTCGCTGATGATTACCCTGATCATGCATTAGGAGAGGAGGAGAGGTGTTGGGGGGGGGGGGGTCTAGGGGGGAGGTACCCCCCTCTCCTCCTATGGTTGTCAGCCATCCTAATACATGTTTGGAGAGGAGCCTCCAGACCAAAATCTCACTGGGCAGTGGTGTCCTGTAGGTGCCTATCGTTGGGCATAGGTACCTATCGTTTGGACATAGGTACCTATTGTTCAGGGATAGGTACCTGCGGTTTGGGCATAGCGCGCGCCGCGCGCGCACGGGGCATCTTTTCAGCCCCCTGAGCTACTTGCCCCGCATGGTGTGGCATGCAAGCGCAAGGCAACCACAAAAAAAAATCCCTTCGTGGTCCACCCCGCTGTGCGGGGAGCGGAATCATGGCAGAGCCATGGGCCATAATGGTCCAACATACGAGTCTCCAAAGGTACCTATCGTTTGGGCACAAGTACCTATTGTTTAGGCATAGATGCCTATCGCTTGGGCATTGGTACCTGTTGCTTGGGCATTGGTACCCATTGTTTGAGCATAGGCACCTATTGCTTGCGCATAGGTACCCATCACTTGGGCATAGGTACCCATCACTTGGGCATAGGTACCCATCACCTGGGCATAGGTACCCATCACTTGGGGATAGGCACCTATTGTTTGGGCATTGGTACATATTGTTTGGGCATGGGTACCTATTGCTTGGGCATTGGTACTTATTGTTTGGACATTGGTACCCATGGCTTGGGCATTGGTATCTTTGCTTGGGCATCGGTGCAGGTGGGCCAATTTGGGTTAATTTTGGGCCGCCGGGTCGGCCACTTTGGGCCCCGGGGAGGCCGATTTTTGTCAAGTTTGGCCATTTTTGGGGCGCCAAGACGCCCGATCTCGGTCAAACTTGGAACGCCAACTCGGCTCATTTTGGTTGACACAGGGGCGCCAAAACGGTCAATTTTGGTCAAATTGGAGGCGGACCTAATGTTTGGGCATTGATACCTATGAGGGTACGTTTGCCCTCCAAATCAATGTTCCGTCCATCTATTCCAATGCTTTACCACTAAACATCACTCCCTTCTCCAGCCCAGGAACCCTAAGCACGAATGACAACACAAAGCACAAACGTCTTCATCATTATCTCCACAATCATCTCGTGAGACATTGCTTGGGTCATCAACAACGGCCCAAACATGCGGCGGCATATGGTCCCATGGACCACAAGGCTTATGTCGCACTTGCCTCTTGATGCAAAACTGGGTGAAATGCAACAACACGCGCACGCTTTGGTGCAACCGATCTGCCATGCCACGTTCCTAACCAATGCCCAATCCCACAAGTGGCAAAACAACTGTTCAACCCTTGCCCTATACTAGCCGTGCACATCATCGTGTGACGATCACTCAACTTCCCACTTTTTTGCCCAACAAATGAGACTATCACATGCACCCTACCCTTGTAGGCCCCATCATGGCCGCCCACCTCATATCAAACAATGTGTGAAAAAGGGTGAAAATTGGTGAAAATACAAGTATACCATATCCCCTATGCGAAAGAAGCATCAAAATACCCGTTTTCAAACAACTACAACGGGTCCTGAACACGGGGACAAAAAATGGGGGGAAATGGGGGGACCTGGGGGAAAATAGGAGAAAAATTTGCCCGGCGCGCATGGCGCACTAACATACTCTCTATGGCTTGGGCATAGGTACCTACTGTTTGGGCACAAGTGAGTAGCAAAGGGCCGCCCTCAAGGGTCCGGTGTGGTAGCTAGGCGAAGAGCAAACATGCATTAGACGAGAGGAGGAGGGTGAGACCAAAATAACGTGAGTTAAGCAAAAGTGTAGGTGGGACCTTTAGTGGACTCACCCTATGTAGCACAACCACTTACGAAAAGTGACTGAATAGCACCCACTCCAATGCACAAAACTTCAGAAAGGTGGGAAGGAGGAATAGTGCAAATTAGTATGTGAAAAATGCACCAGCAAAATGCACTATTAGAGCGGAAGCTACTTCATATGTGCTTTTCGGCCGTTATCTGCGTACAACATGGCATCAAGACAAGTGATTAAGCCAAGAGCGGAGGGCCTCAAAAGGCCAGGTGTGGACCTGCCACTTTGCTCCAACTGCGTCCGCCTTCACACGGCCTTCATCGCCATCTCATTTTATTGCGTGTTTGACTAGCCATTTGATTGTTCATGGGCACATTGTACTTCTCGTAACCCTCCGTGACTTGGTTAAGAGACAAGGGCCTACTGGTTTTGGGCTTTATCGCTGGGTCACGCTTTGGGTATGTTTTGAGCTGGGTTGTGGCTTCATTTCGTGCTCCACGTTGGCTTGTTCTGGCTAGTGGGTGTGCTTGCTACAGGCCTCACTCAGCCACACACCTTTGGCCCACCATGGCATGGGGGGTGCGGGGCAAGGATGTGGTCATAGGTCAAGCGTTCTGGCCGCTGCCTCGTGCGAGTGTGTTGTGTTGGTCCTGAGGATTGAAAACCCCCAGTGGGCATCGGCTTTGTTGGAGTGAGGTTGTCAACCTTGAAGGCTTCCATATGGTCGATGTTAATTCTTGGAGGCTTCTGGATAGTTATCACAAGGATGAACGGGTGGGGTGGGGCGGGGGGGTCCAAGGGGAGGGGCACATGGCCCCACAACAAACTGGGCAGGGGATTGATCGCTCGAATGACAACCTCAATGCAAAACCTACTGCTCTGTGCTTACTTGCCATGCTGCTGCTTTGTAGTTGCACGGTCTGCAGTATTTGTTTTGCTTGAACTGCTGAAAGCAGGCCTAGCACACAAGTGAGACATTGCTCTACATGTAGTGCATGGGTACTTCAGCGCATGTTGTTGAATTGATGGCTCCTGCGGTCACAATACCACCATTCCCGGCTGACCGTGAGAACTGGAGATACGAGCCGTTATTTCCGGACGCTACAATGGGCCGGCCAGCATGGTGTGTCACCCGGCTCCAACCGGTGTCCCTACTTTTAGGTTCTAGTTTGGTACCACTGGAGGGCTGGACCCTGTCACAATGGGGTGCCCTTGCTCTTTTGTCCGGTGGTTAGCTTTAGCAGATCATTACATGGATGTGGATTTGAAATATGAAAGCAAGGGTACATGTCTCTTTGTCTTTTGAGGGGTTGCGCTACGTGACTGCCCACGGGGGGCACTGCAATGCAGTTCTCAGGGGAGTGTTTGCCCTGCGCGTGCCCTGCGCACTAGCGCTCCCTCCTAGACCCCAACCCCGGCGGCGTGGGCGGGGTCCAGAGGGGGGGTTTGGCACAAGGCCTCAGTATTAGGTTGTTTCCCTTTGGCGGTGCCCATTGGCCCCTTGCCACTGCTCATCCTGACCCTCTGGGGGTCCGAACGTGTTTTGGTTGTGTCAACGGAGCCCCTGGATGACTTGTCCTGTTTGACTACTCCGGGGATCGGCTGTCCCGGAGACGGGCTGTTGCCCGTGCCGTTGACCAGGTGCGGAGGCGGGGGGGGGGGGGGGGGGGGTCGAAAATTTTCCGCCATTTTGGGGGGCATTTTTGAATTCCCCGTTTCATTTTGAGCATTTTGAATATACACAAGAGGGGTGAAACTGGTTTTATCGCTCACAGCAAATGAAAAACAGCACCGTATTCCAACAGATGTACCTCTGAATCAGCAAAGGCATCCCGGCCAGCAGAAGAAGACACGTGGCACGGCATTCCCTAACTCATTGTGAGAGTTTTGAATGTTAACAAGTGGGGGGGAATCAAGTGTGTTGCAAATTTTTTCCGGGCTCAAAAAAATTTCCGGGCGCTGTTGGTGCCCAAGTTGCCAATTCTAACCGGGTGCTAACCAGTATGGGGTGGGGGAATCCAGAGGGGGGGGGCTGGGGGGGGGGAGGGGGTCAGGCCTCACAGGTAAGCGCCCCCCCATGGTGACTGCCCAGTGCCCCCCCAAAATGGCGAAAAATTGCAGCCGCTGTGCAGCCGCTGTGGGCTGATGCCACCATTTGCATATTGCAGGCACCTGTAAGGCCCCACCGTGGAACCACCCCTTGCGGTGCTGTGCGACGCTTTCAACGATATGGGGGCATTTTTGCACAGCGCCAATTATTACGCTGTTTATCCCAGGAACACCCCTGAAACCACCCACCTACAGAAGCGTGCATGATCAATTCAAAACAGCATGGGGTGCAGGACCTTGGGACCTGTGGCAAGCATCAGACTAAAAGAAAAATATCCCCGGTGTACCAGCTGGGGCTGTAGGGTGCAGAGTTCAGGACCCTGGGACCCGTGGCTACCAGTGGTGGAAAACAGCCGACTTTTCGCACAGCGCCAATTATTACATTGTTTATCCCGGGAACACCCCTGCAAACCACCCACCCACAGAAGCGTGCATGATCCATTCAACACAGCATCGGGGGTGCAGAATTCAGGACCCTGGGACCCGTGGCTACCAGTGGTGGAAAACAGCCGACTTTTCGCACAGCGCGCGCACAGCGCACGGTGCGCCCCCAATGTCGTCCAATTGGAGGGGGTTCAAAGGGCGGAAGGGGGGTGGCATGACCCCTGTGTGGATCGCTGCCTCAAGCTGGCAGCGCAAATTGGCCTCTCACAACTTGCCCTTGTCCTTTCCTGGAACCCTTTCGCTCCATGGGCAGCGATGCCCATTGGCCTCTCCCCACCAAGTGCCCTTGATCTCCCAGTCTGGCTCCATACCTCCCCGCAAACCCTGCCTTTCCCTTTGCAGGTTGTGCCCCCAGAGCCCCTGCCGCTCTGCATGTTCGCACCTGCGGGTCCTCTGGGTGCCCGTGTAGGATCGCGTTGACCACCGCGGCGTCCAGCATAAGATTGGTTGCCAAGGGGTCCAGTTGCGCCGTCGTGGAAGGACACGACAGGCCCACGTTGTTGCGGCCCCGCAGGAAGTCCCGCGCAAAGTCCCGGAGGTCGACGGTGGTCGGGAAGGTCTCGTACCGGCCCGCGACCACCTGCAGGGCCACGTCCCGCAGCCGGCACCACCAGGCCCCGCGGAACAGCAGGTCGGAGGCCCGGGACAGCGCCCAGTCGTCGTCGCCCTCGGCGCTCTGCCGGGAGGCAATGCACGCCGCGGCCTCCTCCATTGTGTCCTTCAGGAGGCAGCTGAGAGCACCGTCGGCGGTCTGCGCCTCGCGGTGCGCCCTGCGGCTCCGGGCAACCGCGTGCTGGAGGTCGTCGATGAGCTGGGCCTGCTGCTTCAGCTCAGACTCCCACATGTAGCTCGCCCGGATCTGGAGCGCCGTCCACAGCCCCGGGGCGAGGATGCGGCACAGCCATGCCGGGTTCAGGTCCGGGGACACGAAGGGCCACGCCACGAAGACCGCCCACTGCAGCGTGCTGACGGCCGCCGTCATCCGGAGGCCGAGGCGGCACAGGAAACTCGACTGCAGGCAGTTCTGGAACATGACGATGAAGAACGCGGCGGAGTCCAGGAAATCGAGCCCCGACGCGCCGAAGCTCAGGCCGTAGAAGGAGCCGCAGAGCGCGGACCGGTCGCCGGAGGCGGTCGCGTCGCAGAGGCCCCGCCCGGCGGGCGAGTCCACGCGGAGGGTGTCCTTGATGTGCGCCACGTGGCTGTCCCAGTGCCACGCGAGCTGGCATGTCGCCAAGAGGGAGCCCACCGCGAGGCCGTAGGCCGCGTACGGCCTCAGCCAAGCGAACATGGACACGACCGCCGCCCCGGCCCAAGCAAGCAGCAGGAGGAGCGGGACGCCCCACTCCGACGGGCGCGGTACGGAGCGGAACTGGTGGCTCGAGAAGTCGGAAATGAACAGCAGGGCCATCAGCACGCTGACCGCCGCGCACCAGTGGTGTAGCTCTTTGACGCCCATGGCCTCGCGTGCCTTCTCCAGAGTGCTCTGTTGCCCGGACGGCTCGCACGCCGGCTCCCTCTGGGGGGGACAAGTGGCGGCTGCAGACAGTTTGGGCCCCAGGGGGGAGAGGGTGAGGGGTCTGGTGCGGGAAGGTCTCGCCGACTTGGTGCGGGACGATTTGGACGACTTGGTGCGGGAGGATTTGGAGGACCCGGAGCGGGAGGATTTAGAGCCCATCCAAGACTGGGGCGACGCCCTCCCCCGCAGAGAATGAGGAAGGCTGCAGGATCCGGCAGCCTTGGGGTCGCCGTCAGGGCCTGTGGCTTTGGAACTGTAGGCACTTTCGTGGGATGGGGACATGGCGATTTGTTGGGTGGAGTGCGGGAACCGAAACAGACGGAACTGGGATTGGCTTGTGGGGAATTCGTCAGCGCTGTCACTGGCAAAGACGTCATCGGAGGCGGAGTGCTTTTGGGATTGGCTCATCGGAAATCCCTCAATGTGCCCTGCTTCGCTGTTGCCGCCTGCGGCATGTGCCAACATGTCTTCAGACGGTGAAAATGGGGCGCTCTGAGGCACAATCTGAAACAACCGCTTTTGAGACTGGCTGCTCGGGAAGCCTTCCTCCTCCTCTGGCTCAACCACGGGCAGAGCCGTGTGAAAACCCGTCGGGACCATCGGAACCGTGCGAAAGGTCGGTATAATGGAGCCTTGCTTGTTATGACAAATCACAACCTGGTGGAGGTGGAGACAATCCTGGGGTGTTGCCCCTTGCATGGCTTGCTTCCCCATACAGGTCCCTGCCCCCTCGCAATGCCCTCTGGAGCCTTACCCAATAATGTCCTGTCCCTTGCAGGGCTCTGTACGATCTGGCCCTGTCCCCAAATCCATTTTTTACAGCACCAGGTACCGTGCAATGATGCCCATTGAATGTGCACGACCAATGCATGTGCCTGATAAATTTTGTTTTGCGATGCAATAGTTCAGCATTAGTTCCAAAAGTGCCTTGCCCCAGTGCATGCACCGGTTGTGGGCGTCCCTCGCAGTGCGAGGGGTATACCAAATCAGTGCGTACCTATGGGTTCGGACAGCGTACAACACGAAAGGCTGAGAAATGCTCCCCTCTCCACTCACTCTCTGTTCCTACCATGCTGCCTTTTCTGCTCCCCTCCCCTGTTCTCCACTTCCCCAGATGCCCTCTTTCTTTACTGCTCTCTGTCGTTGCTCTCCTCCTCTCCTCCTCTCCTCTCTCTCTCTCTCTCTCTCTCTCTCTCTCTCTCTCTCTCGCTCTCTCTCTCTCTCTCTCTCTCTCTCTCTCTCTCTCTCTCTCTCTCCCTCCCTCTCCCTCTCCCTCTCCCTCTCTCTCTCTCTCTCTCTCGCTCTCGCGCTCTCTCTCTCTCTCTCTCTCTCTCTCTCTCTCTCTCTCTCTCTCTCTCTCTCTCTCTCTCTCTCTCTCTCTCTCTCTCTGTTGCCCTTCTGTCTCTGCTGTGCTTTCCCTCTCCTCCTCCTCCGCTCCTTCCGGGGTCGGTACCTCTCTCCTCTCTGTTCTGTTGTGCTCTCTCTCTCTCCACCCGCTCCTGCTCTCCTCCCGGTGTTCCGCTACCACCTCTGCTACTCTTTCTCCCCTACTTCTTGGGGGAAAGTTTGTCTAGCGCGTGCCCGGTGCACACCATGGTGCGGCACTTTTGTTTTGCTTATTTGGTGTTCTACTAGCTGGCTGTACTGTGGTGTCTCATGTCTATAGTGTCTGTTGAACACTGTGGGCACCCTGACCACCACCCTAAAAGCCAGCCAATGCATTATGGGGTCTCGATCATTCCATCAATTCATAGCACCAGTTGTATACTCCCATGATGAATGTTCATCAGTTGATAACTGTGTTTCTGCATGAAATCAATGCCCTACGCCATTGCCGGTGCAATACCGAATATATGACTGGGAAATCCGTGTGTCATCAGCTAGTGATGACACAACAGCAAATGTGACTCTGGGACAGATGACCGTCTGTATTGTATTGGTCTGTCTATTCCGACTGTATCCGACCCCCCCCTTGGCAAAACTAAAATTACTTGCGTAACTTTCGTATTAAGTATCCCGACTTTTGCCCGAGGTTTACCATCCCGTACAGAAGCCCCCCCAGTGGACCAGAGTGGACCACAGACCACTCTTTTCCAAGCACAACAGCATTATGCGAATCAACTGAATTCAACATTAATCCATGTTACCTGGGATGTGCTTAACGAAATGTATTATCCCCACCAGTATGGGTATTATCCCCACCAGTATGGGTATCAGTACATTCTCCACAGCAATGCTCCTCCCCTAACACTTACCACAAACTGTGATTGTGGAACACGTGTGACAACACAGAGCACACACCTCTGCCATTTTCAGGGGGCTGCATTTTTACTATTGTCGGCCGTTTTGGCCGTTTTCGGAGGGCTGCATTTTTATAATTTTCGCATGTTTTGATTTGTGTCCGGCGGGTGCATTTTTATTTTTCTCGGACGGTTTGGCCTTTTTCGGGCGGCTGCATTCTTATACTATTTCAGACGTTTTGGCCATTTGCGGGCGGCTGCATTTTTATTACTTTCGGCCGTTTTGGGCATTTTCGGCCGACTGCATTTTTATTTTTTTCGGCGGTTTTGGCCATTTTCAGGCGGCGGCATTTTTAGAATTTTCTGGCGTTTTGGCCATTTTCAGGCAGCTGCATTTTTTTTTGGGGCTGTTTTGGCCATTTTCAGGGGGGGGGGGGGGCAGAAAAAAAATTCCTGGTACCGGCGTACAGCTTTTTTTTCGGGGGGGGTATCCCCGGGGGGGGGGGGGGGTACAAAAAATTCGGAGGGGGGGGGTACAAAAAAATTCGCATGAAAATTTTTTCCGGACCCCAAAACCTGAAATTTCCTGAACTCTACCCCATCTTTAGTGAACTGCTAGCCATATGCAGGTAGCTGGAAACTCGGTACTAAAATTATGTAACTAAATTGTAGTTTCAAAGGAGGGAGGGGACTCACAGGACTGAATGCACATTAGACAGGCTATTCAAGGAATCTCTAGTGTGTGTGGCTAATTGTTGGCCTTACAACCAATGACTTAGGGGGAATCTTTGCACTGCACGCGCACTGCGCGCTACTTTTAGACTATGTTCCCCCCGAAGAGCCCCCAAGCAAACCCCTTGGAAACGCCCTTACAATTAGGTGACCCAAACTGCCCGAGCTCAAGAAAGTTGCAAACTACCTTCCCTTCACATAACACACATCATGCACAACTGGAAAAGCCATGAACAGCGCATTGGTCGCCACCCTCAAGAACACACAACTGTCTTTCTGTTCTGTTGTCGACTAAGTACACATGGACTCCATCTTGCATTGGCGATTCACCACCCGTAGTGCATCTTGGTAGTACTCCAAGTGGATGAGCCCATCTCCCGCCATCCCAACCACCGTGGTAGGAACTCGCACGCCGTTGGAGCGGGTGTAGAACACCCGATCGCCAAGACTCAAATCCATGAAGAAAGTGTGTCTAAGAAAGGAGGAGGGGGGTATGAAGTCCTGTAGCATATGTGCAAGCACGATAGATCAATATGTGCACACGAGCATTGCCCCTTGCCATGCCTTGACATAACCATGCTACGCCTTGCCATGCCTTGACCCAAACGTGCTACGCCTTGCATAACCTCCGCTAGGGGTCACCATGATGCCCCTAGGGGCCCCTAGTATCTCAAAGTATGCGTCTCTAGTACGGCCAGACGCCCAAATAGTTGCACTGCGCGCGCACTGCACGCGCACTGCGCTTAAGGCTCCCCCTTATGTTGCCAAACCTTTTCAACTGCACCCCGCTTGGGCACCCACTGTTCATGGCACCACCCTTGAGATGGGGACCAAACCATCTGTGCGCTTTGTGAGTGTCTATGTTTTTTTCAGTGCCAACAACTCTTGGCTGTAAAAGCTTGGAGGGCCCAGGGAGAAATCCTTTTGTACCTGCCGCTCTTATTTGTGACGAATGTTTAGTGCTCAACTGAGTGCAAACAATCATCATCTTTGCCATCTTAAACGGTACTTCAATGCTACACACAACATCTTGCTCCCCGTACCGCAGCCGAAACACATTCTATTGGGTTTTAGCCTGTCGGCTCTTGTGGAGCTACTCTTGCTCCACCCCACAGCCACAACAAAGGAGCTTGTGGCGGAGCACTTGACACATCAGGAGCCTTAGGGCCAGGGTCCTCCCATCTCTACACGGAGCGGGGGAAGGGGGAGGGTAGGGGCCATGAATCAGCAATAGCACAAGGTCGTTGTTCTGGTATGTGTCTGGCAGTCCGGCAGTGAAAAGAGAAATGTTCATCATTACAAAAGGGTGCCCAACAGGCCAGCATACACCCCAGAACACAAGAGCACATGGAATTCCAGCTACACCAACACTTTGACACCCACAGTGATCCTTCCTGCAGCCTAGAAACCACATTCTCCATTGGATTGCAACCGCAAAAATGATGGTTCCAAAAAAGGCCCAAAAGTGCGGAAACACGGGGTCGCCATGTTTGCAGAACCCATATTACAACAGGGGGGGGGGGGGGGTCAGGTGTGGATCCGCCACTTAGCTCCAGCTGCGCCAGTGAACAATTGAATGGCCAGTCGAACACGCAGCGAACTGAGAAGGCAATGAAGGCCGTGAAAAACAAGAGGACGGGGGGGGGGGTACCCGGCCTGCGGCGCTTGCTCCGTGTGTCACTTAGAATCCGTACTGAAATTGTCTGAGTCTCTGTCCCCACAAAATAGTGGCCGCAACCGGATACCACTTAGAGCCACCAGAATTGGTGGGTGCAGTAACAAATGGCAACAGCTATTGGAAAGATGAGATTAGCTGAGACTTCCTGCTTGCATGCTTGTGAAGGCGCAGGACTGGGTTTGGTCTGCAGGGGGTGCACACCAACCAAGCACTGAATGAAAGATGTAGAGATGGTGGAGCATTGGGTAGTCCACAGATTGAAGATGCACCAGATAGAAATGTCGTTGTGTGGCTGCCTTAAAGATATGGCAGGTGCTCAAAGCCACCCTGAGATTGACCCTGCTTTCTGGTGCTTGCAAAGGGCTTAAAGATATGGCAGGTGCTCAAAGCCACCTTGAGATTGACCCTGCTTTCTGGTGCTTGCAAAGGGCTTGCATTGGCTCATTCGGCAGTAGAAAAGCACAGATGCCTGAGCCTGAAATGCGTTCACTCCCAAGGTTGTCCTGTGGTGGACCCAAAGGAGAGGCACCCAATCCATAGTATATATAGCACCCACTCCATCTTCTGTATCTGTGGACATGGCTGCTACCAGAAATCATATCTGATGCTATTTGCAGAGGCAGGACAATTGTTTACTTCTTCATTTCCATAGCAGCTGCGAGGGGTGTTTGGGGATTTTTTTTGGGGGGAAGAGGGTTCAGGCCATGGCAAGCTGGAAAAGCTCGCTCACCAGACCGCACTTGAGAAATCTCTCGGAATCAAGGTTCAGAGCTGTCCAATGCTACGATTGTCCCACAATGCGATGTGGTAGCGGACATAACACGTGGTGACGATAGGGTGAATCTGATACCAGGAAATGCAGTAGGAACTGCCATGCTCGTAGGCATCCCGGTGTGCTATTGGAGGACAAGAAAGACTGAAGGCTCAGTAAAAACAGCGGTGTGCCATGCACAGAGAAAGCAATACCGAGGAAGGAAGTCAACACTGAGGTAGAAAAGGTCGCTGTCCACCATGGACTTATGCGGATCTTTTTGGGGTTGGTGTTTTCAGGAGTTGGGGAAATTTTGGCTGTTTGGGGAAATTACAGCTCCTGGTTTTAATTCCCCAACTGGGTTTTTTGCAACTGGGTAGAAGCTCCAGAGACTGTCCACAGAGTCAAATGTTCCAACAATATTGAAACATGCCACACATGTCAGAGACATGGGAGTGTTGTCGGAGTGCTGTAGCAGTGCACAGACTGTACGCACAGAGAGCAGCAACAACCCGAAAATACGTTGTGTGTGTGCACTGAAATGCCACTAACTACCCAAACATCGTGTGCTTTTTTGGGTTGTGTTTGTCAAGTGCGTAAAACCCTGAAGATAAGGCCAAATGTGCTGTGCAGCCACAGCGCAAAATGGTTTTGCAGGTTTTGCAGGTTTTGCAGCACAAAAGGCAAGCAAACTATCAGACCACTGGTGTGGTGTAATGCATAGGTTGGCAGGATAAACATGTCAGGACAACGAAGCACCGCTACGCTCCAGAATCAATCTGGCCTTCATCACAATACCGCAAGTCTCAACGCAGCGGAGCCCACAGCTTGGCCATAGTACGAGGTCCGTCATGACCCTCTGGAATCATTCCGGGAACTCTCGCAATTCAGTGTCGTAACTATCTTGATGGGCTGAACCATCCATTGTCCAAATTGCACCACAACACTGCAGGTTGGCCATAAATCAGCAATAGCACAAGGTCGTTGTTCTGGTATGTGTCTGGCAGTCCGGCAGTGAAAAGAGAAATGTTCATCATTACAAAAGGGTGCCCAACAGGCCAGCATACACCCCAGAACACAAGAGCACATGGAATTCCAGCTACACCAACACTTTGACACCCATAGTGATCCTTCCTGCAGCCTAGAAACCACATTCTCCATTGGATTGCAACCGCAAAAATGATGGTTCCAAAAAAGGCCCAAAAGTGCGGAAACACGGGGTCCCCATGTTTGCAGAACCCATATTACAACAGGGGGGGGGGGGGGGTCAGGTGTGGATCTGCCACTTAGCTCCAGCTGCGCCAGTGAACAATCGAATGGCCAGTCGAACACGCAGCGAACTGAGAAGGCAATGAAGGCCGTGAAAAACAAGAGGACGGGGGGGGGGGGTACCCGGCCTGCGGCGCTTGCTCCGTGTGTCACTTAGAATCCGTACTGAAATTGTCTGAGTCTCTGTCCCCACAAAATAGTGGCCGCAACCGGATACCACTTAGAGCCACCAGAATTGGTGGGTGCAGTAACAAATGGCAACAGCTATTGGAAAGATGAGATTAGCTGAGACTTCCTGCTTGCATGCTTGTGAAGGCGCAGGACTGGGTTTGGTCTGCAGGGGGTGCACACCAACCAAGCACTGAATGAAAGATGTAGAGATGGTGGAGCATTGGGTAGTCCACAGATTGAAGATGCACCAGATAGAAATGTCGTTGTGTGGCTGCCTTAAAGATATGGCAGGTGCTCAAAGCCACCCTGAGATTGACCCTGCTTTCTGGTGCTTGCAAAGGGCTTAAAGATATGGCAGGTGCTCAAAGGGCTTGCATTGGCTCATTCGGCGGTAGAAAAGCACAGATGCCTGAGCCTGAAATGTGTTCACTCCCAAGGTTGTCCCATGGTGAACCCAAAGGAGAGGCACCCAATCCATAGTACTCCATCTTCTGTATCTGTGGACATGGCTGCTACCAGAAATCATATCTGATGCTATTTGCAGAGGCAGGACAATTCTTCATCTCCATAGCAGCTGCAAACGGGTGGCTTTTTGGGGAAATTGTAAATTGCCGTAAGATGTCACAGGCAATTTCTGATCACAAACCCCTGGGGCCACTCCAAATATCCGACTGCTGCAAATGGTGGATGCTAACACTACAAAGCCTAGCTATGGTGCATCAGGTTCATTCAACTTCATCACCTCATGTTCCAAAATACATCCTGCAGGAGAGGATTCTGCAATTCTGAAGGAATGCACGGGTGTCGATCTGTGTTCACCATGTTGCACCCCTGTCATTCTGAAATACAGGCTGATGCTAGCGGCAGATGTAGACGTGTAGCCGATGGCCAGGTTGGCAGGGTAAGCATACTAGAACAACAAAGTGCCACCGGGATTTGTGCGTTTGGCATGGGGAAAAAAAGCTGTTGGATGTGAAAGGATGAGATGAGTCAAGGATCCCTGCCTGCAAGCTACAAAATGCTGCATTTTCTGTTTTGGTCTGCAAGTGGGGATGTGCCCATTGCTCCTGTAAGAGGTGTGCTGGACCGGGGCACTGCTATCTCAAGGGACGTGATGGCGTCGGCCATTGTGTCCTCCGAAGATACTCCCTCAGGCGATGTGCTTGGCACGGTCACTGCTGCCCCAGGGCTTTTCTCACGGGTCTCAAGGCCACAACAACTGCAGCATCACTTGCCCCCTCAACCGCCTTTGCAAGGCACGCCCTGTGCAGCAGAAGATTGGCCAACCCTGTGGCGACACAGCCCTCCTGAGGGAATAGTTGCCAGGGCAAATATAAGATTACATTCATGGTGCAGGGGATTGGGGCGCAGAGAGACAAGCAACAATCAAGAGTTGCCGTCAACTGGATGCCCAACTAGGCATATATGTGGCTTGCACTTCACCGAACATCCATTCTTGAATATCCATGTCACGGTCCAGAATAATGGAGCAACTATAAGACGTATACGACGGCCGGCCGAAGAATTGGTCTAATCTGTCGAAATGCTCCTGGACGTAATCCACCGGCAAACAATAATATGGCAGCTGCAGCAGCTTTTGTTGGAAATCAGAGGGTGAACCTCGTGGGTACAACAGGAGGAAAGGGTAACAATGATCAGAGAGGGATTGTAAATGGTCAAACCAACTGCGGGCGTCTTGCATTCTGTTTCCTCTGTCGTTTTCTATGTACACCACAACCAGAAAACTGAAAGTCTTGATCACGTCTTTGGTCGCAATCTCCTTGCCATCTTTCAGCAGAAACTTGGGCATGTTCTCCAAAAATATCTCACGACGGATGTCTACCCTTTTGCGGCCATCTTTAGTTGGTGTCCCTTTCTTTGCACCCAGATCTAGAAGGGCAGCATGAGTTTCCTTGCCTGCAAGGTGCTGCGGATACAAACCGTTGGCGTCATATTCATGTATCAATTGATACCAACCATGTTGCACAAGCATGTGAAGACTCTGGAGCATTCTGTCAGAGGGCTTGGTAGCTGCGACATGGATGATGTTGCGGCCCTTTGCATCATGTGCCTTGGCAGCTATCAAGGGGATGATTTTTTGGAAGGCTTTTAGTCCATCGTGATCCTGTTTGTCAACAATCTCAATCAGTGACCTTTTCCAACCCCATCCATGGTCAGTACAATCTGGCAACAACATGAGCAACTTGACAGCTGACCACCTCCTGTTCTGCACAAGGACCGTCACAACCCCCTTAAGAGACAGTTTCTTTTCATGCATTGCTTTCAAATATTCTCCAATGCTGACATCCAATTGGACATCCTTGGAATCCTTAGAAGAAAGGCAGGCACATACTGCAGCTGTCTCGTTCTTTTTGTTCACACCCTGCATCAGCTCTTCGTCATCCTTGAGGGCATCATGCAAAATGTTCAGCACATCAGTATTGCACGCAGCGGCAGATGCATGCAACACGGTGTTGTCTTCCTCATCACGGACTGTACAATTTGCCTTGGCGTTTACTAATGCCTTGATCAGGTTGGCAGACGTCTCTGGTGCACTGCATGCCTTGGCTGCACTGCATGCAACCAAAAGAGGTGTTTTGCCCCCTGAAGGTTTCTCTAAGACCTCCAACTGGACTGCTGGAATCTTGAGAAGCAGCTCCACATCCTCCTTTGAATTCTTGCCACATGCCAAATGAAGTAGCGTGGTGCCCTGGTTGTCAGACTGAGTGGGATCCGCCTTGGCGTCAAGCAGCTTTTCAATGATTTTGGTGCGATTAGCAGGGTTGTTCGTATGGGTATGGACTTTGGATGGCGGTGAGAAGCATGCAAGAAGCGGTGGGCACCCGTGATCATTTTTGACCTGCATATCTGCTTGCATATTTATCAGAGTTTCGACTGCGGTCACAGCGCCCGTTTTGCATGCTACATGCAGTGGCGTGTCACCATGCTTTCCGCATCGCTGGTTCAGCTGCTGTACGATTTCAGGGCGGTCCTTGATATCTTGTACCAAGGTGCATGCATCTGGCCATATTGGAGCTACCTTGATCAAAGTGTACAAGAATGTCCTTTGACATCGTTTGGTATCCTTGAGGTCCAAAGATGCGCCCATTTTGATCAACAATCGGACTACCTCGAGCTGTTTTTCTTTCTGCACCAATGCCATGTGTACCAAAGGCCGTTTAATGCAAGGAGACTTGGTTGTGTCACAACTTTCCGTGTCAATCATCGTGTTTGGATCGACACCAGCCTTCAGCAGCAGCTCCAAAACCTGTACATTCCCTAGTCCATCTTTTGCTCCCTGCGCTTGGTCAGGCCCTGCAAATGTTGATGTCAGAATGGCACACATCAGGCTGTACGTGCTGTTCTTGTTCTCCAGCGTGTCTATCTTTGCAGACGTTGCCACAAGTGACAGCAATGAAGGTGTCTTGTTCCTCTCCTTTCTCAGGACAGCTTCGCAATCACTGCAAACATTAAAACCACAGGTGTTGCAGACCCGCCCTCCGTTACCTTTGCATACGTCACAGGTCCGACCAGACCTCTCGTTGGGATCTACGTCTCGTATATCACTCGGGCAAACTTTGGGGCAAATAGACTTCAGCTTATCCAGCCAATAATCGGCTGTGGAGAGAGAGATTCCAATATCTAGAAGCTGTCGGCAGCGCTTCAAATCTTTCTTCACCACCTGGCCCAACAGGTTTTCATAAGGCTCCTCAGCCTGGTAGACCTGTGGTGGTGGTGAACCCAGGGCTCGAAGTTGGGCATTTACTTTGCGTAGTGCATGGTTGGAGTTCTTCTCAGCGTTCTCTGAAAGCAGAAGGCAAAGCTCGAAATGCACCCCCCCGGGCCACTGCCGGGAATTTCATGCAAAAGCCTTTCAAAATCCTCCAAATCGCCCTTGTCTGAAATCAGAACAGCAATCTGGAGCTTCAAAATCCGATCTGGGAGATCATTATCCGGAGTTTTGGGTTTGATGGCATCAAGCATCCTGTTCAGCGTCGACACCTTGAAGCAAAACAAATCTTTTTCTTGAGGATCACCGGCCCACAGGGGGGAATTCAAAGCAATTTCCATCACTCCAGGCTGCAACACTTTGGGCAGATACTCAGCACATGGGACTGGGCTGTCGGAGCGAGTCACTGCGTCCGAATCTGTTTCCTGGAAGAGCCTCTTAACAATCGCCAAGAAATCATTCAGCACAACAAGGCCTGCTGGTTTATCTTGCGTCTTCTTCTTCAGCACAGGACAATCCATCTCTGCGTGTGGGGAACTGCGCTGAGTGTTTGGTTCTTTAAAGCCAGCGCTCTCAGACCGGAGCCTGGTCCGACTCAATACAGTTTTAGAGGCCTGAGCAATCCACACACGAACCTCCTTGGTTGAAAAATTTTCAAATTGACTGTTGTGGAGAGGCAAAATCTTTTCCTCCAGCAGCCTGTGAATGACGTAAGGGTCTGAAAGAGCCCAGGCTGCCTTGACCAGGATGGATAGGAAGGTGTCGTACGTGTAATCCACCACCTTCCTCTCAACCTTTTCATTCTTCTTGTACATCTCGCCCTGCTCGTCGTCGTCAAGGTCCTGGTACGCTTCGGTATCCTTGGTTCGTAACAAGAGGTCCACCAACACATTGGCCGCTACTTTCGACACATATTTCTGCTTCTGATACACCTTCAATTTGACAAGGGTGACGTACAACACCTGGCTGCACCCGTATTCATGGGCCAAAAGCCGCATTGGCCCAGCATACATCCGGAGGCAGTCCAAAAATACATGTTCCACCGAGGGATCAGCCACATGCTGCTGTTCTTTGTTGTACTTCAACCCACGCCGTACGTCCAGCATTTGCAGGCGCGAGACCAAAGGGTTGAGATGTTCCCACTCCTGCTCAGTTAAACCAGACTCGAAATCCACCACTTCTTTCAGATTGTAGCACTTCACTTGTTCCAAGTTTCGCTTCATGGCCTGGGAGAGGAGCGTGGAAACGCCACCTTTGAGCCGGCCCATTACTCGGAATACAGAATTGGGAAGAAAGAGGACTTCAGCTTCCTCCTCGAAAGCACTGAGAGGGGAGACAAGGTGTCCACTGATGGACTCAATGACGAACAGCGTAGACGCATGGTTTTCAGCGGCAAGGAAGCATTCGGCAACCCCGGCAGATTTGGAGGAGGAGGAAAGGCATGCCACACAACAAGGTTGTCAGTGGCATAGAGGAACTCCTTGACAGGCGAAGCGATGCCACGATAGACCGTGCCCTGGTAAATGGGAAGGACGTTGAGGGCTGCGGTTAGCCGGATGATGAAGGGTTTCCAAATGGCAACGCCAGTGCATTTGTCAACAAGTTTTGCATCTAAGGGGCAGGCGTTGCTTTGAAGGGACGTTGGCTCCAAGGCTCCAACAGCGTTGCGCATTGCTGCATTGCAGTCCTTGAAAAGTGGGCTCTGTTGGGTGTAGATATTGACAATGGAGACATCATCGACGGACAAATTGCACCGACAACCAGGTCTGTTGCAAGTGGCCTGTCCTCGTTGGTCGCGAGAGGCACAAAACTGTTCCACGAACTGCAATGCATGATCACGTGCAGCCTTCAGTATTATGTTGTTGTATGTCTCAGGTTCTTGCACGTACTTTTCAATCACCGCACAATCCGCTTTGCTGACAGGCTTCTTGTGAAAACTATCCATGTGTTCCACGTGAATTCCAAAAAGATTTGTTGCATTCTTTGCACACCTCAAAGTCCTTCGTGGCCATAGATGCGGACACCACGTCATCCAAAATCAGTGTTTTCATCACCTTATCTGCCTCCTGCTTCGCATACTTCTGATAGTCATCTTCATTATAGAAATTGATGGGGGGCTTCTGGATGTCCTTGGTGTTGAGTCCCTCCCTCACTTTCTTGGAAATGCGCTCTCTATGCCAGTCCCGGCATTGCCCTCAGCCGTTGCTGCACTCCCAAAGATTGAATCCAGGAACTCTTGCAATGCCAGAGAATTCTCCTGCTTGGTCTTGAAACCGATGGCACGAACGGCATCTTGCAATACAGCTGCAAGAACATTTGCTACACGATCCCGTGGAACTCTCGTGGAACGTGCTGAAATGTTGCTCAGCTGTCGCCCCAAAACAGACTCAACAGTCGGCGGGATGACGGTGGGACAGATGGCGAGACTTTTGCGGTCATTTTCAGAATGTCGTGATGTGTGGTTGTTCCTGCTCCTGCTCCTGCTCCTGCTCCTCAACAGAACACTGGATTTGAACGACAGTGACCACCGGAGTACGCTTCAACGTGGTCTCTCTGTCCTCTTTGTATTTGATTGCTGGCATGTGCAGCGTCAGGGGTGTGGTTTTACCATCCTTTATCTTGCTTTCCCACTCACTCGTTTGGAGGCGGGTGGGGAGGATTCGTCAGTGGGCTCCTTGAGCCCGCTCACAACAGATCCTTGCGACCCGTCCCAAGGCACCAAACCCTCGGCTTGCAAGGAATAGCACACCAGTAGACCTGGACACTGCTCATTCTGAAAACAGAAAGCCCCACATTTGAGCCTCGTTAGCCCAAGGTATTCCCCTGGGGGCAGGAACGCACATGTGTGGAATACCCGGCGGACATGCTGTTTGTCAGCTGTCAAGGAAACTTTGTCAGCAGTGGCATGTACGCACCCGAGGTGAGAACTGCGGGCAATGGTGAAGAATGTCAAGGCACGCCATTCCGCAGGATGTTGGATGACACGAGGAGGGGTGAATCCAAGACTTCCCGTGCCACTGTCGCATGACTTGCAGTGCTCTCTGTGGGGCTGGTTTGCTTCATTACGTAGAGCTGAATAGGTGTCGGCCGGGTTTGCCCATCACCACCATCAAAAACCACAAATCCACCAAGCGACAACCACAGAATGGTATCGTGAGGGGCAAAAAGGCGGCATGGCGTGCGTCATCAGAAATGTCTATGCCTCCCTGCCGGAGGATTTGCTCCAGGTTGCTCGACTCAGGAGGCAGTCGTGGAGAGAGGTTGCGATTTCCTGGGTCTTCAGTCGTGGTACTCGTCGTACTTGTGTCTCTAGAG
>OZ038401.1:7730724-7755724 GCA_964036045.1 Eutreptiella sp. 'Long Island Sound 2002'
AAGCCGGCACATGTGGCAAATCAAATATGGTACGTTGACACCGAGGCCTTGGGATTTCCAGGTTAATATCCAGACCCACGTCTGACATATTGTGAACACTCAGATAGAATGTCTGCTGCAGACATGACACAGCGTCACTGCTTGTCACTTTTGCATTAAGCTGGGATGTTTCTACTGCTGAGATGACTTCCACATACCCCAGCACTGCAACATCGATCGCTTCACCAAACCCGTGATCCAGTGGGCGGCCTATCTCTGAGCCTGCGCACGGATGAAAAAACAGCTCCAATTTGACGGGCTCCGACTCAGATTGAAGATCTGTTTTTGAAGGGATCACGACCACACGCTTGCGTGAACACCCCTCCTGTGCGCTCCATCCTTGAAACACAAATTTGAGACTTCATGCATCTTCAGATTGAGCACTATATTCTTCTCCCCATGTTAGTGATCACAACAGTGGCCACATGGTAGTGATCCTTTGAGTCGCTGAGGACGGGCTCAAGTTGGAATTCGAAACACAATGAAGACCCGAAATGGTACCTCTCGAGTTGCTTCATGAACGTTTGAATTAGCGTCTTGAAATGGTTGATTGCCTTTCCCTGATCCTGCAAAGTGCTTCCCAAGCGCTCCAGTAGCGCGACGCACACCTTGAGTTCTTGCTGTTGGTTGTGGAAATCTGCCTTCTGGGACTCCTCCGTTTTGTTGGTTGGTGCAGGGTCCTGCGAAGTGGCTCTTGTGTCAAGGGCTAGTGTGTCGTGCGAAGCTGCTCCCATTTTCTCTCTCACTGCAGTGTCTGTGTGTTGAGGGCTTTTTTGCACTACGGACTCATGTGACGATTTACACTCGGAGTAGCGGCCAGTGGCGAACATTTTCATGCCAGAGACGAATTCATCGATGATACTTCCTGGATTTTCAGGGCAGCAGCTGAACACTTGGTTCAGACCGGCATTGACCATGCGGTGGATGCTAGTACGGGTGATGTACTCGTCCAACTTCACCATCTTCTCCAGATGCTGAGACGGCTTTGAACTGGTTCTGCACATGTTGTATGTCTGCGTACGTCACCCCGTTGGCATCGGCTCGAAAAAAAATAGACACTCAGAAAGTGAGGAGGGTAGGGGGGGGGGGGGGGGCTTGGGTCAAGGCGGGCGTCCGAGTGGGGTCTGCCTCATAAGTCCAGATCTGGACCCGCTGCTTCGCTCTAGCTTGCACGGCCTTTGACTGCAGTGCGCAGTGCCTCTTGACCTTTCAGGCCCAAATCAAGGTGACTGCAGGTGTGTTGAGGAATAGATCGAACAGTACAGGGGTGGAAGCCACAGATGTACATGCAAAAAGCCACGCTCTTGTCTCAAGTGAAGGATAATTGAGTTCTTTATTTCCCCTGAAGTAGTTGCACGCTTCGCACGACGTTTTGCATTCCGCATGAACTGCTAGAAGAAGGCCCGTCCACCACACTCCGAACAATGTTGCGGGTGCTTTGGAAAATACACTCCCCCTGTATGTAGACCCTCTGCAAGTTTCTGGCAGTGGAAGGTATCCTCCACCCACTGCGCCCTGCCGAAGCGGCAAACGAGGTTGTTGCACTGCAAGATGCGCAGTACTTGATCTTCCTGTTGGTGCATCAACCGCGTCACTTGCACAGCTGCTGCCATGCTTCATCATGTGTGGTAATGGGAAAACAGGAAAAACATGCCATTCTAGCATTTCATGTGCCACTTCTGGCACTGCCAGCCCTGCTCAACCCTGCCCAACAATTGCCTTTCCCTTATTTTTTTTGGGGGGGGGCTGCGGTGGCGTCCTCTGACACGGCTATCGAATGTTTCTTGGGCAAGAATTTAGGGAAGGCCCCTCCGAAGGGAGGGTCATTGACCCACTAATGGACCTAGGAAAATCCCTAGATCCCCCCCTCCAACAACAGGCCCAACGACTATTTACCTGCACAGTGGTACGCCCCCTCCCCCTTGCGCAAGCACCAGGAAAGTCAACAAAGTGACAGTCAGACCGGGGTCCTGGTGCTTCGCCATAATCCGACGATGGCCGTCACTCCCGGTATCCCACCGGCAGGAAATCATCGTTCAAATGTCCAGCAAAAGCGGCGGAGCCGCGGCCACCAACTAGCCATACGCGGCAGAGCCGCGCCCAGGCGTCCGACAAGGCGGCGAAGCCGCCCTCATGTGTGCGTGGCACATGCCCTCTTGCCCTGATGGATGAGGTCTCAGCGCCTTTAGGCGATCAGGATTGTTGATTACTCCTCTGCCCGACCTCCCCCCCCTGTCACCCACACGTTCTGTGCATGAAAA
The DNA here is from genome assembly GCA_964036045.1 of Eutreptiella sp. 'Long Island Sound 2002'. Lineage (NCBI taxonomy): Eukaryota > Euglenozoa > Euglenophyceae > Eutreptiales > Eutreptiaceae > Eutreptiella > Eutreptiella sp. 'Long Island Sound 2002'. The sequence continues at coordinate 7,733,025 of OZ038401.1, forward strand.
AGAGGAGCCCAAACCCCGACGGCGCCATGACCTATACGCCGGGGTTCGAACCAATGGCCTCCGCCAAGATGTCCGAATGCATTTCCAGTGTGCCATGCTACCGATGTGGTCAGATAGCTGTTACTATAACCACCATTCAGAAACCCGCTATTCGCCCCCCCTCCCATCCCCTCTCGGTATAGCTGCCCATGCAGCAGCTGCTCATGATTGACCACACCGTGGCCTCCACGAGCCGCGACGACGGAGCACACTGCGGCGCGAGGGTCCCAGTGCATTTTCAGGTATGCTTGCTCCCTCAACGACTAAACAGGTCCACAGACCAAAGTGGGGATTCGGGGCGGGCGGTGCATCCCTGCCCTCCCTGGGGTTTCAATCCCCCCCCCCCCCCCCCCCCGCAGAACTCAAGACCCACGCATTTCCAACGACACTATGCTCTATACGGCCTACCAAACAGTTTCGGCCACTGTTGTTCCGACTTGCCGTTCGCCACCCGCCCTCATTTGCCTCTCATTTGCCTCTTGCATTGTCATTCAATCACATATGTATTGAACCCTAACCCCTCACTTTCTGAACTCCCTCCTCGCTGGAGCCCCCTGATGAAGACGAGGTCCCCGTCAGGTCACGGGGGGGGGGGGGGGTGCAACTCCCCCCTGCACTTGCCCATGAGCTCACCGCACTGGAGTTGTCCCCCGATGACTCTAAGGACGACACATCAGTGCGCATCGGTGACAAGCCCGCATCCCGCCACAGGGCCACACGGGGTCGGTGTCCCCTTTTCATTTTTTTATTATTGAGGAGCGGCGGCGCCACCGCCTCATGCACGGCGGCGGCGGCGTCATCATGGGCGGCGGCGGCGGGCCCGGCGCAGGCGGCGGATTAGGCGGTGGTGGTGCGACGCCCGGTGGTGGTCCGTTGGGAGCCGACGGCTCCAAGCGCGGCGCGGGAGGAGGCGGCGGCCAACATGAAGGCTGGGGCGATGCGAGCGCGCCGGCGTCGCCCTCGCGCAAGTCGCAGAACGCCTCGCCAACGCGCCACGCGGGCGTGGCGCCCTCGGCCCCGTCCCTCGGCGATGCGCCGTTTGTGTTGGATCCCGGCGATGTGAAGCAGCTCCTCGCGGAGCTTGGGCAGCCGCCGCCGCCGCCGCCGCAGTCGCTCTCGCCGCCGTGCACGGGCGGCGTGGGCGGCGGCAGTGCGAGCGCGGGCCGCGTGGACACCCTCGACATTGCCGATGTGATTGGCGAGCGCGGGGCGCTGCCTGCGGTGCGAACGGTCGATCTGATGGCGCCGCCGTCGGCGCTGCTCGGCATCGGCAGCGGTGGCAGCCGCAAGGTGCTGCCCAAGGGCCTCACGCCGTCGTTTTCGCAGCCGGCGCGGTTGCTGTACACGCAGCACGGCGGCATCACCGACACGAGCCCACGCCGACTGACCGCCGGCCACAAGTATGCGGTCAAGAAGCTGCCGGTCAAGGTGCGGCCGCTCGCGCACGCCGCCTCGAGCGGGCAATACATGGAGATGGGCGCGCAGTGGAAGCCGACGGCGTGAGAGCGATTCCATGCTCAGTCGGTGGGCGGTGGGCTCGCCGCCCCTTCCCTGGTCATCAATCATCATGATCAACGAAGCCAGAGCCAATGAGCGAACGACGAACGTGGGTCGGGAGATGGGACCGCTCGCGTCCATCCGATCGGTGTGCGCGTCAGTGAGCCGATCATCTATCGTAAAGTATACAGTGATGGCAGCATGGCACATCGAGGGTCGCAGCGCGTGTCTAGAATTTAGAGACAGTGCGCTTGCGAATTCTTTTTGAGTCTACGTTTCTTGTTGCACGCCGATGTCGCACTGACGCGCACACGCGAGACGCCACCGGAAGCGCGCGCGCTCTGCCTCTGGCCTACTCGTATCTGGAATCCGCGGATCTGCGCGCGCCGTGCCGGCTCTGCCGGTGCCGGGCGCGTGCGGCGGGCGCCGGTCACACGAGCGTGCCGTGCGCTCCATCGGCGCCGCTACAGCAGAAGAGCACCTTGGACAGCTCAGCATTGAGCGCTCATATCCTTTGAACTGCGCCCAAGTCAGTGGTTGACGACCACGACGGCGTCACAATCACCGCGCCGAAGGAGCCCCTCCTCGGCTGCGCGGACAAGGTCAGAAGGAGAGCCGTGCATGATGCGGCCAGGCCCAGTGAGTCCGGCGCGCCAAGGGCTCTGCAGCTCGATACGCCTGTATGGACGCAAGCGCAAGCACATTCATTGCGGCGCGGCACGCACACACTATCTCTCCTGTGTTCGGCGCCATAGGCCTTAGTGTGCGCTCTCCAAAAGACCCCGCCGGGTCTATGGGACACAACCACACACGTACACACACCGGCGATTCAAACACGTGAAGCAGCACTGATGCAGGCCTAAGCCCCAAAAATATAACAACTGACAGAAATATACCGCAAGTATCGAACAACCCACCAACAAAGAATCTCGGACTCATATGCACCGCCGCACACAGTGAGGGGGCGGGCGCGGGGGCGGGTGGTGGGAACACAATAAATTTTCAACAAATCTGTACACACACAGAGATAGTGATCCCCTGTTCGTAAACGAAAAGGGGGCAAGACAAACAGGGGATCACAAAGGACAAAGCACCAAGGCAATTCAACAATTCACCTCTGGTACTCCTCATCCTTGTCCCCATGCACAGACCAAACACGCACACCAAGCTGGAACCTACAGACATTACGAACCCAAACTGGGTCAGTGCTCGGCGCACGCAGCCAAGCAGCCACAGCACCGGCGTGAACCCCAGTGTACGAGTTCAGAGCGCTGTAGTCCAATTCGTCAAAATCCCCATCCATGCCTTCACGTCAGCGGCCCGTATCACTTCACGACCGCACCGGTTCAGCACACATGTTGATCCTACTCAAGCCATACAGACCGGATGGTGATTCCAACCACCTGGATATAGCACCTGCATTGCAGTAAACACGCGCACCCCATGGCCCCATATACAGGAAAAGGCATGGAGCCGCAGCCATGGCGCCCGAATCCACAGGGGGGCAGCTTTTGGTGCCCGCAGACAAACATCCACGGCGCCGGCCCCAACCACAGGGTACAGTGCCCGCATGCACAGGCCCCAAACTCCAGACCCGCATATTCCGAAACGGCGGGCGCTCACAAAGCACGGAACATGAGGCACACGCGCCGCACCAACACCTGCTTACCTTGGACCCATATATAGGGCAGTCGCTGGCCCCCAGCCTTCGTGTGCGACGACAGACTAAGGTACAGCCTACTATCCCCAACCCTCACAATCCAACGATGGCGGCACAGGTGATTCCCGCCCATCCCCTTAACATTCGCATCACCGGACGGGGTCTTCTACTGCTCCGCAACACCATGCAGACGGCCCGCCAGGTCCTGCGCCGCCAGCTGCAACACCCCCGGAGCATCCTCCTTTGAGCATGGCCGCATGAAGACCAGCCTAGCAGCCAGACCCAACCAGATCCGCTTCACCGGCCGCCAGGCAAGGCGCCTCTCCAGCACAACTCTGAGGTGCTGTTGCGCCCATTCCCGCCTGCGCCGCAGCGCCTCCACCGACCGGCGGTGACGAAATTTTCCACGCCTGCGGCGGCGGCGTTTCCCACGTTTAGGCATGGCAAAAGCACTGAGCACCGCGAAAGTGGCGTACCATGTGTTTCCCTAACACCAACAGAGAACACCTCACAATACCAACCCTCCGACCGACACCACCTCACGAGGGTGCTTCAGCAGCACTTGCCAGAGTTGAAACGCACGGAAACACGCCCGTTGTACATTAGACTGGAAATTGGAGTCCAACCTACTTGGCGGGTCAGCCGGCTGTAACACGCCCGGCACCAGCCGGACCTCGACAATCAAACCAGACTGCAACAACCTCAGAACCAGGGCCCTCAGTAGCTTCTGCTGCCTTGACAGCCACGTGGACGCCCGCAGCCCCACCAACTGGCACGCAGATACCAGGGAGTCCGTGACCAGCACAACATAACTCCACCCCAACCTGATTGCCAACCTTACCAACCACACCAAGACCCAAAGCTCAGCGCTCTGCTGCGTGTGACGTGCAGGGGGGATCACCTGGGAACGGACACCTGACAATCGCGGGATGAATGCCCCTCCTCTATATCGAATGATATCCAATGCAGCATCCCCAAACATCACACAGTGTCGAACAGCCCATAAATCGGGCGTAGCAGACAATGCATGAAACACAGCAAGGCGTGCCGGTGTTGGGGGTTCCCAAGTATCCATACAACGGACGATCGCGGTACACAGTCCATGCAACACCTTCAGTGGCGTGGGTCTCTCAAAACCCCCCCACCGATCACAACAATAGCTTCCCGCGAGCAGTGGGCCCCCCCCCAGACGGGGTCGAAAGTGCCAATGGATGAAGCCCAATGCCTTGGAGAGTAACCGGGAAGAAGGCCTGGACCTCGTGGCCAGTCTGAGCCAAATGTTGAACATCTGGAGAAAGGCCCTTGGATGTGAACGGATCGTGCGCACTCCCAAATTGATGCACTTCCCTAGGAAAAATATATCCGTAACCGGCTCCAACGTACTCTTTCCCGACACAATAAAACCAGCCTCCTCTAGCGCCCTGACCACGCGAGCAGTCACAACACGCAAACGCGCTGGATCGGGCCCCAAAATCAAAAAATCATCTAAATAATGGAAGAGGGTGTACCCCTCCGGGATCAAGTGCCGCACTATCCTTCCCAACGCCGTCTGACAGAACAACGGGGAATGTTTCCAACCAAACGGCATCCGCGACATACAAAACACCCTCTCCACACCTTCCCAACGCATCCGGAACCTAAAGGCTCTCTCGTGTCGCCTTGGCAACTTAAAACTCCAAAAGGCGTTTTTAAGGTCCACGTGTGTACAAAACAACGGCCTATCGGCCGGCCAATCCGCCAACTTCTTGGAGATTTGCTCCCAACCATCCAACGAGAAAGACAGCGGCTTATGCAAGGTCTCATTGAACTCAACGAGATTAAATATAAGGGACACTTTTTCCGTGGACTTTGGGATCACAAACGGCCAGCATGTCGCCCTCAAAGGGCAATCCTCATCCATAATGGTAACTATCTCCTCACGCAATAACCATTTAACCATGGGCCGCACCAAAGCCTCCCTATTAGACGAGTGACTTTCTCTATCCAAGTGAAAATCGGACACAGACGCCTCAAAATCAGGGGGGGCCAACTCACACCACAGATCATCGGAAATTGTGTAGTTCCCCACCGCCCCTAAACCCCTCTCCACCAGCTGTGGGTCCACCCTGCCCACCTGCGGCACTGGCGACGTAGACAAATGCAAAAGAGCCTGCCAAGACTCAGCGGTAAATTCTGACAGCGCGTTAAAAATTATATCCGGCGCTGACCGCAAACGGTAGTCCTCGCACGTCACAAACAAGCGAAGCACAAACAAATGGAACCGCTTCATGAGTAGCAGAACCCCGCAAGACAGTGCCTGGTGAAGCCACGGTAAAAATGCAAAGAAGGCTTGCAAAAATTGCACAAATAACGGAACTGGTTCCGAACGCACATACAACAGGTCTGCCCTGGTCAGAGGGCGGGGCCCCCCATCCGCCAACGTGATAACCTGCAGTGATCCCTGCGCTGAACTCAGCACTGGGCCACCAACAGGCTCGTCACAGGCAGATAGGGTTTCGCGAATCGCCCCCACGGGGGGCGAACTTCCAGGCGACCCCCCCCCCCCCCCCGCGTTTGCCTGCCGCTGCACTGCCGCCCTGGCCCTGACTCTCCGGTGGGGAACGCACAGCCACTTTGCTGGCAGGCCCGACTGGAGGCCCATCAGGATGCCTCCTCTTGGAGGCAGGCCGTCTGGCTTTTGCATTACCCAGGCCCACCTTCGCGCCCTCCGCATGATGCCGCTGGACAGATATGGAACCGCCCAGACCAACGACTCGCCGCTTGGGCCTCGGTTTACCGTCGCCGTCGACCTCCGCTGTGCTACTTCTCGGTGTCTTGCCGGCTCCCTTAGATCGCAGCTTCCGCTTGCCGCTCCCGACCCGAGGTCCGGTTCCCGGCGTGAACTGTGGAGGACGTTCCCCCGGACCATCGGGCGGTGCGGGTTCCGCGGGGGAGCCACAGGCGCTTGCCGTGGACACGGCGGTGGCCGAAGACTCCGAGGGGACGGACGAAGAATCCGAATCAGACTCCACGTCTGCCGTTTCCCCTTGATGCGGCGCCACATCCATATCATGAAGAGATAGCACAGGCCCCGCAGGCACCGGGGCAGCGATTTCCAGCGACGCCTTCGGGGACTTTCTTTCGGGATTAGCATACATGGGGTCACCCCACAGGTCGGCCAGCAGCACAGCCAAACGCTCACCAGGAGCCTGGCCACCCAGAGGCCATGGAAGCACCAAAGCCCCAACCACCGCAGGGTCAGAGTAGCCCAGAGCGTACTCCAACGCCGTGGCCAGCCGTTTCCACCTCCCCCACCAGACGAAATAGGCCACATTCGGAGAGCGGTGGAAGGCGGCCGCAGCGCCCCCCCGCCGCAGGGAATGCCAGCGATGGTCACTATACGGGGAATCACGGAGGAGGTCTGCGAAGATCTTCTCCACTGCCTCAACCCCTCCCCTAACCAACGGTTGACCCTCCGGGACGCAGCTTGCCGCGGCGTAGGATCTAAGGAATCGGACCCACGAGCGTCCCCACCCATAAAGCGGGCGCCGCACTTCCCTGTGGCCTCCAACCTTGGTAGTGACGAACAGGACCACGGAATCGCTTGCCAGTCCCGCTGGCGTGATGGACACCGCTTCTGAGACCCGCAAGAAGAGAAGCCAACTGAGGTTCGCCAACGCCGCCACTGCTTGCTCAACCGGTGAGGCCGCTCTGGCCCACAGGAGGCCGAGACCCTCCGGTCCCAGGTATGGTTGTCCCGGTGTCGGTTTTCCAGACTTTGCAAGTCTCCAATGGATGGCTTGAACACAGCCCGGGGGCAGCCTGATATCTTCCGCCGCTCGAGTCGCGGACACATAACCCCTGAGGGTGGATCTGGCCTGCCCCATAGAGACCCTTGACGCCAAGAAGTCAGACAACGTGTCAGTAAGCGGCGTCCGCAAAGCCCTGGTTCCCTCATACTTCGCCACCGCGGACAGGGCGGAACGGTATCGGGCTTGCGTTTTTGGGGCCCAGCCCCGAACGCCCACGGCCGCCACCCTAAACGATCCAACAGCCGCCGTCGCCATTGCCCACCCCGCCGCCGCCGCGCTGAAGGTCGCTCTGGCAGCAGGTAAGGCCTCGCGGGTGGGGATTGGACGCGCGGGCTGGGAATCTTCACACCAACACGGCCATCCCCACCCCGCCCTGTCGCAGTGGCGACAGTCCCGTCAGGACCAGTGGGGACACTGGAAATGCCAGTGCTGCAACTGTTCTGATGGGACGCCCTCTTTGGCGCATCTCTGGCAGTCGCCAGACGGGCGGGCGGATATTGGTACCCACCTTCCTTTCTTCGTCATCCAATGAAGGACGCCTTGCCGCATAGCGAAGTCGATGCCCTTATACTTAAAGGACGGTCCCCCGTTTTTGACCGCATCTGGCCAGCTCATGGCATCCAGCGGGTTGGACGGGTCCGCCCGACTGCTGGACTCCGGTGCGAACCTCTGGGCGTACGCCTGCTGGGAGTCAAGGATGATACCCCGAATCCTGTAGGCCAGCCTGTCACCCCTCGGGCATTCCATCGCATTGCCCATCACGTCGGACGGCCTGGCCGGAGCTGCACTTGCGCTTCTAACGTAGTCCCGCAGCGCCTCGCCGGACTGGCGCATCCAACTGGCTACTTTGTCGCCCCCCAGCATCTGCTCCACTGCCTCTGCGGTCAAGTCCGGCACTGAATTTCTCTCCGCGACGGCCAGGCTCTCCAACCGTGCTTGTAGGTGCCCGATCGCCTCTTGCTGGGACTGCAGCAACGCGCGCAGCTCCTCGGGCGACAGCTGGCTGGTGTCCTGCACCAGCGCTTCCGCCCCAGAGCCCGAAGCTCCTTGGTCTGGGGCCCCAGACGACGCACTCTTAAACGGGGAGCGAAAGACCTGCATGCTGCTTCACAAAAACACAAAAAATTTTCAACAAATCTGTACACACACAGAGATAGTGATCCCTTGTTCGTAAACGAAAAGGGGGCAAGACAAACAGGGGATACAGGGCGGCCACGCACGCTCCGCTTGCTTGGCCCACCCGGCACACTCGGAATGTCAAGCCACCGCGAAGGTGGGCAGCGAGATGGCGCACGATGAGAACGAGTGCTTGCGCAACAAGCCCGCCGAGCGCCCATCCTGCCACGTTTGCGGCGCTCGCCGGAAAGCGCAGCACCGGCGTCGGATCGACAATCATTGGTGCGGCGCCGCACACGTCTGGTGGGTAGAGCGTGTGCTTGAGCTGGCGGACGAAGAGGCCGCCACCAACAGAAAGGAGCAGCGCGTCAATCATTTTGCGCGAGGAGGCCGGTCGGAGGGCGGACGAACAGCCTGGTGGTCTGCTTGGGCGGAAATGCGCGGCGGTGCAAGAAGGCTGATAGCTCACTGCCGACTGCGCCGAGCGCGAGTAAGTTGGCCTCAGTACAGCAGGTGGCGCAGTGCTCTGGAACTGGGCACCGCACATGCACGAGGCACAGCGCTACGGCTTTACCAACCGTATTTCGTCTGCCACAGTATGCACACGCACCGCATCACCGCTTGCCCCGGTTGTCGGGGCTGCGCCACACCGCACATCACACTCACACTCATGCTCACACTCACACGCGCAGCAGACAGCTCCACACCATCACGCCTGCTGCCACCCATGCAACAGCCGGGTCTTGAACGCCTCCGTCCCGAGCAGCGGGCTGTACATCTTGGGCAGGTACACGTCGACGCCGCCGGCGAGCCGCCCGCCGCTGCCGCCGCCGCCGCCGCCGCCCGGCGACGCCCCCGACGACGCGGAGGACGCGGGCGCCTCGACAATCTGCATGTGCTGGTGCGAGTGCCACGGGTGGAAGTTGAGGAGCTGCCCGCTGCCGAACTGGATCCGCGTCATCTCGAGGCTCGCCTAATTGTTGACGAAGAGCGTGTTGTCGACCGAGTCGGTCTGGGCCCACAGCCAGCCCGTCGTGTCCATCACCCGGTGGAAGATGCACAGCTGCTCGACGCACTCGGCCGACGAGGCCTCGTCACGCCACTTGGCGCCGAGGGCGCAGAAAAAGGCGGCCGCCTCGCCCATGCTCATGGCGTCCGCCGGCTTGGGCGTCGTCTCGTCGACCATCCACGAAAAGTTGCCCGCGACGTTCGAGACGCCGCCGAAGCGCCCCTTGCCCTGCGCGTTGACGACCATGCGCACAAGCCCTGGCTGGCCGGCGGTAAACGGGCCCGAGGGCGAGGTGGCGAGGGCGTGCAGAAAGGCGGCTGAGAGCGCCTCGTTGGTGGTGCACGTGCCGCCGCTGCCGGCGGGCAGCGTGGCAGCCACGTCCCACTTGAGCTGTGCGAGCTCTGCGCGCGTCACGTGCACCTTGGCGCGCGGCAGCATCGAGTCGAGCCGTTTCATGGCGAGCGCCCAGAGCGGGATGGCCGCCTCGAGCAGCTTCACCGGCACCCACATCGTCGGCTCTTTGGACACGTCCATCGACTTGGTGCACTCCTCCCACGTGCGGGCGCCGTCAAAGTCGGGCGTCGCCACGCCGTCGAAGCTGCCGTCGCGCGCGGCCGCCTGCGCGATCACGCTCACCACGCCAAAGTACAACTTGCCATCCATGAGGCTGTGGGGCGAGGCGATGCCAATGGCGGAGGTGCCATCCGCAAAATTCGTGACGCGCGCCGTGAAGAGCGGCTGCTCGCCGCCTGTGCAGCATGACGGCATGTCGGTTAAGTCGCCGCGCGGCGCCTCGACGTGCGAGCCCGCGCCGATCCAGTCGCGCGCAGAGCCCGCTTTTCCTTCATTCACACTGAAGCGCATTCCAGCATTGGAGAGGACGAGACCGTCGGCGCTGCGTCGACCGGCGAGGGCTGGCATCTTTTCGACGGCTTGCGTCACGGCAGCCCTCAAAACTGATGTGTCAATCGGTTGGTCGTAGAACCACACGCCACCCAAATAGTATGCGTCGTAGCCGCCCATCAAATTGTCCACTGTCAGTCGCTTCAGCACGACTGGCGGCGACGCCGCGGCGCTGGACGCCCGGATGAGCTCGCTATCGGCTGGCACCTTGGAGCGCTCGTACCGGTAGAGGGCATACACGCTAGCAAACGCTGCGCCGGTTACAGCGCCGGTGATGCGCAGGCCTCGCGCCAGAAGGTGCTGCATCATGGATGCTGCAGCAGGATAAAAAACCTTAAAAGGGAATCGCACGCAGCCCGAGGGCCACGCGAGACCCCGCAACAGGACAGACACACACGCTCGTCCCCACAGCCAGACCCGCTCCCCGTCTCCCACAACAACGCTGCAACCGCCGGTCACCCAAAACCAGCATTGTGGTGCATCTCTCTACCAGACTCTGCCAACGCATCGGCCTTATTGTTCGCCTCCACCTGCATGTGTGAGGGGGTCCAGATTAACTTAAGTAGGGCCCCCGCATCTTGCCGCAACTGAAAAATGGCCTCCCACAGGTCTCGGCGCCCCACTTCATGCGACTTCACTCTCCAGTAGTGGCGATGCCACTTGGGGGACCACCAGGGTTTTGCTTAGCCACCCTAGGGGGGGGGGGGGGGGGGGTTAATTCAGGGACCCACCCACCCAGAATTTTGGCATACCCACAGACCGACTAATGTCCCACCCCCCCCCAGGGGGGGGGGGGGGGTCTGACACCCACCCACCCACCCACCCACCCACCCACCCACCCACGTACCCAACCCACAAAGCATCCTAGCCCCTTTATGGGCATGGGGCAGACACAGGAACTGTGGAGTTTTAGCGTTGCCCCCTTCGCATTTGATACAAATGACAGTGCATCCTAACCCCTTTATGGGCGTGGGGCATGCACACGTGATATGCAATGACATGTAAACACACCATAAATAAACATGTTACACGGAACCTGCGACAGAAGAAAGAAAGAAGTGGCACTGGCTCGATAGACCCAAGGGCCCCCACAAAGTCCCACCCCACCCCGGGGGGGGGGGGGGTTGGACACCCACCCACCCTGAAATTCTGCCAGACCCACCCACCCACCCACCCCCCGGGGTAGGGTAGGACGGACACTAAGCAAAACCCTGGGGACCACTCAGTGATCCCCTTGTACACATACTCTTAGTCCAACACCACTACCATTTTCCCCCCTGTCCGACGACGTTGCAGGGCGTGCAGGACGCCGCGTAATTTCCCCCTCCGCACACTCCCTCTCTGTAGTTGGGACGGGTAATCCCACATTCCGCTGGTCCGCCTCTCCAAACCAAGCCCCATAACCCGCCTGCCACCATCCCCTGACTTGCTTCGCCGACCCATCGGTAGGGGGCATGTTCTAGAAGAAAGTCCCGGCGCCGGGCATCTTCCCCAACAAAAGAAGAGTAAAACCAACAGACTTGAAGGGGGAAAAATGGGGTCAGTATCGGGATGCGGTGGTCAAACGTGTGTTGGAGACCGAGCAATGGACGCTGGTGTATCACCAAACCAAAGAAACATTTGTTCCAGAAGGTGCTGCAAATCTGGGCGGGATAATAACATATTCCGCTCTGCGCGCCATACTTCCAGAATACCCATCCATCGCGCCACAAAATCATCAAGCGACGGATGTTCCCCCTATAATCTTGCCTCACGACGCAGCGCCCATTGCGCCTTTAGAGCCGCCCACAGCACCAAACCTTGGGTGCTCTGCAAAGACAGCGCTGGTTCCTCTAGCAACAGCCTGCTGGGCTCTACTGCCCCCCCCCCCCCTCCCTTTGCCGTACGCCAAAGGCCTTACGGATGGTGTCAAAGATAAATGCTGAGAAGCAGTGCCGAAGCAAATGCTCGTGGTCCTCTAGCCATCGGCACAAGGGGCATAGCTTACTCCCCAAGCTGTGGCCCATTCGCCCCCCCATGGGTAATTTTTTCCACAACACGTGCCGGATGAAATCCAAATCCCACTACGGTAGGTTGAAGCAGTTGAAAAATTGCCACACGTCAGGTGTCTGTCGTGGTGACTCCACCGTATTCGACTGCATGTAGAGCAGTGTGTGTTGCCTCCCCAGCCCGCCCCCCACCGGTCCAAGGCTAATACCCGTGCCCCGTCATCCGGGGCCACAGATTGTAAGCGTACATCCTGAACCCCCATGCCATAAGCCATTTTGTACATGTATGCAATTATTTCCAGATGCTCCAAATGAACCACTCCCGCCACTACCAAATCGCGCCATCGTAGGACGCCTTTGCACACCAACCGCGGGCAAACATAAGTCAATCTTGTATCCCCCCTGAAAAATCCTGAGTGCCAGATGCCCACTTGGAGCAACAGCTGCGGCGGGGGTGGGGGGTACTTCCCCCCCTCCTCTCCGCACCCTGAAGTACGCTCTCAATGCACCTTGTAGGAAAGAGGGTTTTCTAATGTTCACCAGCGCAAGCTGGATATAGGGTAGGGTCACCTCATCGAGCACCATGCCCACCCGCCCCGCCCAGGATTGAAATTGCTCCATATGCAAAGCATCATAAACATGCGGGTGGCACACCGCGGTGACAAAAGAGTGGGAGTGCACCCACAAGGCATAGGATGCCAAGGGAGCATGAGCAAGACTCCGCTCCCTCTTTGGCATGCTCAGGATTCCTGCCGTCAGGTGCCATGAGTTCAATCCCGGCACCACTCTCTGTATGAGGTTTAGTTGTGACAAAACCTTGTCCGTGGGTTCATGGGCCCGCGCCGTTAGGTAGAGGATTGGCGCAATTCATGTTGTAAAAAGGTGGGCCTTCTCTTCCATACCCAACGGAAGAGTGGACATAGTCTTGGCCCTACTCATCATTTTCGCTATCACCGGTCCATAGGCCTGTTGCCCCGATACATTCCCCAGCAAGACCCCCAGGTACTTAACCCACGGTTTCACTGTGATCCCAGTAACCGACCCCGGTTGCGGCATTCCCTCTGGCCGTTTCAGCACAGCAAAGTTTTTGTTGTAGTTGACTTTGAGCCCTGAGTAAAAACCAAAAATACTTAACACGTACATGAGAGCCTGAAGGTCACCCTCATGCGACCTCGCGCACCCCGGAAGGCAAATTAGAATATCGTCCGCATAAAATAGTACACGAAAGTCGCAGCGCAATCTTCCAAAATCATAAATCAGAAAAATGGTGACCACATTAAACAGGAGGCAGGAAAGGGGATTGCCTTGCCGGATCCCTGGGCGAGGTCGAAACTCTAGCCCCGGCTCAAAACCCCTACCTAAGAAGGTAACAACTCTTTGCACACAGCACCTCAAACTATGTTTCAAAAATCGACGAAATCAACACCACATGCTAGTGAATAGCATTTTCCCCGCACGAGGATTTGGTGTTTCTTTGGGCCAATTCGAGCACGAGGGCACAATACCACACGCAGCACCAAAGCAACATATTTGCACCGGAAATGAGACGGACAAATGAACGTCTGCAGTCGGTTTGGACTCCGAGCCGGCTTCACAATCAGAGCCAAACTCAGGGGGGGCAGTCATGATCAGAAGCACGAGGCCATCATAATCAGCATAATCAGAGTTATCCCCCTTGTCCAAGCAAAGGTAAATGACCAGAAATTGACGGAACCAACACTCAGTATTGCTTGGACAAGGGTGTTGCTGACGCGTTACAGTGTGCATGGCACATGTGCCAAGACACGGTGTACTATTCTGAAAATCAAGGGGCAACATATGCTACAAAAAGCCATCATGCCCCAATCAGCTTCCTTGACACAAAACATGGACATCATGCATCTCAAAACCCAGGTATCAGACACATCGCACACAGTAGGACCCATTGAAAATGCGCCGCCAAGACCCACGGTGCGAAAATTGATGGAACCAACGCCCAGACATAGGCGTTGCTTGGCAATAGAACGACGATGGTCGTCACCCTCCGCAATCACTCGAGCATTCCAACAGTACTTCAAGTATCACGCGGCGGAGCTGCGACACACGTAGTCCGTGCTGTCGAGCAAGGTGCCGTTAGGCGGCGACAGGTGTTGCTTGGCCATAAAACAGTGGAAAGTCTAGCGATAGGTCCCCACCGACAGACCTATGCCCTCATACAAAGTGTACTTCATGGATCCGTTGTCCGTGCATATCAGCAAGGCGCCGTCAGGCGCCACACCAATTTCCATCTGTGTTCCAGGTATTGGGGCAGCATCAGGTCCCTCACCAACCTGACTTCACCACCCTGGGCCTCTTGCAGCGGGTGTCAGGTGTTGCTTGGCCATAGAACAGTGGAAAGTCCAGCGATAGGTCCCCACCGACAGATCCCTGCCCACACTCTTCAGGTGTTGCTTGGACAAGGGGGGGGTTGGGTTAGAAGGAATACTGTTGTGGCCTGGAGACCCGCCACCCAACGACCCCCAGCAACATCAGACTCCAGGCCATGAACAGGATCCGAATCAACCCCAAGACTCAGCAAATTGGCACATCCCGCCACCTTTGACTGCTTTGCCGGTCACTTGACTCACCGGAATGACCCGCCCCTGGGTGGAGAAGCACCACACACCGAGCAAGGCGGACGGCGTGTCGTGGACCAGTGTTTCTTCGCTTCGCTGACAACGATACCCCCACCCCCCCCTTGTGCAGGTACGGGGCAGGCCAGGATGAGAGGTCCGGCGCACTTGGACTGTTCCTTTCCACGACTCGTGGTACGGCAAGGAAGGGGCGAAACATGCAGAATTTGTGGCTTCTGTGCACAAGGAATGCATCAGACTGAAAAAAAAAATGTTCTGACCAAAAGCCTTTGTCAAACCAAGGCCTTTGTTAAACCAAAGCGTTTTTTGAACCAAGGCATTCTTGATGCACAGTGCCGGGCCTGACATATGCAGAATTTGTCATCTCTGGGCCTCTTTCCCTCTATAATCCGCACACAACCACGTCACATTACATTCCTAACCGTAAAAATGGTGGTCAGAAAAACGGTATAACAGTATGACAGGGTCCCGGTACTTGGGCGGGAGGGGGGGGGGGGTTGCACCGCGGTGAATGTGGTACAATGGTTAGAGGTGCTATGACACCAGCCTGGGAAAGTTGGTCTGCGGTTCTGCGATAGCACAAATGCCTGTATCTGCGCCCCACAAGAGATCTCCGTATTCAATCTGGACCTTCGCCGGCTCCTTCCATCATCTTTGTGCCCCGCCCCCCCCGCCCCTGCGCCCCCCCCCCGCCTTGGTTCAAGCCCAGCCCAGGCACAGGGGCAATGTCCGTTGAGCTTCGACAAGAGGTGGCTCCCACGGAGCACAGGAGGATTGATGGCTGCTGCTGCCCCACAGGGCCATGCGCTGTCTTCCATGGAGGGAGTCCACGGTTTTGCTTAGCCACCAGGGGGGGGGGGGGGGGCTGAAGGCAGGGCCAAGGGGGGGTACAAGGGAGATGGATGGATGGATGGGAAGCTTTCCGGGGGTCACATCCCGAGGACACGGGCTCTTGGCTCTGACTGCTTCCAGTCCCTGACCCAGCCAAGAGGCATACTGCGGGCAGCAAGAGTGCTCTGCGCCCCCCTGGAGCTCAGGCACCAAACTGGGGAGTCGCTTGCACTGCCCTTGCACGTCAGGCACTCGCTGTGTGTGCGTGCGCACTCCACAGGCCTACTCTGGCACCATGCTGTGTGTTAGTTGTGTGGCTTTTTTTTCTTTTGAGCTGTTTTTTTTGTTCGTTTTTTGTTTTGACAGCTGACTCCGAAATACAGCATCCTTGTGTTCACTCCGCCACACGCACCCTGGGAAGCAGAAAAACCGGGGCAACAGAAGCATGATCAAGGGTCGATGCCCCCTCCCTCCGAAGAGAAGGCATACTTGACGGAAGAGACGTTCCCATCATCGTCCAGGCTGGCGACGTCGGGCTCAGCTGCATCACTGGGCCCGTCCCACTCATCCCACGCGAGGGCGTGCAGAGCATGTCCAATCTCAGGGGTGTACAGGGACGGCGCATACCGAACACACGGTGCCGCCGCCACGCAGCCGGTGGCCCTCCCACGCACCCGATTCACGCCGTGTGCACGCCCGCAGGCCCTGCTACCCAGGGGGAAGGGCGCCGACACCATACCACACAGGCACCACACAGGCACCACCGACACACGCCCCATGACAGTGGGACGCGCACGCATGGGGACAAGGGCGGAGCTGGGCCCGTCAAGCAATGGAGCCCAGGGGCTGCCCACGTGCGCCAGGGCCGCCGCCAATAGAAAAGGTCCCCACTCTACATTTGCAGGCCACCCAAGTACGCCGGGATAGGCCCCCTGGGCCAGGAACGCTGCATGGGCGCGCCTCACAACATCAACCCAGACACACCGGGAGGACCGCCCCCGGTCAGCCCCGAAGGTGGCGCTAACCGTTGTCTGCCACGAAGATCCCCGTGCAGCTCCCCCAGAACAAAGAGAGCCAGACCCTTGTTTGGCCCAGTCACTTAGGGGGAGGGGGTTGTTAGCCCCCCCCCCAACCCCCCCACCCCAGGAGATGCTGAGTTGTTGGGCAAAACTCAGGGGGGGCTGCTGGATTACCCACCCACCCACCAGGCCCCCTGACCACTTACCCAAAGGCGAAAAAAGTCTACTGGCGCCTTTGGTACCAACCCGAACCCTGCCCAAATGACCCACCCCGAAAGGGTAGGGGGAGGGGGGGGGGGGGGAAGACCCAGCGCCCCCAGGATTTCCGAAAAACCCACCCAGCCAGCCCAGCCCCCCGCCCCCGCGCCCGTGTTTGGGTAGGCCAAGCACAAAGCAAAACCCTCAGGGGGTCCTCCGCTTCGCAATCCACCACCCGGCGTCAGAGGTTTGCCGAGGGGAGCTGGTGGTGCGTGGGGGGGGGGGGGGGGTCTGGAACCCAAAAGTCCAAAAGTTTGTGCACCAAAAATAGCCCAAATCAATACTTCCTTTTGTAAGTTTCATTCTTTCGCACTCGGAGCTCTGGGTCCGAGAGGGGGGGGGGGGGGTAGCCCCAGAAGATGCTGAGTTGTTCAGCAGGACTCTGCCCGGCGCACCCGGCTTGGCAGGTGTGCGCCGGGGCTCTTGCAGTGCGGTGCAACAGCCAGTGCATGCCTTTGGTGGTGGGTTCGTATGTCTGGGCCCGTGTGCCCGTGCATGTGGTGTGCGCATGCGGATGCGCGGGTTTGCGCAGGTGCGCGCGCGGTGTTGATGTGCGTGCGGGAACGGCACCGGGGCACGCACCAGCGACAGCGCACACAATGTCTGCAACACCCCATCCCAGACTGTTTCAGTTCGGTTCAGCCACAACCCCGTGAGTGTGTGTGTGTGTGTGTGTTTGGGGGGGGGGGGGGGATTCAAAGGGGGGGGGGGTCTGAGACCGCAAAGTTTTTGTACCAAAAATGGCCCAACCAGATTGTTCGAATGGGAAATGCTGTGGGCGGATCGGCTGTGGGCAGGCAGGGTAAAGAACTCCACAGTGCGAGGGTCGGAACCCAGCGATGCGGAACGCCCGGGGGGGGGGGGGGGTTAGCAGTGCCAACGGCGTGCACGCGATGTCGGCATGGGTTTGATGACGCAGCCCCCCCCCCCCTTGTCCAAGCAAAGGTAAATGACCAGAAATTGACGGAACCAACGCTCAGTATTGCTTGGACAAGGGTGTTGCTGACGCGTTACAGTGTGCATGGCACATGTGGAAAGACACGGTGTACTATTCTGAAAATCAAGGGGCAAAATATGCTACAAAAAGCCATCATGCCCCAATCAGCTTCCTTGACACAAAACATGGACATCATGCATCTCAAAACCCAAGGTATCAGACACATCGCACACAGTAGGACCCATTGAAAATGCGCCGCCAACACCTACGGTGCGAAAATTGATGGAACCAACTCAACGCCTCGTGTTGCCTGGACATGGGCATTGCTTGGCCTTAGACCGACGATGATTGTCACCCTCCGGAATCACCCCGGGAACTCTCTCAGTTCATTGTTATGAATACGGTACGGCGTTGCTTGCACAGGGGGGGGGGGGGGGCGGGGGGTGGTTGGCCTCGGTATGTCAGCAGGTCGTTTGCCTTTGGCGGTGCCCATTGGCCTCTCGCCACTGCTCATTCTGACCCTCTGTGGGCCCGAACGTGTTTTGGTTGTGTCAACGGAGCCCCCGGATGACTTGTCCTGTTTGACTACTCCGGGGGTTGGCTGTCCCGGAGACGGGGCTGTTGCCCGTGCCGTTGACCAGGGGCATCCAGATGCACACCCCCTGAGGGGCGGGGGGGGGGGGGGGAGGATCAATGTTGCATTCAATTAGAGCCCTGAAGGCTCCTGCCGCTGTTTGTGCCCAGCGCAACAAAGGGACTGCAAAGTTGCGGGACGGCCCTGCCGCGGCTTGGACAAGCCGCACTCCGCGCACATCTCTGGAGCAAACAGTCCTCCCCTCTGTTTGACAGCAACCCACCGATCCTCCGCCGGACCTTGTCTCGCGTCCATCAACTCCGCACCACACTCAAAGGCCTTCCCCATCCGCCTGGCGTCATGACAGCCAATCAGTGCGTCCAAATGTACATATGAGACCAGTGGTGGCTCGCGGGCAATGCAGAGGTGTGCGGACACCATCCAAAAAGGAAAAAAAGCAAAGGAAAGGAAAGACGGGGAAATGATTAGCACTTGCGTTGCCCGTCCCAGACTGTCAGCGAATCGGCGACGGGCGTCAATCTAACCGCAAAATAACCCCCGGTAGCCGCGCGTGCGCGGCGGCTTGGCGAGAATCGGGACATGCCCATCAGCAGAGCACCCCAAGCCCCCCCCCCCCCCCTGTTCATGTGCCGCGGAGGAGGAGGCGCTGTCCAGCGATGCAGCGTGTAGACGGCTACAAGCAGCTCGAGAGCGCGCGGTCTGTGCCCCGGGCCCTTGCGACGCTGCAGCCGCGACGCCTGTGCCCCGGGCAGGCGTGCGCCGAGCGCGAGGGAGGAGCCCCAACCCTTCGGCAGCGGCAGTCTGCTCCGCCCCAACCGCTTGGGTCCGGAGCGCTTTGCCGGGCCTTAACCCACCCACAGGCACGCGGAGGAGGGGGGTGGGGTGGGGGGTTTGGACCCGATGGGGGGGGAGGGGGGGCTCTGAAGGGGGGGTTGACCCTTCTCCTGGCCAACAGGACACCCAAACATGTTTGGCGCTGAAGGCGCCGGAATTTTTGTTTTTTTGCACAACAAAAGCCCAGACTTGGTTGACCCTCCTTGTCAAGAAAGATCACAGTGCAGGGGAAATGCAAAGCAGTAGATTTGTGGCAAAGTCTGGGTCCACACTACGACGGTATCAATTCACGACAGTCCATTTTCATGGAGACACACTATTCAATGTGAACAGCTGACTCACACCCTGAACATGACCCTGAGGAACACACAGAACATACATCGGCGCCGAAGGAAAAATTCGAGGTGATTTTTCAGGTGACTTGGAAAGGGGGGGGAGGGTGGGAGGTGGGGGGTTTGGACACCGGGGGGGGGGGGGGGGGCTCCTCCTTTCAATTTTTTCATCCTAATGCGTCCATCCACCGCCAGTAACCGCCTTGAAAACCACTTTGAGCCTCCCCCCCCCGGCCTCATGTCCCCTCAAGCGTCTCTCTGGGCCCAACAACCCCCTGACCAGCTCCTGCCCCAGTGCATGCCCCTGCCCCGTTGCTCATGACTTGTCAAACATGCCCCACAGTTTCTTTACCCCCGCAACCCCCGTCCCGGAGATCTTCGACACCAGTTTGCTCGGGGCAGCCTCCAGCCCCGTGTTGAGCATTCCCATGGGCGCGGGGGCGGTGGTTGAGGCCCCACCCATCCCCAGCGGTGCCGACGAGGCGGGGCGGTCTGCGAGCGGATTGGCATTGAAACTGAGGTTGCGAAGCGAAACCTGCACCATAAAAATTGGGTGGCATGGGGCAGGGGCAGGGGCGTGGGCATGGGTCCGGGTGTGGGTGTGGGTGTGGGCGTGGGCATGGGCATGGGCATGGGCGTGGGCATTGGGTGTGGGCATGGGCATGGGTGTGGGCATGGGCGTGGGCGTGGGCATGGGCGTGGGCATGGGCATGGGTGTGGGTGTGGGCATGGGCATGGGTGTGGGCATCGGCGTGGGCATTGGGCATGGGCATGGGCATGGGCGGGGCATTTGGTAAAACCTAGTATGCGCCGTAGAAAAACCTAGTAAAATGTAGTAAAATCTAGTAAAATGTAGTAAAATCTAGCAAATTTTTTTAGAAAAAAAAATTTTAAAAGTTTTTTTTTTACTAGGTAAAAAAAGCAAAAAAATTTTAAAAAAATTCCTTACTAGATCAATTCCCGGCCAGTGTTGCCAGTGGCGCCCCACCCAGGCCGAACCATGCATGTTGTGAAGAAGGAGTCCATGCATGTTTCGAAACCCTTTGGAGGAGAGGGGGGGGTGGGGGTTTGCAAAGGGGGACAAAATCAGAATTGGCTGCCTAACCCCTGCCTTCTGGGGGGCCTACAAGTGGGAGGAAATGCTGTGTCACCCCTGCATTCTCGGGGATCCCCAACACAGCGGACGAAATCAAAGCACAAAAAAAAACAAAAAAACAAAAACAAAAATTTTCCCATGGTGACCATGATCCAGTACAAAGTACTGCAGTTTGCCCCCAAAGGGGTAACTCATGACATTTCACCTGCGAAGGCACTGCTTTACCCACTAGGGTATGCGGCATCTCTGCCATTTCTCTGCACAGGGGTGGTATTGATATTTGGTCCAAGTTGGTTTTCATCCATTATTGGGTTCTCCTGAAAAAACTGAGTATTTTGAGCATAGACACTAGTTCAAGCAAAATTCCCAACCGTGGATTGTGAGTCCCTGACCCCAACTCGAGGGGCCACGCAACAAATTGTGGATTGGGAGTCCCTAACCCCAACTCCAAGGGCCACGCAACAAAGCGTGGGAGTAAAAAAAAAAGGAAAGAAAGTGGGAGGCAGAATTGCATTCTCGGGGATCCCCAACAAGTGACTGCCTCACCCCTACCTTCTCGGGGGCCCAAAAGAGGGCGGAAGTGCTACGTCACCCCTGCGTTCTCGGGGGTCCACTACAGAACGGGAGGGAAACAAAAGTGGCCCGCGCTGGGCTCCTAGAAAAAATCCCATAGTGGGGGTCCTTAAGGGCGGTCCTTAACAAAAAAAAAATATTGGTCCTAAAGGACCACCGTGCCTCACCGGGCCAGTGGAAAAAAGCCCCTCAGAGCGGGGGACAAGATCAGAAGTGGCCAACAAGTGGCCCAAAAGTTCTAAAGCCTAGTTCTTTTGTTTTTGGAGGTTCTGAAACCTAGTAAAGAAAAAAAATTTTTTACTTGGTTCTGAAACCTAGTAAAAAAAATTTTTTTACTAGGTTCCCAATACCTAGTAAAAACTAGTGAACCTAGTAAACGGTTACCTGGTAAAAAAAAATTTTTAAGAAACTTTTTTTTACTAGATTTTACTATAGACCCGCATGGGCGTGGGCGTGGGCATGGGCGTGGGCATGGGCGTGGGTGTGGGCATGGGCGTGGGCATGGGTGTGGACATGGGCGTGGGTGTGGGCACGGGTGTGGGTGTGGGCATGGGCGTGGGCGTGGGTGTGGGCATGGGCATGGGCGGTGTGGGTGTGGGTGTGGGCGTGGACATGGGACTACAGTTGGGCATGGGTGTCAGCCTGGGCATGTGTCCACCTACGACTGGGGCACGGGCGTTAGCATGCGCATGCGCATGCGCATGGGCAGGGGAAGGTGCGCACGCAGCGGCAAGGGCAGGGGCGTGGGACATTGAGCAGCCGCAGGAGCCCATGAATAGTGGACCCTGCATGGCCACGGATCACACCCCAACAAGCCAACAAACCCACCAGAGCGGACATGCAATCCGATCATAAAAGAGCAGAGCAGGCGACGTGCAAAACCTGTCCTGCCCAGGGAAGCTCCAAAGAGCGAAAAAATGACGGCTGAAGGCTAACCGACGGCGGTTGGAGGGTAACCCACGGCGACTGAGGAGAACCGCAGTTTGACAGTAACTTGAGGGTTGGTGGCATGGGCACGGGCATGGGCGGGCTGGGTCCGTAGTGGGACCGGGTCCCGCCCCCCTTCCAACGCTTGAAGCCTGGGTCAGAGAGGACTTACGAGCCGTCGTTCTACCAGTTGCCGTGAACGGTGGGTTTGCGTCGTGGCATCACGGCGTCGGCTTGCCCTTGTCTGTTGCAGAAGGGGTTGGTCGTGGCCGTGGGGGGGCACTGTGCACCGGCTTCCGGGTGGGGCTGTGCGCGCTGGGCCCTCACCCAACCCCCTGTTCACGCTCGGCAGGAGTGAAACCCCTTGTCATGGGGGTGCCCAGCTGCAGCCCTTGACCCCAACAACCCGCACCCCCCCCCCCCCCCCCCGCACACTCTGTCGGCCCAAATTTCAGCCACCACAAAGCGAGGGTGCAGGCCGTGGGCTGGTTCCTCTTGGGGACCAGGAAACAGGGGAGCAGACCTTTTGCTGCCCCCACCCCCCCCAACAGAAATGGGGCCGGACCGAAAGCAGGCCCAGCACCCCCCCCCCCCCCCCGCATGCCCTCGCACCCTCACTGCAGGCCGTCACATGGTGATCGAGGTCCCTCAGGGAGCCGACGCCGAGCGACAAGTATGTTGGG
>OZ038401.1:7760724-7762119 GCA_964036045.1 Eutreptiella sp. 'Long Island Sound 2002'
GCCAACCAATGCAAACCGCCACTGACCGCCAACCGCCAACCGCCGCCAACCGCCAACCACCGCCAACCGCCAACCACCGCCAACCGCCAACCAATGCAAACCGCCACTGACCGCCAACCGCCAACCGCCGCCAACCGCCAACCAATGCAAACCGCCACTGACGCCAACCGCCAACCGCCGCCAACCGCCAACCAATGCAAACCGCCACTGACCACCAACCGCCAACCGCCGCCAACCGCCAACCACCGCCAACCGCCAACCACCGCCAACCGCCAACCACCGCCAACCGCCAACCAATGCAAACCGCCACTGACCGCCAACCGCTAACCGCCGCCAACCGTCAACCAATGCAAACCGCCACTGACCGCCAACCGCCAACCGCCGCCAACCGCCAACCACCGCCAACCGCCAACCACCGCCAACCGCCAACCAATGCAAACCGCCACTGACCGCCAACCGCCAACCGCCGCCAACCGCCAACCACCGCCAACCGCCAACCAATGCAAACCGCCACTGACCACCAACCGCCAACCGCCGCCAACCGCCAACACCGCCAACCGCCAACCACCGCCAACCGCCAACCACCGCCAACCGCCAACCAATGCAAACCGCCACTGACCGCCAACCGCCAACCGCCGCCAACCGCCAACCAATGCAAACCGCCACTGACCACCAACCGCCAACTCCAACCTTTGCAGTAGAGATCCATGACCATGAAGCCGAGAGCGTCCCCGTAAACGTTCGTTCCTGCTCTGACAGCCCTGCCCCAACCCGCCCGGTGGACAACCAACTCACCTATCCACGAGTGCCTGGGGTGTCAGGGCGGGAAGAGCGTGGGGCAGCCGCGGGGCTGGAGCGGGTCATGCCCACGCCTCACGCCTACGCAGCCCCAGTGGTCCCCTCCCTCGCGCCTGCACAGCCCCAACGGGCGCCCGCCCTCCCGCCTGCGCAGCACCGCGGGGGCCTTGTGCCGAACGCACCGAGCGTCGCCCGCGGGGCGTGGGGCAGCACCTTCGATCGCACGGTAGAGCTGCACGTAAGACTGCTCCTCGGGCCCCAAGGGCGAGCCGCTGTCCGCCTGCGCCAGAAGCATTTCGTGCGGCTTGTGCAGCAGCACTGCCCCCAGAAACCTGCGAATGCCCGTGCGATTGGGGACGCCACGGAAGGGGGGGCAGGGGGAGGGGGTGAAGGGGGTTTGGGGCAGAGAGGGGGATGGGTGGCGGGTGCAGCGGGTTTGGAGGGCGGAAGGGGAGAGGGGCGAGGGGCGGTAGTGCAAGAGAGGAGGGGGGGGGGGGGTTGGTGGAAGAGAGGAGGGGCGAAGGGGGGGCGGGGGGTATTGGAAGAGAGGAGGGGCGAAGGGGGGGGGGTAGTGGAAGAGAGGAGGGGCGAAGGGGG
>OZ038401.1:7762319-7913011 GCA_964036045.1 Eutreptiella sp. 'Long Island Sound 2002'
CTGCAAGACGCCCTTTTCCCACCGTGGATCATCGGGCGCGGCTCCATGACCGCATGGGAGGCGCGCATCGTGGGAGAGGAGTGGGCGCGGGAGTGGGGCCGGTGGTGCGCCGCCACGCGCGCCCCGGAGACCCCTGCGCAACGATACGCCGCCATCCCGCTCCGGGGGTGGGGGCCGGACACCCGGCCGAGACCCACCATGGTCCGAGGGGCGGGACCTGACCGCCCGTGGGAC
Organism: Eutreptiella sp. 'Long Island Sound 2002'; assembly: GCA_964036045.1. Taxonomy (NCBI): domain Eukaryota; phylum Euglenozoa; class Euglenophyceae; order Eutreptiales; family Eutreptiaceae; genus Eutreptiella; species Eutreptiella sp. 'Long Island Sound 2002'. The sequence goes on from OZ038401.1 coordinate 7,762,554, forward strand.
GCGGCGACAGGGGAATGGCTGCAGGCGGCCCCGGGGCCGCAAACGGGATGGACCGGGGACGTATCCTCACTCGTCAGGACGCCCGTCCCGCCCCGCATCGTCCTTCACACCGCCAACGTGCTCCGGGCCACGGAGATACGCACGTGGGGACACGCTGCGGCCGCCGTCCGGTGGCAACCCCCAGAGGACGGGGCCACCCAACTCACCGTGGCGCACTTCAAAGCGGGGGGGCCGGTATACGACGACGCCCTGTCCCGGCTGGGCGACACCCAGGGGCCCTTGCTCCTCATGTTCCCCACCGGTATCGCAGCCGCGCTGCGCCAGGAGCTGGACGGCTGCGAAGGGCTGCGAGTGGGGTGGGAAGCGGTCGCGGACGGCACCCTACTGGCCCTCCTCCACAGGGACACCGCGAACGGGTGCCAATGGGACGCGCTGACGCCCCACCTCACCGGGCGCCACGTGTACATGGCGAGCCCCCCCCAGGGGCGCCCCCGCCCGTCGTGGGACGACCTCATCGCCGCCTTCCACGACCACGGGATCCTCCCCGGCGACACGTGGCAGGAGGTCCAGCGGAAGACGCTTGGCAAGGACTACCGGCGCCGCGTCCGCGCCCGCTTGCTGGAGATCCGGGACCCCCTCCGACAGAGGTGGGACGACCTCTGGCTCCGCCATCTCGACCCTTGGTCTCCGCCCTCCCACCTCCCGCACACCTGCCGACTCTGCGGAGAGTGTGACACGGTGTCCTCCGCAGCAGCGACAGGCGCCAACAGGTGCGAGCGGTGCACCCAGGTAGCCGCGTGCCCCTGGCCCGAACCTCCCGCAGGTCCGCGCAGGCGCACAGAGGAGGAGGCCTTGCGCCGGCGCATCGAGGGGGCACACACCCCCTCACACGAACAGGCGGGCCCCGCGGGCGCTGCCCTTCTATGGATCCACGTGCACCTGCGGGACCCCACATCCATTGCGCACCTGTCGCACGTGTTCGCCCCCTAACCCCCACCCGCCGCCGCCCTTTGCAGAGCCCGCAGCACCATGCCACGCCGACGGGGGGATGGGCCGGGGCACGCCAGGGCCCGCCGCAGAGCGCAGGAGGCGGCCGTCCGGGGCCTGGTGGCGGACGCGGTGGCGGAGGCAAAAGGAGCGCACGCTGCCGCACGGTGCGACCTGGAGGGCAGTGCGAGAGCCTTCCTCAACGAGACCGCCCTCCCGGCCGTCCGCGCCCTGAACGGAGCGGGAGCCCCTACGTTGCTCCCGGCAATGCACCGGATCGTGAACGCCGTCCGGCCGGGGCTCATCAGCCCGGAAGCGGCCCTCTACGGGCACTGGATGGAGTGGCGCGAGTCCAACCGGTCGGGCCGGCCCCTGTCCATGGGGGACGCCCTCCGGCTGACGGGGGCGGGGTCTGCCATGTCCCTCCGCAGTAGCGCCCCAGCCCTGCTGCACGCCCTCACGACGCGCTACCCCGGGGACGCGGCCCCGTACCTGAACCAGGCGCGGGCCACGTACCCGGGGGGAGTGTCCGAGCTGGATGCGGCGCTCCACCTTCTACACCCGCCGGACGAGGACCTGGAGGTGGGCGAGGTCACGGTGTTCGTGGAAGGCGCGGACGAGGCGTCCGCCCGCCCCCGGCCGACCAACCCGGTGTATGACGGCACCGGGCCTACCCCCCCGTACGCCGTCGTCTACGAAACGTTCCCCAGGGAGCCCACTTGGTGCCCCGCCCTCCCACCGGCGACGCACGCGCCCCGCGGCTGGGCTAACCCAGACCTGTCCCCCCCCCTCTCCAGGACCAGGGGTGCCCACCACAGGGGGCAGGTCCTCTGGCAAGAGTGCCCTGGCACCCCCCTCCTCCTCCTCGTCGTCGCGTCCCGCGGGGGCTCGGGGCGGATCCTGGGAATCACCCCCACCCACCTCTATGGGGCCACACCTGTACCCCGCCCCCCCCTCCCGGCGCCCGCGGCGCGGGACGGAGTACACACCTTCCTGCGCACACAGGAGGTCACCGCCGTCACGGGGGTCCATCTGGTGCGGCTGCCCCCGGCACCGCTCGACGACCCCCGGGGGCCCAGGGCCCTGAGCCCCGTCCCAGACTGGGAGCTGTGGCGCGACGCGTGGGCCGCGTGGCTCCCCCGCCTCCCCTCCCAATGCCGGTGGATGGCCGCGGACCCCCGGCCATGCGGGGCTGACGCCACAGCCGGCCCCCCACCCCCTCCCCCCCCCCCCCCCCGCAGAGCACCACACGGCACTGCCCACGGCACGGCACTGATGCACCAGGAGGTAGTGGGAAGGACGCGCCTGCCACCACGCATGCCTACCAGAGTGACAGTAATGGCAGACTCCGATGGGTCCCTCGGGCGGGACGACCGCCACCACCGCCGGTCCCGCTCCCGCTCCCCCGTCTCCTCCCCAGAGTGGACGGGGGAGACCCTCGCGGAGCGCGAGGAGCGGAGGCTGGCGGAGGCGGCGGTGGTCGGACCGCCGCTGCCGGCCCGGGAACCTGGGCCAGCCGAGACGGCCGCCCCCGCCGCCCAAGCGGCCAGCCCCGCCGCCCCGCCCCGCCCTGACGCGCAGGAGGCGGAGACCGCGGCGAGCCACGCCGCGGCCCCGGCCGCGGCCCCCGGCACACCGCCGGCAACGGCCGCGCAGGAGAGCAAGCAGGACGCAAGAGGGGTTGCGACGGGCCCTGCACGGGCCGTGGGCGCCCCGCCGACGGCCGCCGCGGCAGCAGCGAAGACCGAGAAGGATGTGCGAGAGTCTGCGACCGCGGCCACGGGCGCCTCGTCGGCAGCCGCCGCGGCAGCGAAGGAGAGTGCGGAGGGCGCGAGAGGGGCTGCGGCTCCTGGCGCGCTGCGCAAGCGGGGGAAGAACCCCGCACGGGCCGCGGACGCCTCGCCGGCGGCCGCCGCAGCAGCGGCAGTGGGCAGGGAGAGCGAGAAGTACCGCGCCCACGCCAACCCCGCCCACACCCACACCAGCCCCCCCAAGCCGTACCCCCCCAAGCCCTTCCCCCCGGGGCGGGAGCGGCATGACCGCCCCCCGAAGCGCGAGCGCTCACCGCCGGGCGTCACGCTGCCGCAACTGCAAAGGCAGCGGGACGCCCGGCGAGTGGTCCAGGAAGGGCGCAGCGGCGAGGGGGAGGGGAGCGGCGGACGGCGTGACAGGCAGGGGGCAGGGGAGGGGTCGGGGCACGGGAAGGGCGCGCGGGAGCGCGGGCAGGAGGCCCAGGTGCAGGGGACGGAGCGAGGGGTGGTGGGAGAGCGAGCGGGCCGGGGCGTGGTGGGCGAGAGGCGGGACCCGCGACACGGGCAGGGGGTCGGGGAGGGGCCAGGGCACGGGAAGGGTGTTCAGGGGCGCGGGCAGGGTACCCAGGCGCAGGGGGCTGGACAAGGGGGGATGGGAGAGCGAGCGGGCCGGGGTGTGGGGGACGAGAGGCGGGACCCGCGACATGGGCACGGGACCGGAAAGGGGCCCAAGGGCAAGGGCAAGGGCAAGGGCAAGGGCCCCAAGGGACAGGAGGGACGGGGCACGGGAGCCCAGGGGGGAGGGCGGGGCGAGGGGAGGGGGGCAGAGGGCGGGGCACCCCCGCAGCCGGAAGTGCAGCCGGTGAGGTGCATCCCCCCCGGCATCCAACAGATGCCGGCACACCACACCTACCACCACCACCACCACCACCACCACCACCTCTACAACATCGACCCTGACGCCGGCGAGCTCATCCCCCCCCAACCCCCACGACACCAGCACCAGCAAGCCCCCCCCGCGCCGAGGGCGGAGCCGGCGCGGGTGGCCTCGGCGGAGGGGGGACGGGGCGTGGCATCGGCGCCGCAGGTGCAGGAGCAGCGAGGGGGGCCGGCACAGGGGGCGGAGGAGAGCCGGCCGTGGAACGTGGACTGGGGCGCAGTCCCGGACCCGCTGGGGGGGGAGACCCTCCCCCTGGTGGGGGAAGTGTACGGGTGGTTGTGCTGGGCCAACCAGGGGACCTCCAGGAGGTCGCGGAACCGGCCCTTCGATGCCGTGCTCCTCCGGAGGGACGGAGGACACCGGGAGGCACCCCCGGGGGGGTGGGCGGCACCAGAGGACCACGAGAGGGTCCTCAGGTCAGTGATCCGGGCGGCGTGGCCCGACAGGGAGCCGACGTGGCCGGCCTTCCTGGAGGGGGGAGCGGTGCTCCGCATCACGGATGCGGACGCCAACAACTGGCTCCCCCGGGCTCTGCGTAGCGCCCTCGCCCACTGGCGCTACCGCCGGCACAACCCGCCGCCGCCGCAGCCCCAGCCCCCACACAAGCGGCGGCGCAAGTGAAGGCCCAGACGGCGGGCACGGGAGGGGGGGATGGGCCCCCTGACCCACGCCCCCCCCACGGTGCGGCACGACGTGCGGGGATGCGCCGCCACCCGCGGGAGGGAGTGCGGGGGCGCCAAGCGCGGGGAGGAACCGGCTGCCCCGCAACCTGCTAACCACTGACCGCTAACCATCAGCCACCCCCGGCCGGCCGGCGCCGCGCGGCAACGGCCGGGGAGGTGAGGGCCCCGGCGAGGGCCTGCGCGGGCATCCAGCTCTCGGTAGGGGCTGGCCCCCGGGACCAGGGCCGCCATGCCGCCCCCGCCCCCCCCCAACGTGCACGACGGAGCAGGAAGGAGGCCGCGCCCCACATGACCCTCCCGTAACCACAGCCCGCTCCGAGGTGACGGAGGGAGGGTGTCAAGTCAGATGAGGCCCCCAGGGGGGCGGTCCACGGGCCGCCCCTCACCCCCCCCACCACGGGGCGGCACCTCAGCCCCGACCGCAAGCGCGCGCCGGAAGGGAGAGCACCGGCGGCGCGGAGAGAGCCGGGAAGGAGTACCACAGGCCGCCGCCTGGAACGAGAGCAGGGAGGCCGCGGCGCGACACCCCCCCCCCCCCCCCCGCCCCCCCGCCGGCCCGCCGGCCGCAGGGGCCCCGGCCCCCACCCCCCGAGGCTGAAGGGACGGACCCCCCCGCCCGAGAGGGGAGCCGGAGTGTGACCCGCCCCGACGCCCCAGCCGCCGGCTCCAATGGGGGCCGCGAAGAGCAAGTGGGCCCGCGCCTGCGCACCGGGACGCCGCGCAGATCGTGCCCAGAGAAGCCGGGTGGGCGCGAACCGGAATGGTATGGGTGGCCACGCCCCCCATGGACAGCACGACGCCTACCCAGGGAAGGCGGCCCCGCAACCCGCTAACCACTGACCGCTGACCCTCACGGCCACCCTCGGCCGGCCAGCGCCGCGCGGCAACGGCCGGGAGATGAGGGGCCCCAGGGAGGGACTGCGGGAGGATCCGGCACTCGGTAGAGGGGGGCGGGGGAAGGGCGCGACCCCCCTAGCCGATGGCTGGCCCCCGGGGCTGGGACCGCCAGGCCGCCCCCCCCCCCCCCTTTTCTGGCCGACAGGGGGCATCGCCAGGGAACCGGAGGACCCCCCCTCACTCCCCCCCCCCCCCCCCCCCTCCCACACAGGCCCGAGAGCAGACGGGGTGGCCCCCCCACCCCCCCCCCCGCACCCACCCCAGCTGGGGAGCCACAGGCGCGGCCCTCCGCCCCCCCAGGGCCGGGGGGGCGCCCCCACCCACAGGAGGAACGGCGACACGGTAAGGGCAGCGGCGGCTGGACCTGCCCCCACGAACCCACACCGGCCGCGCCCCACATGACCCTCCCGTGACCACAGCCCACTCCGAGGGGAAAGAGGGGGGGTTTGCAGGTCAGCCGGGGCCCCCAGGGGAGCGGTCCACGGGCCGCCCCTCACCCCCCCCCCCGCCCCGGGGCGGCACGTCAGCCCCGACCGCACGCGCGCGCCGGAGGGGAGGGCCAGAAAGGGGTACCACAGGCCGCCGCCCGGAACGAGAGCGGGGAGGCCGCAGCGCGACACCCCCCCCGAGGCAAGGGGAATGGGCCCCCCCACCCGAGAGGGGGGCCGGAGTGTGACCCGCCCCCCCGCTCCGGCCGCCGGCCCACAAGGGGGCCGCGAAGAACAAACGGGCCCACGCCTGCGCACAGGGACGCCGCACAGATCGTACCCGGAGAGGCTGGGTGAACACGAACCGGAGTGGTATGGGGGGCCACGCCCCCCATGGACAGCGCAACGCCAGTGACGCCCGCTTTGTTGCCTGCCCAGGGAAGGCAGAGGGACGGAAAGAGACAGAGCGACCCCCCGCCCTGCAGTCAGTCGGCGACCCGGTGGTGCTACTGCCCGCCACTTACCCCAGTGCACGTCAGTCGGCGATACAACGCACCCCACCCAGCCCCCTCCCCAGTCCCGACCCCGTGCGCGTGGACTGCGCGTGGACGGCGCACAGCCCCACCCTCAGGGCAGGATACATAGCCGACGACACCCCTCAGTGGCGTAAGAGACTCCCGCGGACGAGGGCACCCCCCCGGGGACGCCCAGCCGCCGCCCCCGCAACCCCAAGCCAAGTAGGGGGGAACCGGGACCGGACCGCCCCCCCCCAAGCGCGCCAGACGGAGCACGGGACCGGGGCAGGACACGCGGAGGGGCACGGACCACATGGAACGGCCCTACCAGCGCCCAGTGCCGGGACCACGCGAGATGCGCGCGCCACACCACCCAGCGGGGAGCGGACACCGCGAGAGCGCGAGCGCACACACACGAAAAGGACACGCGGGGACCACCAGAAGGGCAACCGGACCGAGCGCGCGGAACGCACAGACCACCTGGAATGGCGTACCAGCGAGCGAGGGTAAGGGACACCCGGACGGGACGGCCCGCCACACGCAACGCGGGATACGCGGGGCGGGAAGGGGGAAGAAGGGGAAACACAACACCAGGAACCGGCCCGAACCCCCCCGAACCGGCCGCGAGCGCCGCGCACACACAGACGGGACACTGCACCCGCCAAGGCAGTAGTGGCGCACAGCGCCACGCCCCAACCCCTAGGCTAGGCAGCCACCGCGCCAGCCCAAGGGGGTCCCACTGGCGACAAGCCAGTAGCACGGGCCCGGCGGCGCCGGTGCCCCGGGCGACCACGCATTAGGGGGGCGACGCAGTGGGTAAGCGCCCGCGGCCACGGCTGCGAATTGATGCACTGACCGGGGAGTGGCGAAACGGGGACGCCGGGGAAGGACGGGGCTCCGAGCTCTGTGAACCCGGGGGACTCCGCCACCAGGCAGGAGGTGCGTCTTGGAGGGCCCCCCACTAGGACCCGGTGGGGAGGATATCACCTGGCCCGACCAGGTGGCCCCCCGGGGCCGAAAGGCGTCTAGTACCCGCAAAATCAAACCTCAAACCTCAAACCCCATCCCACACAGCCCATGCCCACCCTACCGCATGCCCACCCTACACAACCCATGCCCACTCTTACCCATCCCACACAGCCCATGCCCACCCTACCGCATGCCCACCCTACACAACCCATGCCCACTCTAACGCATACCCATCCCACACAGCCCATGCCCACCCTACCGCATGCCCACCCTACACAACCCATGCCCACTCTAACGCATACCCATCCCACACAGCCCATGCCCACCCTACCGCATGCCCACCCTACACAACCCATGCCCACTCTAACGCATACCCATCCCACACAGCCCATGCCCACCCTACCGCATGCCCACCCTACACAACCCATGCCCACTCTAACGCATACCCATCCCACACAGCCCATGCCCACCCCAACGCATGCCCACCCTACACAACCCATGCCGGGTGGGAGGAGGAGGATGAAGGGAGCATCGGGGTCAGTGCCAAAGAGATAGCCCCGAGACCCCCATGACATGGCGCATGGGAAGTGAACGGTGCATGTGCCCCCAGACCTGAGGTGGCGTGCATGTGCTGAATGGCAATCACAAGGCTCAGATGGTTTGCACGCAGGTTTTGGCTTCGAGGGTGATGTTTGGGGGAAAGGCAATGCGTTGCCCGCAAGTGGCGCATGGGCATGACACAGGTCTCCAATATTCTGCGCGGGGATGCATTACCGCATGTCCCTCTCAACCAAAGTTTGGTTGAGAATCACCCACCTCAATGAATGGTTGCACCGCACGCCTCAATGCACATAGCAAAGCAGTGGCAGCGTGATCGATTGGGGGGGGGGGGGGGCAGCCAGGAGCTGCACAACAGCGAGTGCTAGTCTGCGGGGTAGCAGCAGGGGTCTATGCTCCACAACAGCAACAGGGTGCCCCAGGGGGGAGCAGTGTCTTATTGCGAGGAACTGAATGCGTTTGGTGGGCGAATGTTGCACTCAATGCTGTGGATGGTGGGGTACTGCTGTAGTTCTGTGGTGACTGCTGCATGACTGTACCCAGACAGGACCGCCCTGACGCATTCTGTGTTCTTTCGTGCACCTCTCCGAATAACACCAGCCTTCCTTTGCAGGGGCTGCTTCCTACTTTGGGGTGCGTATTTAACGATGGTCTGCATTTATTGTTTCGTTTCTGTGTAGCATTTTGCGGTCGCAGGAGGCTAACATGTGAACACTTGTACAGGGGGGGGGGGATTTTGCGGCGGGATTATTTCGCCGTGGGATATTTCGCATTTCAAATTCGTGCGAGATTTCCCACGTAATTTTCAGGCCGCTGTGCGAAATAAACCCGCTGCGAAATTTAGCAAAATGTCTAGCCAACTGCCAGCAATGGCGTGCTGAACTGAGTTTGCCTCAACTGTTTTTGTGCACCCCAGCCAGTTTTTCCTCAGCTACAATTGTCAATTGCAGCCATCTAAAACAGTTCTTCAACTGTTCATTGCAGCCTTTGTTCAATGGTCTGAGTGCAGAGTATTGTGCCTTGCAGGGATGGAACAGTAACGGCAATGCATCAGGAAACACCAGCAACCACCAGGAAATAACAACAACCACTATGAAGTAACAACAACCAGCGACCAGCAACTCATCAGGAAAGGAACAACAACCCTCTAGGACTCAACCTGCAAAGCATCAGTAAGTCACAGCAGCCACCACCAACCAAAGGTCGGCTCACAGCATGTGGGTGCGGAATTTCCCACAGCAAATTCAGGACTGCATGCCAAATAAACCCGCTGCCAAATATCCCACGGCGAAATAATCCCGCCGCGAAGTCCCCCCCCCCCCCCTGTAGATGGAAATGCAACAGTTTTTGTCCCCACCGCAGAGGGGTTGAGATGAGCTCGCTATCCCTTTGATGCTCCGCTTTCTGATCAAGGCCTCGGACCGCCTCAACAATGTTTTTGGGTGGTCCCAAGCAGCTAGAAGGTGGAGGATCATTGGCCTAGGTACTGTCTGCTTTGACAAACGCCGTTTTGCATCTCGTACTTTTTAGCAGGCAAACCCACAGGGGCAACTCTGGGCTGGGCACGGTAGGTATTCCACTAGTTGGGTGTCAATGAAAGTGTTTGCAAAACACAATGCTGAGTCTAATTGAAAACCGTCGTTCAGCCAAAAACCGTCGTTCTCCGTCCGCAGAACATTGCTTCACTGCTTGTGCTGCAGGTTACCATCTTTTTCAGCTGTTGAGCCTGTGCTTGCTTTGCATTGTGTATGCATTATAACCGCTCTGCCACTGCGTTAGGGTTTTGCCACTGCAGTGATGTCATGACAGTTCTGGCTTTACTAGCCATCGCATGCCTTCCGTTGTATTATCATCCGCTGCCTCTGGCACATGCCCAGGATGCTGCCTCCCCAACGAAGCCCGCACAACCCCTCCTTTTCTGCAGGCTACAGGCTGGACTCTCACACCAGGAACGGATCGCAGAGGCGTGCGCCCGCATTGCTGCCAAGTTTGCCTACCATCTTGTGCACCCACTGCCAAGACTCAGCAGCGATGTTGTACACCCTGACTACGCTTGGCAGGGCGGCAAGGGTCCCAAGGAGGTTCAGGTTGATGTTGACCATTTTGTGCGCCAGTTCTCTGCTCTTTGGGACCAGCAGGAGTGGGAGCAGTATGTCCAGAGCATTGGAGTCAGGGTAGCCCGTCTCCCGCCTGGACAGCGCATTGTCACCCTCGACCGTGTGGTCGCATTTCACATGTACACGAAGCAGCCGCCCCACGCCTGTGTCACAACGTTTATCACGGGACATGAGCCCAAGGAACAGTGCACCCCCGTAGCGAGTGACACAGCGCGCTTGGAGCTTCTCGCCTGGGCCTTGACCAACGTGTCCACGGTGCTGCTCGACGAGCCCCGGATCAATGCCTTTGCGCATTACTTGCCAGGTGCTGATGACTGGTTGAGGACCCCTAGCCCACAGCTGCGGCTGGAAGCCACTGAGGGACAAAAGAAGTTCGGGCAAGGCGATTATGACTGTTTGCATGCCCGAGTGGAGGTGTTGTAGGCGTACTGCTGCTGCCACACGAGGGACTTGGTGAAGTGTGCCAGAGAGAAACCGTCATGCTACAAGGACCCTGCTGGCATTGCTGATTGGCTACAGCACTCAGCTTCACCCCCGGTTCGCTTGAACCAGAGGCTGTTCATATGTTCAGGGGCCAACATCTCGGACCTCGCCCCATTGCCAGAGCTCTTCCAGGTCCTGACACTGCCCAGCGAGTCGGGGAAATCGCTGAGGCTCAATCACTACAAACATGCCATAATGGAGCGCTGGCTCTGCATCCGGGCCAAGCGATTCTTTGGCATGGGAGGGTCAGGCTTCTCATTGATGATCAAGGGGATGCGCCAGATGCTGAAACGCGCCAGCCCACCTCCGATGGAAGAGTATGCAAAAAGGGAGTAGAGGAAAAGAGAGGAAAAAAATGCAGGGCCCATGCACACAGTTGAAGGGGACGGTCCGGGGGGGGGCTTCGGAGTTCCGCCCCAACCTCTTTTCTCCGCCCTCAACAGCCAACTAACCGCTTTTGCAACCACCCCTGAAACCTGGCAGCCACCTGCCCCCTCAAGTGCATCCCTGGCAGGGCCTAAGTCTCAGCACATTGCTCCGAGCCTATTGCCCTGTTCTTGTGCAGCACCTGGTGAACCAAATACTGTGCCTGGCAAGCGGTATCTTATGTGGATTCCAGACGTGCTCTTGGCATGAAGCAACAACGGCGGTGGGACCCTGTCACCAGTCTGTATCATTTTTTCCAGGGCACTGGGAAAGTGTGACCACCGGCTTGCATGCAATGCTTTTCTGCTGCCCACCAATTTCACCGTACAATGAAATGATCTGACAGATATCAGGTCTCGGTCCCAAGAGTCCTGGGGTCAGACATGTAGTGGATAAATCCCTCCCCCAAAATCCCTCTCCTGTGTTGCCGTTGGAATGTCCAGAGGAATCCTGGCCTGCGCTGCATACGGTAGCTTTTCGCAATCAGACCGCAATATAGCAAAATGGGGGCGGGGAGGGGGGGGCAATAGCCGGACACTCATTGGGTATGCCCCCCCCCCCCCCCCCTAACCCCCCCCTCATTTTCCAACTATCGCCCATGAACTATGCAAGGTTGAGTGCAATGCAGCAAGCAGAAGAAATTCATTAAGCAGGGCGAAGTGATCTGGCGGCGTTCTAGCGAACTGATATAGCGTTGATCTATCCACGTTGATCTAGCGACGTTCCAGCGACCGATCGTGCTGGCTAAATCAACGCCATATCAGTTCGCTAAATCAACACTAGATAGGTAGTGCAGTATAGTTTAGTTTTGTACAGTATAGTTTCGTGTTGCATAGCATAGTGTAGCATCACATAGTACAGTGTAGTATAGTATCGTAGTGCAGTGTAGTGTAGTATAAGATAGCATAGTGTAGCATGGTACAGTATGGTATAGCATCCCATAGTATAGTGTAGTATAGTACAATATAGTATAGCATAGTAGTGTATAGCATAGCATAGTACAGTACACCATAATATAGTATAGTGCAGTATAGTGAGTATAGTATAGTATGATATAGTAGAGTATAGTATATTGTAGTACAGTACAGTACAGTATGGTATAGTATAGAGTAGTACGGTAAGGTATGGTAGAGTACGGTAAGGTATGCTGTATCGAGCCGTATCCGAAGCTTCAGAAAGTGTACATCATGTGTCCACCTTTCAAGAGATAGTTTAACGACATTTTGCTTTCGTGGCCTAACATGTGCCTTTCCCCAGTCCTTTGTGGTGCCTTGCAAAACACGATGAAGAAAAAAAAAGTTGATAGAAAACAATTGTGGCTTTGGCATTTGGACCGTAGGCTCCGATTCATGCCGGAAGGTGAGCAAATGATTGGTGGTGTGCAATGACAAATTACTTTTTGTTTTGGTTCTAATCTCTTAACAGTGTCCACGTCCAAATCTGCAGAGAAATGAGCTCGAGTTTGGGGTCGGCATTCTGCAGACAAAGGGGGCGGTGACCAAAGATGTGCCAGTCAACAAAAGGTAATGGTAGCAGTAAGGCATGTATTTCAAGGCAAGAATCGCAAGTTCTGATCAAAACGCACATATTTTTCATCATGCAGCACATCAAACGAGGTAAGCGAAAGGGCAGAGCAAGGCATGGTTGCCACAATGGCCTACGCAAGTTGTAGTACGAACCAAACGCCCCCAAGAAGGTCCCGGACTCAGAACCGTGCGCCTTGTGACAACCAATGCCATGCAGCGATCGGCTAGTCTCAAATTGCATGACTTTTGCAATGCAGACTTGGACAAGGAAGACAACCAGCACTTGTGCCCTACCCCTTTGTTTTGTGCGCATGGAGGATGGTGGGCGGGGCAAAATATAATCGTGGAAGCTCCCGGAGACACATTGCATGAGCACCCGCAGGGAAAGCCATGGAACAAATCTTGGAGTTTGCAAACTGGTCTAGTCTCAAGATCAGGATGGACAGGTCTATCGAAAATTGAAAGCATCAGACCAAGCCAGTGCGGCATACTTATGCGGGCCTTTTTCTTAAGGAGCGATTGCGTTACACCGGGGTATATGTTAGGCATGCCACCGCCAAGCAAGCCTATGCACCACTGCTAGCAAAAATGAAAGCATAGATAGCATTCCTGAAAACATTGTTGCTCGAGTTGCAACAGAGGCCGGAACTCTTCTAAACATGGATACAACCGGTAGTGCAGGTAATGGCTAAGGTGTACGAGCCATCATCCTTATAGCCCATATGTCAACTAGTGTCTATAAATAGAACGGCCATCAAGAAAAAGCTCACATCCATGCACCGAATATTGTGAAACTCAAGAGAGGTGGCCAAATGTTCGTGCCGTTCTTGGCGGTGTTCTACGCCTAGGGCTTCAAGGGCACATTTGTCGGTCCATAGGTGTGGTAAGTCGCTGGTCAAATCGCGGGCAGCTTGTATCAGACTTAGGTGAGTCACGGGTTAGTCCACAGATAACCTAGGTTGGTGAAACAATGCAGTCAAAGTACAAGTTTGGAGTGCTTTGTGAGCTTGCACTTCCGTGTTTTGATGTTGTATCACAGTTTGTAACAAACGCCACTGCTCGCAATGCATTAGCAGCGCATGGCACAGTCAAGTTCAACAACCAAGAGTACGGAATACATCTGCAGAGGACGTCATTGATCCGGTGCGCTCTACAATTCTCCTAACTAACGGACGAAACAAAACCTTTTTCTACCGGCGGTAGATGTAGCAGCAATAGTCGTAGAATGGATATCGAATAGTGAAACATCATAATGATATCGGCACAACATTACAAAGAGGTGATTTTACCACATGTAGCGTCATATTCATCGAGTCGATTCGCATAATTTTACAAAAACAGTTTGTGACTGCACCCAAAAACTAGTTCGGCAATTTCAAAAAGTTGCTATTTTGCACTTCGTAGCTTCGCAATCCAAAATGCTTATGCTAACAAATTGGCCTATTTGTCCAAATTGTCTACATTATTAGTTGCGCACTTTGCCACACGCCTTGAAAAAGCGGAAATTTTCATATGGATATGTGCCTTGGAATACGAATATGTATCCATTTCTTTGTTTTTTTATGCATCACTTTGAAAGTAGTGCAAAATTGCTTTGTTGTATTTTTGGGATGCAAAATTTCGCCATCACATTTGGCAGAATAGATATTTGCTTCGTTTGATGTGCTTTGGTGGGTAGGATTGCTCAGTTTCACATTCAAGAAAGGAAAAATGCAGCTTTTGTGGAGATGAATGAGTGCAAATTTGGCCAACGGGCCAACTTGTAGAGATTGTAAATGCGCGGTAGCTAGTTCTTTTTTTTTTTTGTGATCGTGCATATAAAGCCACCCACAAATGGGGGATAAAACCACACCCAACCCCCTTTTTGGCCATTTTTGACATTGGTTTTATGCCACCTAGGGGTGGTTTTATACCCCTTGGGGGGGTTTATCCCCTTAACAGGGTGGGTTTATCCCCGCAAAGGGGTGGTTTTTCCCTCCAAGGGGGTGGTTTTATCCCCCCATTTGGTCATTTTAGGAGCGGGGGGTATCAGCCCTTTGGGATGGTTTTATCCCCCCTTTTCGGTGATTTTATCCCCCATTTGGGCGGGGGGGGGTGTCATGCTGTTAGGGGTATGGCCCATCTCTATGTTAACCTAGAACCACAGTACTAGAAGGCAAGTCGCCTTAGGTCTATATGTTGTGTTGTAACAAGAACACCCTTGGGGATGGGGGCGAGGGCTTGCCCCATTTCCATTTCAGATATGGGGGTAGGAGAAGTGATGGAGGGCAAGAGAACGACACATGGTTGTACACTCGGCGTTTCGCTTCACATTGCTCTTTGTTCTGTGTTATAGGATGTGTGACGTGGCTGGGGACGATTTTACAAATGGTGTTTGAGATGGGATTTCAAACATGGTTTGGGTTTGCTATTCATCCAGTTCGACTTGCCTTGCCTCTATGGCAGCATTGCTCAAACTGCTTTTGTTTGCTGTGTTGTGTCATTTGTTGCTTTCGGGGCATAAAACCACCCTAGGGTGGTTTTATCACCCCGAAGGGGGTGGTTTTAACAAAAGGGGTGGTTTTATTCCCCAAAAAGGGTGGTGTATCCCCCCAAAGGGGTGGTTTTATACCCCTTGAAAGTGGGCATAAAACCACCCGGGGTGGTTTAAAATGTGGTTTTATCCCCCATGTGGGGGTGGTTTTATGCACGGGCCCAACTTTTTTTTGTGCCCATTTCGCGCTTAGCCGACGGCTTGGCCAATAAATTTGGAACGGAAAACGGTTTGTCCGGCTGAAAAATTGAACAATTCAGAACGTTTCTTTTAGATGCACGCTTACAGGTACGGCAAAAATTTGAGACGGGAGATCAAAATTGATTGTATTTTTTTGTGTCTGTGGCCCAGCCTGAACCATTCTGCAGTCAGACAGGGGAGACAAAAAAAATCCACAAAAGCAGGGTGTACGGGCATCCAAAAAAAACTCATCTGCATCATTTTTGCTGAAAAGCATGAAACTCTTGGAAATTTTCAATTTTGAGCCAAAAAATTCATGTTTTGGGCCCAGCCAGCCCTGGCCCATTGGGCGTCCCAAATGGCCATAACTTGGTCTGAGTGCGTCGAAATTGGCCATGCACACGAGCTGTATGATATGTCTGCCGGACAAATCTGCTAAAAAAGTCTAAAAATGCACTTAGCCCCACCAAATTGGCCGGGCCAAAAATTTCGGAACTGAAAAGGACTCTTGTGTCTCGGAAAAGGGAAAATTTCAAAAAAAAATTCATGCTCTGGGCAGAATTCAAAAAAAAACAATTTGTTCCACACATGCGTGTGGCCTGCCTTTTTCAACGTTGCTTTCACCCCAGCCTGGCTGGGAACAGGTGCTGGTAAAAAAAGTTTCTGGTTGCAGAGGCCAACAGAAGCAATAAATCGCAATTTCCCCGGGCTATGTGCAATTTTAGCATTGTTCTTAAGTGTATATTGCATACATTGGGGGCACTCCGGCTCGCACTTACTGGCCCCACCCCCAACAGCCACACACAGAGGTGCACTGAAACCAACCTCAGCTCCACAATGAAGCAACTCCAATGGCCACACAATGGCCACACATGTTACACACAGTGTGTAGCGATCCCTGCATGAGTCCTGCCTGGTGTCTTGCATGCTGGCTCACCCTGGCCCCTGCCGAACAGACGCAATAACAGAGCAAGCTGGTGCTATCTCACTGTCAATAATCTTGGTCTGGCAGCATGTGCGGCATGACCCACAGGAGCCTACGGCGCTGCGTATCCACCCGGTTCCAATCGCAGCCTGTAGCTGTCCTTCTGTTGTGCACGCATGCCAGGGAGGTCAGTATCAGGAGCAGGTCTATGACAGACCACAGGAGTTGCCAAGTGACAGGATTGTTGGGGCACGGCCCACACAAAAAAAAGGTGAATTGCCATGCCCACCATACATGGGGAGAGCGGAACATGCTTAACAGAAAGGGCACCAGCCTCCAGCTCTGCAGGTGGCACAGCCCAGGGGGCAGGCATCGCCACTGAAACCAGGAGCAGGTGGTCAGGACTGAATGGGGGTTGCGGTGAGGGTGAGGTGCACTCAGGATGATGCAGAGATGGCGCGCCACTGCAGGGTATGTGAGCCGCAGAGGACTCTCTTCAGGGGGAACCAGGCTCCATAGCAAGAGCCATGACATCAGGTTTTGAAAATAACCGGCATGATCCTGACCTCAGGACAGACTCAATCAGTTCAACTTCCACCAGCACCGAATATTGCCTTGAGTTCGCCACTTGTCTGCGGGTATCCAATGTTTCTGAATGTGGTTGAGGTCAGTTCGGGCAGCGCAAGGATACGGCACGCCCCATTGGGCCTGACCCACCTTCCCCAACAGTCGTTCAGCAAACCCCACCAGACAGAAAGAAAACTGACCCTCGTAGCCACCCTGGAGGCTGGATGCTAGACACAAAGCGACGGGGTGGGGAGAGGGGGGGGTTCACACGGTGGTGTGCACTTGCAACAGGGGCAGGAGGAGGTTGGGCTCAGTGATCAAAGCAATGGCAGCCGTACAGGCTGTAGCCGGCTGCAGCAGGGTGCTCCGGTCCAGAAGGGCTGAAAGGCGGGTGCTGGGGGCCTCCGGTATTGAGCAGATGAATGCCCACATGCCGATGAAAAAATGGGGACAGGGCCAAGGGGCAGCTGCTGCACTTGCATGGGCAGTAGTGCGCAGGGGTGGGGGGAGGGGAGTACAGGCGCACTCAAAGGTGCAACATCTGATCTAGTGTTGGGCCGCAGTGCACACCAAATGCATATGGGAAAAGGGGGGGCAGACTATGGAGCTGTGGTGGTTGGGGCGGGGGGCGCGTTGCCCCAGACAGTACAGGCTGGGGCTGAGGGAGAAGAGGCTTGACTACGTCATATCTGCAGACAAATATGGTTATTAGAATGTGGTGTGCCACACAGCGACAGAATGCATTCGCAAGAACACACCAACGTCATGATGAAGCACTGACATTACCTCATCGATCTGACACATTTCTTGTACAATCGCACAGCAGAGCTTTGCTGCCACCTATAAAAACGTTCATGATGCACTCCAGGCGTCAGAAGTGGGGTTGCGTATGCCCCCTTGCATCGTAGACGGGTTCTCCAAGCAGCTGGAGACGGGCTGTAGGGCACAAAGCTGGCCAAATCAAGGAAGAGACAGTGTCATGTAGTCACATGAGCCGCCCATAGCTGACTGCAGCAGCTGCCCACACGCAGGGCCCTGTAGTTGGTGTGCACCAAACTTTGCTAAAAACCCTTTGTCCAAGGCCCTGAAACATCTCTGCAGAATGCAACAGAGCACGCTGAAAGAGCACCGCTGGAAGGGTGGTGCACCAACATTGTGCATGAAATGTACCCATAATCGTTGCAAAATGTCACGAAACCGAGCAGAACCGCACCAAGCGCAACACGAAACATGAAACAGGCACAGCAGCACCAACGAGAAAAATGCCGAGGAAAGCCACACGAGGCTGGATTTGGAACCTCAGTGCAGACCCGAACAAAAAATCAACAAAAACAAGCAGGTTTCCATGCCCAACATACATCTTTATCACAAGGATTCTATTCAGTTTTACTATTGCGTCATGAATGCACCAATCGTCAGGTGACTCCGCAATCTCGACCTCCAGGGGACAAGAAGGGGTGAAAGTGGGTTGCAAGACCCAAAGACCATCCCCAGCCTCAGATCACACACAACTTGATCTTTAGGGGGCACCAGACAGAAGCACCACCAAACTCCACAGTTCCAAAGTTGCGGAAACAGAACTCCCACCCACCGTGGCTCTGACAAGGGCGTTGCTCTCGCAAAGAGGGGGGGGAGGGGTCGGATGCCTTCGTGGGGCTGCAGGTCAGGCAAACATGTATGGTGTGTGGTCATCTTTAAAGGGTTGCTGAGGAGAGGCCCCAGCTCCGCACCCCCCAGACCAAAGCACATGGATGGCAGCAATCGCTCAGGGACCCAAGAAGGCCACAAGCACTCTACCCCCCCCCCCCCCTTGTCCTAACACGGGCTCAGGTTCTGGTTCAGGGGCACCTCAAAATCAAAGAATCCCCCTCTTGTGCGTGACGGACCACTCAAGTGGCCACACCGAAGAGTGGGAGTCCTTGACCCCAACTCGAGGGGCCACACCAAAGCGTGGGAAAACTTTGCCCGGCGCGCTCATGTACTCTCAAAAGTGCGGAAACAAGGGTTCGCCATATTTGGACAATTGCGTGTTACCATGCGGCACAGAACACATGTTGCAGACATAAGCCAGCCCTACCCCTTCAAGACCCTAAAACGGGGTCCGACAGGCCAGCATACACCCCAGAACACAAGAGGACATGGAATTGCAGCCACATCAACACTTTGACACCCGCATTGACCCTTCTTGCCGCCTGCACAAAGCTACAAATCACGTTCTCTGTTGAATTGGAATCGCAAAAATCATGGTTCCAAAAAAAGCACACAAGTGTGAAAACATGGGGTCGGTGTGTTTGGCAAGCCCGTGGCTAAGTGTTTGCACTGCGTGCGCACTGCGTGTGCACTGCGTGCGCACTGCGTGCATATTGTGCACGCAGAGGCTAGGATACTCACCCAAGAATACCTGTCACCTGTTTACTAGAGGGAAGAATGAAAGGTGTCAATACCATAGGGTTGGCTAGGTGTCCATCGATACTTCTGGTTGTAGTTACAATCGAGAGCCTTCGAGCGACGATGACCACGTTGACTTCTCTGCAGTTGTGGACGTGGCCATACCGATCGATGATCTTGAGCATCTCGGTTCGAGGATCACCTTGAAGTCGACCAAGGTTTTGGTGCACGTACTATCTGTCGGGAAGAGTACTCTGCAGGGCGAATTGAACCGCCTCTACGGATACGAGGCTCGCTGCAGTGTCGGCAATGACGACGTAGAGATCCGGGCCGTGTTGACTATGTACACTTTGTCGATGGGCCTCTTCTAGGGGGAAATGGTTGACAATTCAAATATGCCACATCCTAAATGCTTGGGAAGCCAAAAAAAGCCTGGTACGGAACCAAAAACTTGTGAAAAGGGGCCAAAACTAGGGTTCGAGTATTTGCTGACATCCAAAACTTTGCACTGCGTGCGCACTGCGTGCACACTGCGTGCATGGCATTCCCCGTGTTAGGACAAGGGGGGGGGGAGGTGTAGATGCAGCCATGTTTCGCCATTCTGTTGGAACAACGGAGACAGTTGTCGATTGCTTTCTTCCATGCACGTTGCCTAACATGGTGTCTCTGCCTGTTGCAACTTTGGCCTGCAGGCGACACCTGGTGTCTGCGTGGCAAGTTGACCTCCCAGTCTTGCCTGTCCTGACCCCCTGCACTGCACACCCTTCCTTTCCCAGCAGATCCAATATAACCTAAAAAACCAGAAACCTGTACCTTGGCCAGAAGTTCAACGGCAGTCAGCACCCCGGGGCATCACACCCTCGACAATCTCTGCGTAGCATCGTCATACAGGGCGAAGCCCCAACAGACTCCCCGCCAAAAGCGGCGAAACCGCTCCACGCTTCAAAGTTCAGACCAAGATGAGCTGGCGCAGCCTGCTCACTTCACAGTACTCGAGATAATCTCTCGGAATCAAGGTTCAGAGCTGTCCAGTGCTACGATGATCCCACAATGGCTGTGGTAGCGAATCTGACACGTAGTGAGGATTAGCTGAGTCTGAAACCAGGTTATGCAGTGGAAGACTGCCACGCCTATGGGCTTCCCAGTGTGTGTGAGGCACAAAGACTGTAGGCTGAAAAAGAAACCGCTCCATGGTTCAAAGTGCAGCTTCGGCGCCACTGGCACTGTCACAAGTACTGTACCTTGGACACGGGCATCTGTTGGCCGCCGGCGACAGCCGCCGCCCAGATCAAACATTCAAGTACAAATGCCGTCAAGTCCGTCACAAAGGCACAGCTTGGACAAAGGGGAGGAGGCGGGGGGTTGGGTGGTTGATCAAACTTGCTTTCAAAAGCGGGGCGAGGGAGGGGTGAGCCCGGGGGGGGGGGGGAGGTGCTGAGTTTTTGGGGTGCCTTTGGCGCAGCGGAGAGAACCTGAAGATCAACTGAGTGTCACAACTGAAACTTGGCACCAAAGAAAAATTGTGCCCAATCACTGAAAAACCTTCCCCCAAAAATGTATACCCCCCCCCAAAATGTATACGCCCCTAGGCTTAATGGGTGTTTCGCCAAAATCTGTACCCCCTTCAGCCACGTGCAAGCAAACGGAACACCGACAAATCCACCATCAGTGTCCTTGCCACCCTCTACATTGTCACCGTCAACCCCTGGCCCACTGTCCCATTCCTCAGAAGATGTCTCAGAAGGTTCATCAGAAAGGCCATCAATTCCAGGGTCTCAAAATCAGATTTAGAATCTTAATGTTCCATACAGCCAAAACGAGTGAAAATTGAAATGACAAACGAAAAAGGACATGCATCGGCTATCGAATGTTGCATGGGCTGTCTGGGTCAGCTCATGCCCCTCCCATAGGCACCAGTTAGCCATAAACCTTGCACTTAGGAATACAACGCTTCACCACATCCCTCACAAAAGCAGACAAAAGCGACAGCTCCGTGGCATGCCGGCCGAGGTCCGAACCTATGATCTGTGGCGCGTGTGTGCAGTGATGCAGCCGGGGGGGGGGGGGGACCCCGCCCAGGGATGCTCAGTTGTTATAAGGAACTCTGGGGCTGATCCCAGGAGGACGGCAAAATTGTGGTCTCCAGTATACCAAGCCCTGATGTCACTCACCACTGAATCAGAGCCCACGATCTTTCAAAATGCCCCCCCCCCCCCCCATTTTGCACCCTACCACCAGGACGGCGCCCAACAACAGCAAGAACAGATCCCGTCCCATGACTTTGCAGTTCGGAACAGATACCACTGACTTTGAGTGGGCCCCAAAGGGCACGACAGAAACATTACCGGGCAAAATACAGCGGGCGTGCGATAACCGCCTGAGGCCAACTGCCAACAGCCGTCAAATGGTCATCGGTTGGCCATCCACTCTCGGCGGTTGGACTGTTGACCCTCAGCGGTTGTGGGTTAATCGTCGGAGGGGCTGCGGGTCCTGGCAGAGTTGCACTCCGGGCGGGGGGGGGGGTCCGAGGGGGGGTGGGTGGGTGGGTGCCCCTCACTGCCCCTCCCTAGTGGTCCCGCAGCAATAGAGGGCAAAGGGCCGAAGAGAAATTTTATGGCCCAGACTGACTGGCGCCAGAGAAAAATTTTGATTTTTCCAAAGGCCGGGAGCAAAATTTGGCCCAATGGGGGGATCAATGGTCGGTTCCCATAGACTGAATGTCCCCGCCATAGACAATTCCAGCCATTAGTCCAGCAGTACTGCGAAGTCCAATCAAAGCACGTGTCCCCTTCTTGGTTGGGGTGCTCCACTATGTAAAGTACAGTGAGGCGTTTTTTGCGGTTAGCTCTGCGGGTCACTTGAGTGCTTGTCCTTTCTGCCGACTGTAATGAACAACCAGGATCAATAAAATAGCAGTCGTCCATGAGGTGTGGACTGCATTCATTGTACTACTTGCAAACTGACTGGGCTGCATAGCATGGCACTCATTCGGCCTGTCCCCTTCAGTTGCTGTTTAAGTTCAAACAGACCAATGGCTGGAGGGGGGGGGGGGGGGGGCTGGTCTGCCCCCTGTGTGACATTCCGTCTGGTTGTTGTTTCTTTACGGGGCCCTGGACAGTCATCCGTTCTTCCCTTCGCATGTTGCGTCGGGTCGCTGCTTTCTGTCAGCCGCTGCGGCCGGTGCTCTTGCTGGTGTCGTTTCCGCGTTCGCGGAGCGGTTGGTGTGCCCCCGCACTCCCTTCCCGATGCTGAGTTGCTAAGTGGAACTCCGGGTCCTGGGCTTCCCAGAACAAAAAAAAACCCACACAAACCGAAGCCGTCCCTCAAGCAACACTCTGCCCTCATATCGGTAATCATTGGTCATCATTGGGGGGGCGAGCAGTGGCCCCCCATCGCAGCACAGCGGGTGTACATTGGGTGTCGCATCGCACGGCATGTGCGCTTGAGAGGCTCTTGTGCGCACGCGCGCGCGAGTGCATGCAGTGATCGGGTTCTCTGGTGGTCATGTGGCACACCCCGCGACTGCTTTCAGGCGGCATCTGTGGCAGGCGTCTCATCAGCAAGATGGTGCAGACAGCACTTGGACAAAAAGCGGTCAAAACGGGTCATCGAGTCGCACACGCGCGATGCGAAGCTACAGCAGCGAAGGCTGCTTCCAGCCTACATCCTCATGCTGCCGTGCGGCAGCAACACCTGGAGGGAGAGGGGGTGGGCCTGATTAACGTGGGCTGAGCGAAGGGGTGGGTGTTTTTTTTTTTAACGCGCGACCGAAGTCCTACTGAGTGTCCGCCGAGCGTTCACAAAGCAGGTCAAGGGTCAGTGACCGGCCCGTGTGTAGGGTAAGGCCAGGGTGCCCCATCCTCTTCCCTTTACGAGGGGGTGGCAGGAGGAACCAGTCCTACGCCTTGTCCCTCCCCTGTCTCCCCATAGAACCGTTGAGCCTGAGGTGGGCGAGTGAACGAGTAGAACGGGTGAGCGAGCGCTGAGCGAAGGTGGAGGGGGAAGGCAGGGAGGGCGGGCGCATGACGCGCTCGCGACCTGAATGGTGCCCCCGTTTAGGTTGTGTCCCTTCGACACAAGCAGCAGGCACAGCATCCAAAATTTCCCACACTTTTCCCCATTTCCCCCCATTTTTCCTAAATCAGCCCATTTCGGATAAGTGCGCGGTAACGTTCCGGAAACAGGTATTTCTGAGGCCTGAAAACTTGGTGTACCAAAAATGGCCTGACCAGATTTTCCCTATTGTAAATTTCGTTTTTTCCCACTATGGTCACTTTGGTCTGGGGAGGGGGGGAGGGGGTTTTGGGGGAGCCCCCCCCCCCCCCCGCCCTTGGGTTTTAATTGTTCTAAAGAAGCCCTGCCTCTTGCCCTTGCACATTCCGACCCTCTGTGGGTCCGAACGTGTTTGGGTCGTGTCAACGGAGCCCCCGGATGACTTGTCCAGTTTGACTACTCCAGGGGGTTGGCTGTCCCAGAGATG
Organism: Eutreptiella sp. 'Long Island Sound 2002'; assembly: GCA_964036045.1. NCBI lineage: Eukaryota > Euglenozoa > Euglenophyceae > Eutreptiales > Eutreptiaceae > Eutreptiella > Eutreptiella sp. 'Long Island Sound 2002'. Next base: position 7,785,907 of record OZ038401.1, read on the forward strand.
GGCTGTTGCCCGTACCGCGGACCAGGTGCATGCAGACGCACACTCCGAGTCCATGCCAGGTTTGCCGACTTCAGCACTGACTTGTGCGCGCCGGTGTGCGGCCTGCAGGATCCTGTTCCCGACAGGGGCTTTTAACAACCGCAATGATTCTTTCCCTTTTGTCCTCCCCTTTGGGGAGGGGAGGGGAGTTCACAAAACTTTCGGGTTTGGGGGCATTCTTAAACTTCCCACTCCCATTCATGCCGAGCACTTGAACGTACATAAAGCGCAAAGATGGTCAGTTCCGATGATGCCGGAGGCCCCTGCCATGGGCCACGGCGTCTTTTGAGCGGGGCAGCGGGGGGGGGGGGGGGGTAGACCCAAAAGTTTGTGTACCAGAAATGGCCCAATCACATTTTCCCTTTTGTAAATTTCGTTTTTTGCAACTGTGGTCACTTTGGTCTGGGGAGGGGGGGGAGGGGGTTGTGGGCAGCCCCCCCCCTGTGGGTTTTAATTACTCTAAAGACGCCCTGCCATAGGCACTTCCGGCCCATGCTCTCAATCAAGCGACGAGAGCAAACACATACAGCAGCAGTGTGCTATGATACAACTCGGGTCCTGCCTACCATGCCCGGTCCACTTGAAGCAAAAAGAGAAAGAACATCCACAAGTCGGGGGGCGGGGGGGGGGTCCCCCATGTCGGGGCCACACGGATTGTGGTCACAGAATGGGCCCAGAAAGAAGCCAATTGCAACGACTGCTCCCCATTGGCGTAGGGGTGGGGGGTCCGGGCCATCGGGCCGTTTGAGCTGCGTTCTGGGCCATCGGGCCGTTCGCGCTAAACCAGAGTGGGCGGGGCAGGGGGGGGGGGGGTGCCTGCACGTGACACCCCTTGGCTTGGCTGTGGTAACCTCTGGATAACCGATCCTACCGCCCGCCCCCCACATTTCTGACTGGTGGGGCGGTGGTGGGGTGGCCATAAAGCGACGATGGGCGTCACCCTCCGGCATCACTTCAGCAACTCTCACAGTGCACTGCGTCATGAATACAGCGCCGGACGCACTGCCACAGATGGTCCAGCAATTGTCCGCACATGCGGCTCTGGAGGCGCCGTCACAGATTGTCCACTGCTTTGCTCGCATTGTTCCGCAGAGGGGCTTCCGCAGAGGGGCTCTGGATTTCCACTTGAGTATCGCTGCTCTCCCTGCCTCCGGCACTTGCCACGGCGTGTGTCACTCACATCTGTGCTAAACTCTGATGCTTTCGACGCCGAGCTGCCCCGCCGGGTGTCACTGACATCCGTGCTGATCCCCATACTCGACCCCCCACATCCCGATCCAACAACTCACTGCACACCGACGTCTCTCCACTGGATCGTCCACTGTCCTGGGCCTCCCCATCATCAGAGTACATTTGCTGCAGCCCCAGAGCCCCCCACTGTGGCTCCCACTGGTGGTGGGGTGGGGGGGGTGGAGTGGGGGGTGGGGGGCACGTGCTCGGACAGGGGCCCAGGTGTTGTGGTGTGGAGAACTTCCTCTCCCCCCCAAAAAAGGGTTGGATAGGGAAATGCCCCAATGCGAACAGCACAAATGGGACTGGAATGCACAACATACACAAGGTTTGGTTTCCTGAAGTACACCGTTTGGGGGTCCCCAGAGCAGAGGGAGGTGGCTGGTCCCCCGCCGCAGCCGGGGGTCCCAGAGCGGGGGAGGGGAAGCGTGGTCACGAACTCCGAGCCCAGTTGGCACTGCGTCTCGCCGTGCGCCAGAGGGCACCCTGAGTCAACGAGGGGGCCCACACACTCAGTCGCATCGGGGCAGTAACCGACGGCGGTTGCAGGGTAACCGACGGCAGTTGCAGGGTAACCGACGGCAGTTGCAGGGTAACCGACGGCGGTTGCAGGGTAACCGACGGCGGTTGAGCACTCGTGTTGGGCGCTCGCTGGCGCGGAAAACAAAGAAGCGAGCACCGGGCGATAAAAGAGCGCCCGGCCGCTCGCTGTGCGGCGACCGTCTGGGCGGGGCACAGCGGCCGAGGCAGTGGGGACTGTGGGTCACCGGAACTGCACCACCGCGGGCCCCGCGCCAGGCCCCTCGCGTCCCCCCACTTCTCCACCCTCTGTGCAACTGTAATGTTTTTCAGCCCACGGGGCTGTTTGGCCTTCTTCAAAGTGTCAGGGCGCGAAGGTTTTACAATCCCAGAGGCCCCAACAAGTCGGCAGAACGAATGGGCAAAATAACAGAAACCCAAAGAATCGGCAAAACAAATCGGCAAAATTCAGAAACCCAACAAATCGGCAGAACAAATCGGCGAGGTCGGCCGAATTCGGCCGCCGATTTGGGGGCCTCAAATGGTCAGGTTGCAGTGTCCGCATTTGGCTCTGGCTGCGCCTGCCCCACAGCTGTCATCGCCATCTGTCCAATCTGCCAATGTTCGGCGGAGCCTCAGCTCGAGGTCTGTTCAGCAGTTCATCCCTCGTCCCTGTGTCCGCTCGCTGCATTCGCTTCCTGGGCTCTACAGGGTTATGCGTGCATCCAGGTCAATGGTCACTCCCTTCCCGTGGTGCTGCTGTAGCTGGCCCCATTCGGCCACACTAGGTCGGGCTTTGCTGGGGCCTTAGGTTGAAAAACCCAGTGGGTACAGGATCGGTTAAGGTCAAAGACATTCAACATTCAACACTCAGGGGGTAAGGCATCGTGACCCTTCGGTGCTGCATGACATCGTTGAAGCCGTGGAGGGGGAGCCCGGCGCGGATGCATCCGAGTGGGGCTCCTGTGACGAAGTCTCATAGTTCAGTTCCTTCCGGGGGGACAGGGGTTCTTCGCCCTCCATTGCCACCAGCTCCAACGATGCTATTGTGTCAGGCCGCCGATTTGGGGGGGGGGGGGTTGCACTTGGGCACGGCAGAGCAGAGCGGGTCATGGCCCCCCCTCCTGCGGGCCCTGCACCGGCGCCCCCCCCCCCCCCAACCCACAGCACCAACACGAACGCCCATCGGGCGGTGGTGGGCCGGCATCGTGGCCTTCCTCCAGCGCCCTCCTCACGAGAGAGAGCGCACAGCTCCAACGGCTTCACAGCAGTCGTCCAGACCCGCACGAACACCCGCGGCCGACACCAAACACAAATATGACAACAACGGGGCGGTCCCCAAGACCAAAAAAAAAAAAGATGACCTCCGCAGAGCGCCAGCCGACGAGTAACTGCAGTCGGCCCTCGACCAACGCTCGTCGGTTGGCCATCAAGAGCCGTCGGCCAAGCGCCAACCGCCGTCGGATGAGTGTCAACCGCCTGCCACCAACAACCCCCCGGCCGTCCTCAGTGAAGGGGAAAAAAAAGAAATCATCGGGTCCCAAAAGACAGCCCTGGACAACAACATCGGCGCCGCACCAGAAAACCCGAACATCCGTTTTCAGAAAGGCCTCGACTTCCACAACCCATCGGCCGCCGGCCCCATCCCTTCAGGGCACCGCCCTGTCCCATGGCACAGGCCACAGCGCCCCACTTCCTCCGCAAACGTTGCAGCGCCCCGCCTCCCCCCATCCCACGCCAACCCCCAGGCCCCTGCCTCCCCTCCCCCCCCCCTAAACAAGGTTTTTCGGGTTGGAACCCGCCCCCCCCCCCCTCCGGCCCAAAGTAAAATGGCCCTTGTGTGCGACTCAGAAACAACGGTGCCTGGGAATTTGCCTTCAGTAGGTCGATGCCTATCACCCCCCCCCCCCCCCTGCACTGTATTGGGGGCCGGGCAGCCTGCAGGTTGTGGGGGGGGGCGGCCCAGGGGAGGGGGGGTAACGCCTAATGCAGCCGAGCTGCGCCAAGGTGCAGGTGGAACCTTTGGTAGACTCATGCGGTTCGACACAGCCACCGCCCAAGAACTGCCGGATTGCACCCACTCGAAGACGCATCCATGGGCCATGAGCAACGGATACTGAGCTCGCATATACCCCAGTGCCACAGGCATATGGTCATAGCCACGACTCTCAGTGCATTGTTTTGACGTGCTGCACTGCAGCACAAACACACGGAGGGGGGGGGGGGGGGTCCTAATGAGTTGGAAAAAGTGAAATGACAAATGACAAGCGCGGATGCATCAGCAAAAGGGGGGGCGGGGGGCAACCAAGCGTGGCGAGGCCGAGGGTATTGCCATCAAAAGTAAGTAAACCATCGGGTCGCTGTTCAAGGGCCGAAGAGGGACTTGCAGATGTCGCCCGTCCCGCGGCGGTTTGGGGAACATGTTTTGGCAGCGGAGGGCGGGGCAGTCGTCCCTCCGCTCACCCACGCGGCTGCCGCCCCTGCGGCGGCCCTCCCCGGCCGGAGCCGCGCAGCCTTCCCAGTCACTCATGCCCCGGCCGTGAAGTTCGGATGTGGGAAGGTTCGACACAGGCCCCTGGGGATTCCATATCACCCGAGGCCCGGGGGGGGGGGGGGGCTGTAGGCTTGACTGACGCCAGATTCAGGGGAACAATGGGCACAGGGCGGGGCAGGGCCGTCCTTGCTGCCCCCCCCCCCCCCCCCCCCGAGAGCATGCCGGCCTCCGGTACACTCGAGCGCCAACCGGTGAGTAACTGTGGGCCATTGGCCAACCGCCGTCGGTTGAGCGTCAACCGCTTGTCGGTTACCCGAGTCCTACCACCGACAGCCTCACGCCGCCACGGGCGCAAACAAAAGAAAATCGAAGAAACGTCTCGTTCCTAAAAGACAGCCCATGAGGGGGGGGGGGGGGGGGGGGGGGGCAAAACATCGACGGCAAAGCGCATTCCGTCTCCAGTGGCCCCGGACCCTTTGCCACGGGGGCGTTCCGCACCGCACGTCCAGAGCCATCGGGCCCGGCGGTACCAGAGGGGGATGGGGCAGGAGGAGTGGGCGGTCCGCGGGCCCGGCACCCCGTCTCCGGGTCCCCATTGGACGCAGGGGACCCCCCGCGGCGTTTTTGGGGGGGGGCTGGTCATTGGAAATCCGGAGCGTCGGGAGGTGAAGGGGACCGCCATTGAGGGGGGGGGGGGGGAAGCGGGACTGGGGCGCAGGCCCCCTGCGGGGCGTGTGGTGGTGGTGTGCGGGGGGGGGGGGGGGGGGTGCCGCAGAACACTTGAGCTCTTTGGGGGGGGGATCCAGAGTTTCAGTTGTAGGGGGGGGGGGGGGAGTGGGGCTCAGGGGTGGGGGGGGGGCGTGAGAAGGCAAGGGACCTCAGAGGCGGTTGGAGGAGGTTGCCGAAGCGGTTGGGGGCGGTTTGCTGTCAGCCATGAATGCTGGCGGTTGCCGTCAGGGGGACAGTGGCGGGCTGGGCATAGGCTGGGCGACCTGTCGAAGGGGGGTGGGGGGGTCCCCTTTGAAGCGGAGGCCTTCGGGGGAGGGGGTCCCCACAGGCCCGCCCCCCCGCCCGTTCGGTGCCCCCAGGCGGCCGGCGCCGGATCACCAATCCCACGTCGGGGCCTGCAGATGGGGCCGGGGGGAGGGCGAGGGCTGGTGCGCCCTGCGGGCCCGCGGGGAGCAGGACCCGCCTCGGGGGGAGAGGCTGGGGGAGTGGGTGGTGGGGGACCGCCCGGGGGAGTGCATGGGGGAGGGGGACTGGCTGCCGGCGCGGGGGGACTTGCGGTGCCGGGGGGAGTTCCGGGCGACCAGCCAGTCGCCCGCCTTGGTGTCGCCCAGGACAATGTAGGCCGTGTCCAGGCCCAGCCCCTTGAGCTCCACCTGCCGCGGCACGCAGGCGTACTGGTGCTTGACCCGCTCGTAGGTCGTCTTGGAGATCTGCACCTGAGAAATGGGGAGCGGAGATGGGGCGTTTTGGGGGGGGGGGGTATTAGAATGGCCGTACACCGCATACCCCCCCCCCCCGTTCCCCCATTCCGTCGGGTTGTTGCTCCTTTACGGGGCCCTGGACAGTCACCCGTTCTTCCCTTCGCATGTTGCGTCGGGTCGCTGCGTTCTGTCGGCCGCTGCGGCCGGTGCTCCCGCTGGTGTCGTTTCCGCGTTCGCGGAGCCCCGTCGTTGGGTGTTGGGGCTGCGCTGAATGTGGCGGGATGTGCCGTTTGTTGCGCGTCAGCGGCGCCCAGTAGTTGGCGTATTGGGGGTTGTGCTGGTTGCTGCGGGGGTCGTTTGACTGTTTTGTCCCCACACCTCCGTCCTCAGGCCATCCACAACCGGCCTAGCTGCGTTTTCGTGTGCGTGACCAGACCAAAACGACCACCGCGGGAAACAACAAAATTTACAATCGGGAACAGTTTGCCGGGCCATTTCGGGACACAAACTTTTGGGACCCAGAGCCCCCTCCCCCCCCCCCCCTTCCAATGATTCCCTGGGGACCCCCCCCGGAAGGAACTCGGGGCTATTGCACGCGTGCACGAGAGGCAATCGCCACAAAAAGCGCGGAAAGAAATTTGGCTCGTCAGCGGCCCATTAGACCAGAGGTACCGTTCTGTCACGAGAATGAGACCTGAAGATGCCCGGGGGCAGTCTACCGAACAGGCAGAAGGCGGTGGTGATGCAGTGGTACGTTCCGGACCACCGTCAGGCGGCGTCCACCGGACCCGACTGTCAAGTCACCCCCACCCGCCCCCCGGTGGCGCTGGGTTTGTAGAGGCGCCGAGGGAACCCAAGAAACTTTTTTGTGTGAAGTAAGTGGCACCGCAGGCACCAGACAACATTTTCGATCGGCCGAAGGCTCGGAAGAAGATGTGGGCCAATGTTTTAAGGGGCTGGGGGGGGGTCCGGGGGGGGGGGGCACCCCAAGCCCCCCCCCCCCACCATCCACAGTGGTGCGGGCGGAGTTGTTAGAAGGGGCCGTGGGCGTGTGGCGTGGGTGGGTAATGCCACAGGTGCGTATCGCCCGCCGGGCCTGCGCTCAGAGGGGGTGTTGTACCCTACCCCCCCTCCCCCTTCGGGGATGCCTGTCAGTCCCCCGTTGTCTGCAGCCGCCGCCTCCAACCGCTTCACAACCGCCCGCACGGCTACTGAATCCGCCTTCCAACCGCCAGTAACCGCTGTGGCAGCTGCAGCCTTCCTCCCCCCTTTCAAGCACAGCCCTGGGAGCGGAGGGGCGTGTGGCTGCGTGGGTAATGCCGCAGGTGCGTACCCCCATGCGTGCGTGGGGATGCGGCTCGCAGTGTATATGGGGCCACAGCACGTGCCGGTGTGAGGATCGAGCTGGAGCAGCATGGGGCATGAGCTGCAACTCGTGCATCTCCCAGGCTCCCGACGCAAAATTTTGCACCTGATCAGGTCCCCCCCCCCCCCCCCCATGGTGTATGATGGGGTTGAATATGAACCACTGCTCCATTGTCACCCATGCACAACGTCGGCCGGCAAGACTTTGCTGTTCGTTGCACAGGTCAGCACACTGCCCCCCCTCCCCCCCCCAACGCCGCCTCCCACCCGCAGTGTTCCCCAAACGGCAAAAATGCCGGAAAATGCCTCGCACCGCTGATGTGCAACCGTCGGGGCACCCCCTGGCCCTGCGTTGCGCTGGCCACATCGGTGAGCACTCAGGCGAATGACTCAGCGTTGGAGGCGGTTGCCAAGGCAGTTGGGGGAGGGTACTGTCGGTTACAAATGCCATTGAAGCTGGCACTTGGCGTGATGGGGGACAGTGGCTGGGGGCTGGGGGCTCAATGCATCCCGGGGGGGGGGGGGAGGGGTTACCCAAGATCCACATGGTTCTGTGAAAGGATACCGCCCCACCGCCAACTCCTGAGCATGGTCCTGCGCAGTGCACCGGGGGACAGACCTTCCCAGGCACCCCATGGCTCTCCATCATCGTCCCGTAGTTCACGTCCACGCCCCACAAATCAAACGCCAACGTCGTGGACCCCAACACGCCGCCCACGACGTTGCCCGTGTGGATCCCGCAGCGCTGCTGGATCTTCTTGGGGAGCTGCTTTTCCTGGACAACGCGCGGGGGATGGGGGCGAGACCCTCGGCCGGGGGAGGGAGGCGTGCGGGAGGTTGGCGCTGTGGGATGCGGGGGGCTCTGAGCGGGTCCTCATCAGAGGTTGTTGAGAAAAGGGGGGGGGGGGCTTTTGGCTCTGAGACCCACCCCCCCCCAAAAAAATCTTGACACAAAACTTGGCTGAGGGAAAATCAAATTTGAACAAGCGGCCCCTTTGCGGGACCCACCCAGACCCCATCCGCCCGCCTTCGGATTCATTTCTTATCAACAAAGCCGGGTCCTCATGGCGGAGAAGACCTCACGGCCGTTTTCCGAGTTTGGGTGGTCCGCTTGGCGATGGTTTGTCATGAAATCTCCGATTCGTCTCCCGACGTTTTAGGCGCTAGTTTTCGTACCACACGAGCTTTGGAACCTGCCACAATGGGCTGCCCGGATGCTTTTTGGGGGGGGCAGGGCACGGGCGCTGGGAGGAGGCGGCGGGTCCCACATGCGGGGGCTGCGAGGGGCAGCAGGTGGGGGGCGGCAAAGGGGGCAGCAGGTGCGGGTCGTGGGCCGTGCGGCCATCGAAGTGAGCACACAACGCCCGCCGTCTTGGGGTCCCTGTGTTGGGGAGGAGGTGGCCCGAAGGTGTCGGCCAAGTCGCACTGGCCCAGGCCCCGGGGGCCCTTTGGTGGGGGCTTGGGGGGGGGGGGGGCGCTGGGGCCTTGAGTGGGCTGAGCCGCGATTCCGGGGGCCATTGCATTTGGCCCCGGCACGTGACGTGGGGCAGTCCCGCACAACCGACCCACCGCAGCCGAGCCCGGCCCCTCACCGGCACGGCCTCGCGGGCGCGATTCCCGACGCAGGGCCTATGAGCAAGCATGTGCGGTCCCTTGGAAAAATTTCTTGTGCTGCGGCATGCTGCGGCATGCTGCGGCATGCTTCTACCTGCACATGTGGGCACCTACGCATCTGTGGGAAATTGAACTAACAAACAAGAGACAACATGCACAACACTGTTGGGCCGAATGGGTGTGCTTGGTGTTGACTGTTGACTGGATGTTGTTGGTGCAGATGACTGACTCATGACAAGACAAATAAAAACAAACTGGGGAGACATGGGGCAGGCAGAATGTCTCCCGTGCCAACAGAGCAGGAACAGGCAGGCAGACACATGAACTCAAAAAATTGGATGCTGCGGCATGCTGCGGCATGCTTCCAAACCCCTATGTGCAGCTCCAAAAAACGGGTGCTGCGGCATGCTGCGGCTGCACATGCTTGCAGAGGCTATGAGGGGGCCCAGTGGGGGACTCTGCCGTTGTTGGCCAACGGAAACCCGCATGCGGGCACCCCCGGCCCCGCAGGAGGGGACGGGGCCGCACACCTGATTCAGCACCTTCAGCACCTCGTACGTCTTCAGCCCGGCCTCGACGCAGAGGCAGTGGACGTTCGGGGGATGGTTGAACAGGTTGCCGGCCATGATGTACGCGTCCCCGGCGGTCTTGATCTTCTCGAGGCCCCGGCTCTCGACCAGTTTGTCGTAGGCCGAGAACAGCGAGTCCAGCAGCGTGACGAGCTCCGCGGCGGTCAGGTCCCCGGACATACTGCGGAGGGTGGGCGTTCGCGAGGGGGGGGGGTGAGGGCGAGTCGGCATCGATACGCGTGGGTGAGCGGGCCGATGCTTACAGACCCCGGGGAGGGGGGGGGGGGGGAAGGGATGCATTAGAAGGGGAGGGACCTCAGAGGTGGCCCGAGAGGCGGTTAGGCAGGCGGTTGGAGGAGGATGCCCAAGCGGTTGGGGCCGGTTACTGTCGGTTACAAATGCCATTGAGGCTGGCAGTTGGCGTGAGGGAGACAGTGGCTGGGCATAGGCTGGGCGCCCTGGAGGAGGGGGGGGGGTGGTGACCTCCCCGCTTCCAATGCATCCCTTGGGGACGGGGGGCTGGTCAGCCGTGGTCCACCCCCCAACATTGTTTGAGGTGGCCCCCTGCTCACGGTCCCATCAGCGGGTCTGTGAGACCGGAGCATTGGGTGTGTGTGCCGGCCTCTAGGGTGTCCCGGGGCGGAACAGTGAAGCCCCACGGCAGCCCCCTCCCCCCCCGGCAGGAGGGATGTACTGGAAGGGGGGGACAGGGGGTCTGGAGGGCAGGGGGGGGGAGGGGGGTTTGGCAGGGACACCCCTCCTTCCCCTATGGTCCCCGCCGAAGGCGGGCCGAAAATTTTTAAGCGTAAATCCTCTTGGATCCGAAGGCGCCGAAGCAAAATTTTGGCCGTCAGCCTCCAACATTGGAAGGGGAGGAGGGGGGGGGGTCCAGGGGGGGGGGTACCTCCCCTCCTCCTGCGATGTACGGCCGTTCTACTACATCCCTGCCCTCCCCCCTCCAGCGCCTCCCTGGGCCGGCAACCCCCGGGAGGGCGCCCCGCCGCAGGCCGCCGACGCCGTATGCCAACCAACCCACCCACCAACGCAGTCCACTGGACGGGCCGCCATGTCAAAGGGAGGGAGCCCCTGTGCACCGCAGGCACTGCAACCGGCTCAACCCCCTGTGGAACCGGGCGGATGGCCGGCGTGGGCGTGGGAGGCTGAGACCTGCCCAGGGGTGTGCAGGGGTGATGGGTGTGGAACAGACATGCCACAAGTGTCCGGCAGGGGAACTGAGTTTCGTTAGGAATCAGCCCTGTACCATGTGTCGCTCAGTGATATCTGCTCCTGTCGCACCCGGAGCTCAGTAGGAACCACCTGCGCCCGGTGTCAGACTCAGTAGGACCCGGCTCCATCTGATCACATCTGACCTGGCAGACCCTGGTGGCAAGTCTGGTGTGGAACAATGGAAAGCGCCGCTGAGGAGAGGGTGGTAGTTGCTGCGGGTCATGGCACGTGTCGAGCACAGCACCGAGGGGGGCCATTCGTTGTAGGTTTGGGGGGAATTGGGCGCTGCTGGCGGTTGGGGTGGGGCGGTTGGGGGTTCGGGAGGACACCTGGTGAACCCGACCAAGTCTGTGAACATGAGGGTGACGTCACGATAGGAATCTCCGATGGGGGACTCCCCCTTCTTCAGGCGGGCGGTGATGGACGGCGGGAGGATGTTGCGCAGCAGCTTCTCGGACTTCATCATGGCGGCCCGGACCTGAGGCAGGGGCCGGGGCAGAGGGCACAGGGCAGCAGCATGAGGCAGGGGCGGGCACCGCACTTCGCAGGGGGGGTGTCCGGGGAGGGTAAGGGGCCAACAAACATGGAAATGGCACCGAATCCGCAGGCCATTGACAGGCATGGCACCGGGTGTGGGGGATCGTCTGCGACAGCAGGTCGATCCCCAGTTGATCTGCGCTACCCTAGCGCCCTAGCGCCCGGAGGGCCTTCCCGAGGCTGGGGGGGGGGCTTGACCAGGGATGCACCGGAAGGGGGGGGGTTGCCCCCTGTGTGACATTCCGTCGGGTTGTTGCTCCTTCACAGGGCCCTGGACAGTCACCCGTTCTTCCCTCCGCATGTTGCGTCGGGTCGCTGCGTTCTGTCGGCCGCTGCGGCCGGTGCTCCCGCTGGTGTCGTTTCCGCGTTCGCGGAGCCCCGTCGTTGGTGTGCCGGGGCTGTGCTGGATGTGGCATGGTGTGCCGTTTGCGCGTTAGCGGCGCCCAATAATTGGCGTATTGAGGATGTGTTGTTGCCGGGGTCGTTTGTCCACGCTGTCCACACGCCTCTGTCCACAGGCCGTCTGTAGCCTGCCTCGCTGTGTTTCTGTGTGCGTGAGGCCCAGGTGCCCTGTTTCTCCACGCGCTGTCCCGGCCCCTCCTCCAGGGCGCCCAGCCTACGCCCAGCCACGGTCTCCCTGACGGCAAGTGCCAACTTCAATGGCATTTGTAACCGACAGTAACCGTCCCCAACCGCTTTGGCATCCTCTGTTCCACCGCTTCTGGGGCCGCCTCTGATACACCCCTGGGGCTGACTCCGCACCACAGCTCCTCCACCAGAGCAATATCGGTGGATGCCCCGGCCTTGTGACCGACACCGGGCGCCGTCCCGGGGACCCCCAAAAGGGTACCAAGCCCAGAGGCCTCGAGCGTCCCAGGGCTTCCAAAGCGGCGAGGGATCAAAGTGGCTACGTACCCCCACCAGCCCAAAGGCCTCGGCCAAGTGGCACTATCCTGGGCCCACAGGGCCCTTCCGGGGGGTGGGGGGAGGGGGCGTCCTTGGGTTGCCTGAACGGGATTGCCGGGGCCCTGCGGACACTCGGGGCCTGCCCTGTCCTGCCGGGCATGCCCCATCCCACACCCGTGTGCAGGGCCAAGGAGGGGGTTGCCCTGCCCCAAAGAGAGAGGCAGAGGAATGGAATTCAAAGACAAGCACTGGACGAGGGGGTGTCAACAAGCGCCAGCAGTTCTTCGTGTGGCTCAGGCAAAAGGTTGGCAATTGTGGCATTTCTCCCTTTCCTCGGCATCTCTGCTCGTTATGACTCTCAAGGCAGGGGAAAACGCATGATCACACGTTGCGGTGAATAAATTTCGCCCCCGGGGGGGGGGCGACTCCTCGGGTTTGGACTCCAACTACCCCCCCCCCCCCCCCTGTGTGACATTCCGTCGGGTTGTTGTTCCTTTACGGGGCCCTGGACAGTCACCCGTTCTTCCCTTCGCATGTTGCGTTGGGTAGCTGCGTTCTGTCGGCCGCTGCGGCCGGTGCTCCCGCTGGTGTCGTTTCCGCGTTCGCAGAGCCCCGTCGTTGGTGTGCCGGGGCTGTGCGGGATGTGGCATGGTGCCCCCCCCCCCCCCCCCCACTAACCGTTGGCCGGAGGCCCCGTGGGGGGAGGGGGGATGGGGGGGGGGAGTTGGCGTCCTAGGCCCCGCGGAGTTACGGGCCCCGCAATGCGGCGTGTTGTTGTCCTCCGACCAGCCTGGGCTGCCACCGCCACTGCCATGGGGCATTCTTTTTCATATCTCTGGACTGCGTATTGGCATTGGCCTTCGCAGGATATCTCGGAAAATCCCGCAATCCAATCCAATCCAATCCCGCCGCGCCTACGCGCGACGTGTAGCAGGCAGCAGCAGACACGCAAGGAAGCCCACGGGCGTGGCACCGGGTGCGTGCGGCACGAGGCGGGGCACGGCACGCGTGCCCTCGGGGGGGGGGGGCATCCAGGGGCCATGGCAGGGGGGGGAGGGGGCACGGCATCCGGTCGGCATGGCACGGCGGATGGCACGGCACCTCGACGGCCTCGTTGCCGGTGATCTGGAGGTACGACGCGATGGCGGGGACCCGCCGCACAATCTCCTCCGGAATGCTGCGGAGCATCTGCTCCGTGCCGGCCCCGCACGCCACCATCTGATGGAGGGAGGAGGCGATGATGCGGACGTACAGGAACAGGATGGCCACGGACACCACCGCCACGAGGACCAGGTCGATGATCCGGCCGATCTGCTGGTACACCAGCGCGTCGTCCTGAGGAACGCCCGCGGGATCAGGGGCGCAGGCAAAAAGCGTCCCGGCGCACGCGGCCACGCACTGCGTCAACGGCCATCGACCCAAAATGAATAGCACACGCCCCCCCCCTCCCCCCCCCCCCCCCCGTGTGACATTCCGTTGGGTTGTTGCTCCTTTACGGGGCCCTGGACAGTCACCCGTTCTTCCCTTCGCATGTTGCGTCGGGTATTTGGTAAAACTTAGTACCAGACGAGGTAAAACTCAGTAAAATTTGGCAAAACTTAGTAGAAACGAGTTAAAACTTTTTGAAAATTAATCTATTTTTACTAAGTTTTACCACGGACCCATGTTTGCGTCGGGTCGCTGTGTTCTGTCGGCGGCTGCGGCCGGTGCCCCCGCTGGTGTCGTTTCCGTGTTCGCGGAGCCCAGTTGTTGGTGTGCCGGGGCTGTGCTGGATGTGGCGGGATGGGCCGTTTGCGTGTCAGCGGTGCCCAGCAGTTGGCGTATTGGGGGTTGTGGTGGTTGTTGCCCCCCCCCCCCCCCCGCCGCCCTCCAAGAATAACGGTAAAAGCACTGAAAATGACACGGAAACAACGCCTCGTGCTGTTCTGACGAGGGCGTTGTCTGTGCACGCACAAGACACAAGCAGCAAAGCAACGCACCATCGAGGCCCAGACAGCCACGTCTATGGGAGAGCTTCACAGCCACGTACCGAAGAGGGGGGGCACCAAATGGCCGGACAGCCATCATCGTCCCTGAAACCCTCCCCCACCCGAAGACCGTGACCTTCACAGATCACCAGAAAAACGGACTGCCAAACTCCCCAATTCCCGTCGCCGACGAGAGGGATCAACAAAAGGAAAATGAGATTCTCTTGCCCCTTTTGGCCAGACAAAGACGCCCCCCGTTCCCACTGTCCAAGCCCAGATCTCCGCCCGGGGCTTGGCCCTCCACCGGGTGTCCGTGACGAGTTCCGAGGGAAACATTGCTTCTGGACACGTTCGTGCCGTGTTTTGGCCTGCTTTTGGCCCATTTCTCTGCGCATTTTTGGTCGATTTGCGTCAACGAAATCCACCCATGAACTGGGTCCCCTGAGATCATGCGGAGACATGGGTTTGGTGTCGAACAATGAGGCCACGAATCGAGTCCGACAAAAACGGACATTTGTGGAATGCAGTCGAGTGGGGACACACCCGCACATGCAAACAAAACCGTCATCACTGCGATGGAGGACGAAGGAACTGGACCGCCAAAAGAAAAGATGACCCCACATGACCCGACTTTTTTCAATCAAAAAGTGCAAAACTCGGGCCGTCCGGCAGCCATCTTATGGCTGAGCCGACGGCGGCAGAAGGGGAACCGACGGCGGTTGGAGGCAACCGAAGGCAAGCGGACGGTAACTGACGGCAGTTGGAGGTAACTGAAGGCAAGCGGAGGCTAACCGACGGCGGTTGGAGGTACCCGAAGGCAAGCGGAGGGTAACCGACGGCAGTTGGAGGTACCCGAAGACGAGCGGAGGCTAACCGACGGCAGTTGGAGGTAACCGAAGGCGAGCGGAGGCTAACCGACGGCGGTTGGAGGCAACCGAAGGCAAGCGGACGGTAACTGACGGCGGTTGGAGGTAACCGAAGGCAAGCGGAGGCTAACCGACGGCAGTTGGAGGTAACCGAAGGCGAGCGGAGGGTAACCGACGGCAGTTGGAGGTAACCGAAGGCGAGCGGACGGTAACCGACGGCAGTTGGAGGTAACCGAAGGCGAGCGGACGGTAACTGACGGCGGTTGGAGGTAACCGAAGGCAAGCGGAGGCTAACCGACGGCAGTTGGAGGTAACCGAAGGCGAGCGAAGGGTAACCGACGGCAGTTGGAGGTAACCGAAGGCGAGCGGACGGTAACCGACGGCAGTTGGAGGTAACCGAAGGCAAGCGGACGGTAACCGACGGCGGTTGGAGGTAACCGAAGGCGAGCGAAGGGTAACCGACGGCAGTTGGAGGTAACCGAAGGCAAGCGGACGGTAACCGACGGCAGTTGGAGGTAACCGAAGGCGACCGAAGGGTAACCGACGGCAGTTGGAGGTCGACGTTTTTTGACAAGAAAAAAAGGGGGGGCAACTTGTCAAAAAACGCCCTGCAACATGAGCCCCGGCTGCGGCCTCTTGGATGCATCCCGCAAACACACCTTGTACAACCCGAACGATCGGTCCAGGCCTCCCATCAGGTCGTCAAACATCCTGAACAATTCGGCGATGGCAGCCTCACCTGCCACGAGAGGAATGTTGGCCTGCTGCGCGATGTTGCTGCAGACCTCCAGCCATCTCAGCATCACCGTGTCGATCAGGTCATGCCCAAACAGCAAGCGCGCCTGATGCTTGGGCAGGCGCATGGCCTGCGGCGGTGGAATGGCGGAACACAGTGGCCACACGAGAAGAACGAGAGCGGGGAACGTGCTGAGTCTCGAACCCGCAAGCACTCGTAATGCCCCCCCCCCCCCCCTCATCGACACTAGACCTTTGAACAATCACCCGGGCCGGGCGTGCTCAATCCTCATCCATTCATCCCGCGCTCTGTTCTGCTTTTGTGACTGTTTTTGTGCATGTCCATCACCCACCCAGAGCCAGAGGCTCTCCTGGACTACACACTCGAACCTCCGCAGAGCGCCGGTTGGTCATCGGCCAACCGCTGTCCGTTAAGCGCCAACCGCCGTCCGTTGAGTGTCAACCGCCGTCGGTTAAACGAATCCTGCCACCAACACCTCAAAAAAGAGATATCTCGTTCCTAACAGACAGCCCTGCCTGAAAAAGTGGGGGCCTGTGGCGTACCCGTCTTCAATGCATGCTGCACCCTGCCACTGAGAGCACCTCTGGGGCATCTGGGTCGGAGTTTCTAACCACTGCACATGTGTTTGTGAAACTTACTCTCAACCCCGAATAGTAACCGAACGCCTGCAAAACATACATCGCCGCCCGCAAGTCTGCCACATGTTGTGCCCCCCTCTCTGGCATAGCGAGCAGGACGACCTCTTTAGGTCGTAGACCAAAAAGATAGTGATCATGTCAAAAAGCGGGGGCGATATCGGATCCCCGACTTGGGGCGCAGTTCCACCCCCGACACATGTCCCCTGCCCACACAAAACAACATGGGCCCCTCCGATACAGACAGCAGTAACGGCACATAAGCTACCGGTAAGCCCAGGTACAGTAGTGTCACCCGCAGAAGTGAGAACACCAGCAGAACCGAGTCATACACCTTCTGAAAATCTATCGCATCATTTGGTCCGGGAGCCTCTCCCACTCTGCCCTTGCAAAAATGACATGATCTACCATTTGCCTCCCCGGCACAAAGCCCTTCTAGGGCCTGGGAATGACTTGTGGCCACACATCTGCAACACATTTGTGGTGGTGATATACATCATGCACACTCGTTGCAAGGCCAGTGGCCACAGGTCTTTGGTGCCCTCGGCACCCATAAATTTGGCTTGCTTGGAGTGGTGTTGCTTGGCCCATAAAACAGTGGAAAGTCCAGCGATAGGTCCCCACCCACAGACCTATGCCCTCATACGACGTGTACTTCATGGATCACACGGCGAAGCCGCGACACACATTGTCCGTGCATATCAAGGCGCCGGCAGGCGCCACACCAATTTCCATCTGTGTTCCGGGTATTGGGGCAGCATCAGGTCCCTCACCAACCTGACTTCACTACCCTGGGCCTCTTGCGGCGGGTGTCACTGACATCTGTGCTGAAGCCTCACTATCACTGTCCCCCAGCCGAGTGTCACTGATATCCTGATGAGTGGTGTTGCTTGGGCAGGGGGGGAAGGGGGGGCAAACGTCTGGGGGGGGGGGGGGGTGGCGTGGGGGCAACCGTCTGACCTGAATGCAACCTTTGGTTGGATCGTGCAGAGGTCCACAGATCCCAGAGCACACTGTGACACAACCCCTACTGTCTCGGGCACCCAACACTGTGGAGGAGCCAAAGTGACGACAGAGCCCTTGCTGTCATGGGGTCCCCAAAGGGGGGGAGGAACGTTGCAGTCACCCAAATGGCCCCTGAAAATGGCCTATGTCTGCAATCCCTTTGTCACAAGGCAAAGGGGGCTTTGACGTGGGCGAGACGTCCCTTTCTTAAGAGATTGTCGGGCTGCGGTTTGTGTGGTGGCTTTTCGCTTTTTCACTGCTGCGGGTATGGGGTCTGGTGCGGTGTACTGGTCTGGATTATCGTTTTTTTTTGCTGGGCGGTTGAAAAGAGGTGCTGTCGGGGGATATCGGGCATTTTCCAGAAATTGACTGGCAGGCCTTTGATGGTGAGGCCACATGCAGGTGAGAGCGCACAGAAGGGAAAGAAATACACATACCTCGGCGTCATAGGCATGCGGTGTCACTCCGAAATACAACTTGTTCCGCAAATGCTCGGTAGCGAGAATGTCCTGCTCGAGTCTGTGGCGGCTGTACTCTGACAGCCCATCCCCAAGCACGACGATGCGCTCCGAGTAGAACAAGGTACGCATGATGAGCCTGAGGAGTGCAGCAAACATGCTGCAGCACAAGCCACATAACTCTAGACACAACATGTACCTGAGAATGCCCACCACAGATACAGCACCTACACAGCACCTACACAGCACCTACACAGCACCTCCACAGCACCTACACAGCACCTACACAGCACCTCCACAGCACCTACACAGCACCTACACAGCACCTACACAGCACCTCCACAGCACCTACACAGCACCTCCACAGCACCTCCACAGCACCTGCACAGCACCTACACAGCACCTACACAGCACCTACACAGCACCTACACAGCACCTACACAGCACCTACACAGCACCTCCACAGCACCTACACAGCACCTACACAGCACCTCCACAGCACCTCCACAGCACCTCCACAGCACCTCCACAGGGGTGGGGGAAAATTGGCTTGCGCGGGGGGGGGGGGGGTCGTTGGAGCCCCTTTCCCGGACCCCCCCCCCTCCTTGGCTCCCGTGACGGGGCCTTGAAAAAGGTCATAGATGGTGGCAAATAAAGTGGAACTTCCATTGAGGGGGGGTATGACCTAGATTATGAGAGAGATTTGTTGAACTAAAAAGAGAGAGAATCAGAAACAGAGCAGCAAACAGACAGAGGTAATGCACTCCGCAGCATGGCATAAGTGCATCTTTATTCTCTATGCCATGCTTGGTTGAACCTCAGCAGAACAGTCAGTACAGGCATCAGACCAGGCGTCCCTGGTCGTCACAACAGCTCACCTGTGCATTCAGCAAAATAGTGCAAATGATAAAAGACAGTAGGAGACAGAGAGATACAGAGGGGTACTGAAAATATCAGCATGAATTCGTTCACATCTTCGGCCCCCTCTGGTCTCCCCCAAAGCGCGCAGGGGCGCCTCCGGGTAAGGCCCGGCGCATCCGTCCCCCTCGGCTACGGCGGAATGCCCACCGGTGTGTTTATTTCGTTCGCCGCCAGGGAACTTCCGTGCCTGGCCCATGCCCTTCGGTTTCCCGTACCGCCCGTATCAGAGAGATACATAGGGGTACTGAAAATATCAGCATGAATTCGTTCAAATCTTCGGCAACAACAAAGGAATCATCATTGGGAGCTTTCAAAATCGGGATACAAGAGGTCTTGGGAAACTTTTTGGGGAGAAGGTCTGTTGGTTCCTGTGGCTCTGTAGGTCCTGTAGCTATTCCTCCTATCATAGGGGTTGTGTTTCTTTTTGCGTGGTGTGCGTTGGTAGGCTCTACGGCGCTTCTCTTTTTCTCTATGGGCTTCTTCGGAACTCTGGTACAATTGGGTACGTGCAGTGTTCCTACGAGGGCGCTGGGGAGTAGGGCTATCCGTATCGTCTGTAGCTGGCTCCGTTGTGTTTCCTGCACTCCTCCGACTGTACGAGGAGGAGGCTTGGGACACTCTGGAGTTGGACCTTGATGGAGTACAGAGCACATCAGCACTTTCCTGGCTTTGTGATCTTCCCTGACTACGGGAGGGTGTACGAGACAGAGTCAGGCCGGCGCTGATGCTGGAAAAAACATCACTGAGGTTTCTGGGCATGGCAGGGGAAATTTCTGCAATTGATTTGGCATGACTTTCCAGGGTGAAGCTGTCAATCAAAACGCCGAGCATGTCCTGGGAAGGGTTGAGATTCAAGCCTGTCCTGATTGCTGAATTGAAAGACAGGGTTTCGCTTGAAAAACGCCGGTATGGCAAACTCTCCATGTGGGCGTGTTGGGTGACTGTTTGCAGTGTTAGGACGTACAGCTTTGCCAGTGCTGGCAAACCGAATATTTGGAGTTGGAAAAAAACGTACATAACGTGATGCAATGGATTCACTGCGAGGGTTCAGAATCCTGCGTTTGTTTTCGTGTAGTGGAGTGGCCAGCCCTGCGGTGGACGGGATAAAAGAACCACCTGGGACTGGCTGAACATCATGTGGCGGTCTGCCTTTTTTGTCAGGGTCTTCCATGTTCCAGGAATCAACAGTATACACTGTGCCCTGCTTGGTTTTATGAGTCAAAAATTGGATGATGTTGTGGATGGGGAAGCGTGCTCGCCTGTGGAATTCTGACCAGCACTGCTGCTTGTCCTGCAGCACTGCGGTCCAGGCTTTGCCACTGGCAACAAGCAGGATTTTTGCCTGGACTGCGACGTTTCGTCCCATTTGTTTACCAGGAGGTTGTCCTGGTTGCGCAGGACATTCAGCAGTTCCATTGAGGGGGGGGGGGGGGCAGCAGTGGTGGTATTTATGTCCGGTTAGAGAGAAACACATAGTTTGGGTTTTCGTCAGTAGCAGACTTGGATCCAAGCAGTGGGGAGGCTGTTTGTACTATGACAGGCAGTGGTCGAGTGGTAGTGCAACAGAAGGCGGTTTTTTTGTCGGCGGTTCGAACCCTGGTCGGGGGAAACGTGCCGGCGACGGCGCCGATGGCATTCGACTGGCAAGGATTCGAACCGCCGACCGCAAAAACTGCGAGCGGCTGCGCTACCATTCGACCATGGGCTGTTGTGGTAGGATTTTGCATCCCCATTGCTTGGAGCCTTCTGCTTACAAATTATTACACCATGCCTTGGGGTATGCTACGTGAATGACCCCAAAAAAGGGGGGTATACAATGCCCAGTCCCGCGCTTGATCTAACAACCTCTCTTCGAGGTGATTGGTACTTTACCAAGGGTTCTGTCACAGGAGCCCCATTGCCAGACCCCCCCCGGGGGGCTCCCACGACCCCCCCCCCCCCCCGCGCAAGCCAATTTTCCCCCCGCCCAGCACCTACACAGCACCTACACAGCACCTACACAGCACACACAGCACACACATCAGAGCCAATCGCGAACCAGCACAGGTCAAGGGTGCGCTGCTGGACGCCCTCTGGGTGGATCAGCAGACCGCTCTGGTGCAATTTGACCTGACCTGAGCTGAGCAACGCCCCCCCCCCCCCCCCCCACCACCATTTCGGCGAAGAAATCCCAACAATTCGGCAGAACATTTCGGTGGACCGTTTTTTCGGCAAAACCGCTTCCCAGTGGCCTGGATCTCGGTCCCAGGCCCTGAACACACCTTCCTTTTGGTTGCCATGTGGTTAGAGTCATGTTGAATCGCAAAACGTCTCTGAATTTTCGACAAAAACCTTCATCCCTCTGTCTGCACATGGTCCCTGAGCAGCAGTTCGGCAGTGTCAGGCAGTGGTCCAGTGTCAGGTGGTGGTCCAGTAGCATATGCCCTGGTTCACAACGTACTTGCCGGTGGTTCAATTACCGGTACGAAATTTTTTTGTGCTTTTTGTCTTGATGAGAAACGTGGTGTTCAATGCACAAACACAGCCTTGCCGGAAGAAGATGAATGCACACAGGCTTCCTCCATGTTTCAGGACGGGAAGGCTTTGCGCGCACCTTTTGACCATCTGACCATAGTTTTCCTTAAGGGGGGGGGTGGGGGGGTCCAAGGGGGGTGGGTGGGACCCCCCCCCCTCAGGAGACCCTGAGTTGTTAGAGGCGCCGAAGAAATTTTTTGGCCTAAACTGACTTGCGCCGAAGGCACCAGAGAAAAATTTTGATTGGCCGGAGGGCCCAAAGAAAAATTCTATTGCCTTCGGCAAGGCACCTGGGGGGGGGGGGGGTTGGGTTGGGCTGGCGGCCTCATGCAGGAGCAGGCCCTCGGGTGTGGGCTTCCTTCCCTGCCCCACCACGAGGCTGAACAACCTGACTGTCCGGTTCCAAGGCCGAGCGGACTATCCACAGCCACCAGACCCCACCGAAGCGCAGGTGGGCGGAAGATGCCGTCGTCCTGTGTGTAGGCGCGCGCGCGGGCAGGGGTGTGGGCGGGGGCTGGGCCTTGCGTGTGGGGGGCAAGTGTGGCCTGGTGCTCCAGGCCCGGTGGGGCAGGCCATGGGAGCCCGACGCTGAGCCCACCGGGGAGTAGTGGGCCAGGGCATCGCATCCTCCTGGTCACAGAGACACGCTGCCCGCCCGTCCCACGACTGCGTACGCACGGGGACGGGTGTGCGCCGGGCACGACTGGGGGGGACCCGCGCTCCTTGACTGCCTGTTGGCACAGGTGGCGCTGCTGTACTAGCTGGGTCCCGCACTCCCACGGCCTGGGGCGCTGGTGGCAGGTGGAGGGGTCCCTGGGCGCGCTGAGCGCTTCCCTGCCCTGGGACCTGCCCGGGAAGGTTCCCGGGTGCGGCGCTGCAGCCCCGTTAGTCCTAGGGGCCCGTAGGGCACACCACCGGACTGGCCCCTCCAAGGGAAGGGGGGGGTAGGGGGCAGGGGTCGGCAGGTGGCTGTCTGGCCTCCAGGGGTCGCCCACAACTGCACTGCGGTGCACGGGGCTGTGCTGGCCTAGGCGTCTGTGATGAGGTTGGAGGGGCGCGTGCACACCTGGAGGTTCCCTGGGCAGGTCGCCCTAGGGATGCCCACAGCGGTCAAGCTGTGAGCCCTTCACAGCCTCCACTTTTCAGGCCCTGAGGGCGCCGACTCCGTGCACCCCTCCCGTCGGGGGCGCAGGCTGGGGGGGTTGAGTGGTGGATGGGTCTACCTGTCCGTTCATTGGCCCATGGTGTTCACTTGTTTGGGAGAGGAGAACCACCTGCTGGGTTACCATGCGGGTCCCAGATCCCGACATACTCGTCATTCAGCGTCCGCCCCTTTTCCGCGAGGGGAGGGACCTCGTTCACCATGTGCCGGCCTGCAGTGAGGGTGCGAGGGCATGCTGGGGGCGGGGGGGGGGGTCTCCTTTTGGTCCCGCCCCATTTCTGTTGGGGGGGGGGGGGGGAGGGGCAGCAAAAAGTCTGCTCCCCAGTTTCCTGGTCCCCAAGGGGAACCAGCCCACGGCCTGCACCCTCGCTTTGTGGCGGCTGAAATTTGGGCCGACAGACCTGGGGGGGGGGGGGGGGGGCAGACCCCCCACCCCCCCATCCCCTGGAGATGCTGAGTTGTTAAGCAAAACTCTGCACCTGACTGTGTGCTGGGTGCATGTGCAGCAGATCCTGTGGCAGCAGTGGCTCCACGTTTTTTCACCAAAAAGAATCTTGTCCACGGAACAATGACCTGGACTACCAGCACACAGGACCAGCACCCCATGAGAGCTCACCTGATGAAACGGGCGAGGCACCACCTCAGCGGAGGTGCTGACCGGTAGCTCCGCCGAAGCCTTATGTGGTTTCTTCCCATCCAGCCGCCCATTGGGGTGTCCAAAGCATGAAGCCCCTCGATGGCACGTGGTCCCCATGCCCTGCCTCCCGAGCCCGGGCGCCATTGTCAAGCTTTCGCAGGGCTGGGGTGGCGGGGGTGGGGGGGGGGTTTGGCACAAGGCGGGGGGGGGGGGGGGGGGGGGCAGGGATGTATTAGACGGGGGGGCAGGGGGGTTTGGCTGGGACCCCCTTCCTCCCAGGGTCCCCCTGTGGTCCCCGCCGAGGGCGGGCCAAAAATTGTTAAGCTTAAATCCTCTTGGCACCGAAGGCGCCGAAGCAAAATTTTGGCTGTCAGCCTCAAACATTGGAAGGGGAGGAGGGAGGGGGGGAGGGTCCCAGGGGGGGGGGCAGCCCCCCTCCTCCTGCGGTGTACGGCCGTTCTACTACATCCCATGGGGGGGGGGAGAGACCAGTTGCGGCTTGCGGCATCGTTGACGTCATCGGCGTGGTAGCTCGACGTCTGGAGGTAAATGATGGCGAACGTGACCACGGACGCGTACAGAAAGAACGCGCCCGCGAAGGCCCACGGGACACGGCCCCGGTTTTTGCCGCCGAAGTTCTGCTTGGCCAGATTCTGGAGGTTCGAGTCGAGGGACGACTTGGCGCGGTACGACAGGAGCTTCTGGACCAGGTACACGACCATGCACATGGAGGACACCACGAAGGACGCCTGCGGAGGAAAGGGGCGCCGGTGTTTGAGTGGCTGGTGTGGGGCGATGGTGCGGAGTGATGGCGTGCGGTACCAATGTCGAATGTCGCGGAGGACCCTTTGCGCTGTCCGGGTCCAAGGGACTGTGGCTGAGGTGGGCCTCCCAAAAATCTACTTTTGGGGGGGGGGGTTTGGAGCGAGTGTTCCAACCCCCCCCCCCCGGGCATCAAGGGCCAGCTCTCGTTGTTTCATGTTTTTCACACATATTCCGTGACAAAACCACTGGCACTGTCACAGTCCGTCACTGTCACTGTCACAGTCCGTCACTGTCACTGTCACTGTCACTGTCACTGTCACTGTCACTGTCACTGTCACTGTCACTGTCACTGTCACTGTCACCGTGTCACTCCAAGAGGGGGGGGGGGGCGTCCTCCTACGGTTATCAGCTGTTCTAATACATCCCTGCCCCACCCCCCCAAAAGCAAGTTGGAGCCAAAATCTATTGCCTTTGGCAAGTCCACCTCGCAGAGAATCTACTCCAAGCAACACACACCCAAAATAGGGTAAAAACTACATAAATATGGGCTAAAACATGCTTTAAGTATGTTGGATGGTCATTTTAGGTGATCACGATATCAAAAAAATAAGTTTCGGAAACTTCAGTTTTTGAGCTGTATAGGCTGAAAAACTGCATAAGCAGGTTGTGTACCAATCCCGTTTGACCCCCCCCCCCCCCCCCGCAACCAATCGCAAATAGGGTGAAAAGCACATGAATACGGCTTGAAACATGCTTTGCATACCTTGGATGGTCATTTTAGGTGATCACGATATCAAAAAAATAAGTTTCGGAAACTTCAATTTTGGAGCTGCCTAGGGTGAAAAACTGCATGAGCAGGTTGTGTACCAATCCCTTGGGACCCCCCCCCCCCCCCCAAGCAGCGCGCCCAATACCCAAATAAGGTGAAAAACACGCAAATAGGCGCTAAAACATGCTTTACATACCTTGGATGATCATTTTAGGTGATTGCAATATCAAAAAAATAAGTTTCCAAAACTTCGATTTTTCAGCTGTCCTGAAAAACTGCACTAGCAGGTTGTGTACCGGCCCATTCACTCGTGTAAGCCATTATTGGTGGAAGCAGTCATTTCGCGTCTTTGGCACGGGTGTTGACCGGCCCTCGGCAGGGCTATAGACTGCAAAAACGTGCTTTCGTATCCTAGTAGGCATATACTGTCACAACATCCCCACTGACACCCCTCAGAGTGGGTACCACGGGGTCACCAAGGCCGCCAAAACCGCCAACATAGCAAAAATGGCTGAAAACTGC
Organism: Eutreptiella sp. 'Long Island Sound 2002'; assembly: GCA_964036045.1. Lineage (NCBI taxonomy): Eukaryota > Euglenozoa > Euglenophyceae > Eutreptiales > Eutreptiaceae > Eutreptiella > Eutreptiella sp. 'Long Island Sound 2002'. The sequence goes on from OZ038401.1 coordinate 7,810,815, forward strand.
ATAAACTAAACTGTAGAAGCGCTCGTCCCACTCCGCCCTATGCAAACCCCATGGAGTCGGGACCCCGAAACACTTTTTCAGCTCAAAAGCGAAAAAAACCAAAAGGTTCAGAAAACCAAAAGGGGGGGTCATTCTTGCCCCCGCCTCTCTCAAAACCTCAAAAAAGTGGGTTTCAAGTGAGGGGGGTCTAGGGGGGTCCGGAACTGCCTACCTTTGATCTAACAACCTCTGCGAGGTGATTTTGGGGCTTTCGGAGGGCCCATGGCACGGGCTACGTAGGCCTAGCGGCCACTATGTGGGTCCCCATGGGTGCTCAAGTACCCGTATTGTCACTAAATCATCACCCAAACGCATCCTAGGAGCAACGGAAGGGTTTCATGAAAAATCGAATTTCAAAAAACCTTCACCTACCACTAAACAGCCTATCCAGCATGAAAACGGCTAAGTCCTCACTGGCAAGAGGCCATAAGGGGGGGGGACTCGGGGTACCTGGAGTTGGGACCCGGGACCCCGCCATGGGTTAGGGGGTCCATATACAAGAAAAAAATTCTTCAAGACCCAGGTCCAAATACACAGACACACGCAAAGAAGTTTTGACCCCCCCCCCCCCGCAAAAAAGGGGGTACCCAGGTGCGGGGGGGTATGGGGGTCAAAATCAAAAAAATCATTGGGGGATCATTTTTGGTCCTAAAATGATGATTTTACGAGGGGTTAGACGTCAGAAACCATACATTGGGGTATGCTACGTGAACAACCCCAAAAAAGGTGGGTATACGACGCTCGCGCCCGCGCTTGATCTAACAACCTCTCTTCGAGGTGATTTTCAGACATTTGTAATGAGGAAATAAACTTGTGGTCCTTGGAGGCTCGTTTCGCACCCCCTCCCCACCCCCGGATTTTGGGGGGGGGGGGGGGGCAAGCGCCCCGCCCGCCCCCAAGTAAAATTGTCACCAGCCTTGAGGCCTTGAGGCGAGTGTGGGGACCCTGAGACGGAAGGGGCTACATGGCCCTATGCATTCCTTTCTACTCTGGAGACCCGATCCTGTCATTCCATGTGGCGGCCCGGCTCAGTAAGGAGCATGTTTGGTTTCGGCAACTGTCTGTAGCCCTTGCGCGAACAGGCCGATGGCGTGCCCCTCCTGCCCCCCCACTGCCCCTCTTTGAGGCAGCGGGCTAGCGGCTACCCCCCCCCCCCTTCCCCCCCCTCCGGGTCCTCTGGGCCCAACAGCAGTGGGAGGGGGGGAGGGCAGGGGGTCCGGAGAGTATTAGAAGGGGGGGGGGTCCTTGGGGGGGGGGGGGGGGCAGCCCCGGCCGACCGACCCCCCCCACCCACATCAGAAAAATTTTCCTTGCGCAAAATATGAGATTTATCAAAGGGGTCGCAACTTTGAGGCCGATTTCAGGTACACAAACTTCTGTTTGGCCTGTGACCCAACCACCCACCTGCTACTGAGCCGGAAGTCCTGTGCATGCTTACAAAGTGCAGACCTCCCTCCCCAACAGTTTTCCTTAAGGAGGGGGGGTGGGGGCTGTGGGGGGGACCCCCCCCCCCCATCGGAGACCCTGAGGTGTTAGAGGCCGAAAATTTTTTGGCCTAAACTGACTCGCGCCGAAGGCACCAGAGAAAATTTTTTGATTGGCCAAAGGCCCCAAGAAAAATTCTATTGCCTTCGGCAGTGCACCTCGAAGAGAGGCTGACAGTCAGCCAATCAGTCCCTTAGCCAGGCCAGCAGTCAGTCAGACAGAAACACACAGTTTGGGTTTTTTGTCAGTGGCAGACGCGGCCCCAAGCAGTGGGGAGACAACTTGCCTCAGGCCAAGCAGTGGCCGAATGGTAATGCGGCTGCCCGGAGTCCTTATGGCCGGCGGTTTGAATCCCGGTCGGGCGAATTTGGCGCCGCCGCCGCCGCCGACAGTTGGCCGGCCAGGATTGGAATCGCCGACCGAAAACTTTGCGTCTGCTGCGTTACCATTCGACCGGCGGTGGTGTGACAGCGATATGCCTCCCCACTGCTTGGAGCCTTCTGAGCGAAAACTTTTGACCCCCCCCCTCAAAAAAGTGATATTCAGTTTTAGGGGATAGAGGCCTCAGAATCGAAAAATCCATTGGGGGATGGTCTTATTGGGCAAAATAATGATTTTACAAGGGGTTGGACATCCAATATCATGCCTTGGGGTATGCTACGCGAATGACCCCAAAAAAGGGGGGTATACGACACACGCGCATGCGCTTGATCTAACAACCTCTCTTCGAGGTGATTTGCCCAATCAGTTAACGGGGGCGGGGGGGGGCTGTCAGACCCCCCCCCCCCCCAGGAGATGCTGAGCAAAACTCTGCCCCCCATCCCCTGTACCATCCTCCTCTCACATCACCCTCTCGCCCCACGCCACACCGTTGTGGCACTCAGGAGACTGGCCACGAGGGCCACAGTCCCCTCGATCCCGTGGATGGTCTCCATGGCACGATCATCCAGCGAGTGGTAGAACTCCTCCAGGTCGTGCCGAATCAGGTGGCGGTCGTGCTCGTATTTGATGTCGAAGAGGATGTTGCGTGCCAGCATGGCCTGCTCTTCCGCGGGGAGCTGCATGTCATGGGACTCGTTGGTGTACCACATGGGCCGCTTCACGAAGTCCAGCCTCTGCCGATGGTACCCGGGCTCTTTTGTCACGTCCCAAGTCATGTGCTCAATTTCACGATGCTGTGCAAAATCCTGTGGTGCGTCAGGATGAAAGGATTGCAACCCCCAACCCAAGCCTGTTCTGAGACGGCGGGGGGGGGGGGGGGGTGGAATGACAAACGTATACACCCACTTGTTGGCTTGAGACTTCAGAATTTTGGCTTGTTTGACCCCAGGGGCCGGACAATGGCTAGGTCACCGTGGCACTGAGTGGTGGTTCTGGGTGATGATGTGGGGGCAGTGGTATGGGGTGATGCTATTGAAAGATGTATTGGATGGTGGTGCTGTGTAAATGGTGGGGAGGGGGTGGGGAGTGCTGGGAGAGAGTTATGATGTGGAGTGGTTGTGCTGGGTGATGGGGTAGGCTTGTGGTATGGGGTGATTGTCCAGGGCTACCTCTGGGCCTTAACAATGGCCATGGCAACTCCAGGGTCGACTTGGGGTCTAAAAATGGCTCAGTTGACCCGGCTTGCACACCTGCAATGGGACGTCGTGCTCTCACAAACAGCACAACTGCTTGGTAGAATTGTCCATCAAACAACAAGCTACGCCTTTGCACGTGTCTCTATTTTGATTGAGGTTGTTGTGCCGGTGATCAGGCACAACACCAACACCAAAAACGATCGAAAAATGGCATTTTGAAGGCAACCAAGTTTGAAGTTGCAAACATAGATAACTATATAATGCAAATTGCTTGTCTTTAGGCCAGATTTGCAAAGGGGCCTTTGGGACTTAACAACTGGGGTCTGTGCAATAACACTTTTTTGTTCCAAAAAAAGGTGTGTGGGCAGCCTGCCCATTGGCGCACCTCTCATCCCCGTACCATGCCTCCCGGGCAGCATGTCCGTGGCATCACCACCCGCCCCCCATGGGGCCAAATGTTGGGATGGGTGTCAGTGTACCCCCCCCCCCCTTTGTCCTAGCTACGCCCTTGTCCAAGCTACAGTAGGGACAGTATTAATTTGGGACCTAATTCAATTCGGTACCAAATGTAGTGCAGCCACATAAGACATGGGTTTGGTGACAAATTCGCCAGTTACGTAGGGTCATGGACACATTTGTGCTGAGTGGTTGCCCACTTGAGCCCACATAGCTCTGCTTTTGGGGATGTTTGTGCACCATATCCCCTTTTCTTGCACCAGTAGTTGTATCCGGTAGTTGTATGTGTCGCGGGCAAGCTATGGCCTTGTCCAAGCTACAGTAGGCGTAGGGACCGTATTAATTTGGGACTTGCGCGGCTAGGACAAACGGGGGGGGGGGGGTAACAGATTGCGGCTGGGCACACCTCTTGGACAAATGGCGGAAAATGGCTGCAGGAAGCACCTGATGCAGGGTGTGTGGCTGGCAACTACAGGGGGGGGGGGGGGGTGAATTGGTGCCAAGTCAAACGGGCTGCGTTTAATTTGGCCGTGGAAAATTTTGACTGAACCCCTGGATTTTGCGCGGTAAATTTGGCGGCCAAATTGAAACGCCAAATTTCCCACACCAAATTTACTGCCCACCAAATCCCCCGCCCCCCCCCCCCCCCCCGCACCTGGGCAACTGGGGGCTGACCCGCTAGGAGCGGAAAGAGCATCCGGGAAAGTGTGAAATGGTGGGAAATATTCATGAGAAATTATCTGCCGGGTCCTGGGATCACCACCTCAAAAGGTGTGTATACTGCGGGGGGGAATGAATCTACAAATTCTGGCGCGACAAAATCTGTGCCACTTCTTAAAAATGAGCGAAAAAATGATGTACGGTTCCCAGTAATTGCCCATGAGAAACAGTGGGCGCTTGCAATGCCTAGCGTATACCTGCACAAATCCTCAAAAACACCGAACAAATTGCGTAGAAAAATTCTATTGCCTTCGGCAAGGCACCTTGAAGAGGGGAGAGGTGCGAGAGGCGCGAAAACTTCATAAGCAGGTTGTGTGCCCTAGACCCCTTGGTACCCCCCCCCCCAACACACCCAAATAGGGTGAAAAACACATGAAGAGGGGCCAAAACATGCTTTAAATAGGATATTTGATCATTTTGGATGGTCAAAGTATCAAAAAAATCAGTTTCGGAAATTTCCATTTTTGAGCTGCTGAGGCCGGAAAACTGCATAAGCAGGTTGTGTGCCCTAGACCCCTTGGTACCCCCCCCCCCCCCCAACACACCCAAATAGGGTGAAAAACACATGAAGAGGGGCTAAAACATGCTTTAAATAGGATATTTGATCATTTTGGATGGTCAAAGTATCAAAAAAATCAGTTTCGGAAATTTCCATTTTTGAGCTGCCGAGGCCGGAAAACTGCATAAGCAGGTTGTGTGCCCTAGACCCCTTGGTACCCCCCCCCCCCCAACACACCCAAATAGGGTGAAAAACACATGAAGAGGGGCTAAAACATGCTTTAAATAGGATATTTGATCATTTTGGATGGTCAAAGTATCAAAAAAATCAGTTTCGGAAATTTCCATTTTTGAGCTGCCGAGGCCGGAAAACTGCATAAGCAGGTTGTGTGCCCTAGACCCCTTGGTACCCCCCCCCCCCCCAACACACCCAAATAGGGTGAAAAACACATGAAGAGGGGCTAAAACATGCTTTAAATAGGATATTTGATCATTTTGGATGGTCAAAGTATCAAAAAAATCAGTTTCGGAAATTTCCATTTTTGAGCTGCCGAGGCCGGAAAACTGCATAAGCAGGTTGTGTGCCCTAGACCCCTTGGTACCCCCCCCCCCCCCAACACACCCAAATAGGGTGAAAAACACATGAAGAGGGGCTAAAACATGCTTTAAATAGGATATTTGATCATTTTGGATGGTCAAAGTATCAAAAAAATCAGTTTCGGAAATTTCCATTTTTGAGCTGCCGAGGCCGGAAAACTGCATAAGCAGGTTGTGTGCCCTAGACCCCTTGGTACCCCCCCCCCCCAACACACCCAAATAGGGTGAAAAACACACGAAGAGGGGCCAAAACATGCTTTAAATAGGATATTTGATCATTTTGGATGGTCAAAGTATCAAAAAAATCAGTTTCGGAAATTTCCATTTTTGAGCTGCCGAGGCCGGAAAACTGCATAAGCAGGTTGTGTGCCCTAGACCCCTTGGTACCCCCCACCCACACACACCCAAATAGGGTGAAAAACACACAAAGAGGGTCTAAAACATGCTTTACATAGCACGTTTCATCATTGTAAGTGGTCACAATATCAAAAATTGTTTTTGCAAAAAATTCCATTTTTGACCTGTAGAGGGTGGAAAACTGCTGAAGCAGTTTGTGCACACCCCAAATGCCATTGAACCACCTACAAAAAGCAATTTTGGGGCTTTTGGGGGGCCCATGGCTCGGGCTAGATGGGCGCAGTGGCCACTACGTGGGCCCCCATGGGTGCTCAAGCACCCACATTGTCACCAAATGATCACCCAAACCCATCCTAGGGGCAACAGAAGGGTTTCGGAAAAGTGCAAATGTGAAAAACTTTCAAGTGTCACTAAACAGCCTGCGCAACAGCAAAATTTGGGGCTTTCGGAGGGCCCATGGCACGGGCTACATAGGCCTAGCAGCCACTACGTGGGTCCCCATGGGTGCTCAAGTACCCGTATTGTCACCAAATGATCACCCAACCAATCCTAGGGGCAAAGGAAGGTAGTCATGAAAAATCGAATTTCAAAAAACCTTCACGTGCCACTAAACAGCCTATCCAGCGTGAAAACGGCTAAGTCCTCATTGGCGAGGGGCCATATATTGGGGGGTGACTGGGGGTACCTGGAGTTGGGACCCGGGACCCCCGCCATGAGTTAGAGGGTCCATATACAAGAAAAAAGTTCTTCAGGACCCAGGTCCAAATACACACACAGCGGCCACAATACACAAAGAAGTTTTGCCCCCCCACCCCACCCCACCCCCCCCCAACCCCCCCCTCAAAAAAGGGTACCCTAGTGCGGGGGGGTACGGGGTCAAAATCCAAAAAATCATTGGGGGATCATTTTTGGTCCTAAAATGATGATTTTACAAGGGGTTAGACGTTAGAAACCATACATTGGGGTATGCTACGCGAACGACCCCAAAAAAGGGGGGTATACGACGCTCGCGCCTGCGCTTGATCTAACAACCTCTCTTCGAGGTGATTTCGTACAGAATTTGAGTTGCAGGAATTCTGGCTTGCAAACCCCCCCCCCGGCCCCGGGTATTGTACGTGCAGCGCAAGTGCCCCCATTTGGCTGATTAGAACTGACCATTGAGCCCCCAAACCAGCCAGCCGTTGGCACTTGGATTTACCCCCTCCACAACCAAAGCTCTCGCATCTGCAGCCTGCTCCTCCTCCTCTGGTCCGCCCCTCCCGACGGCAACAGTGAAGAATGGCGTTGGAGCCCAGGACAACGGGGGCTGTGGGGGGGGCACAGACCAGTCCATAGGCTTTAATGCACAGCTTCATGGCGATCTCATCCGTCAGCTTCAAAATCTCTGCCTCGTGGTATGCGTGGTCCACCAGAGCCTGCTCAGCTTCCGTCAGCCCCAGGGCCTTCTGCTGTTCCACAACGTGCTCCAACTCCCCGGAATTCAGCAGGTCCCAGAAGGCAATGTACTCCCGGGCGTCCCCAAACTGCACGACAGAGGGAGGGGCAGAGGGAGTGGCAGAGGGCGTGGCAGACGGAGTGGCAGAGGGAGTGGCAGAAGGGGTGGCAGAGGGCGTGGCAGAGGGCGTGGCAAAGGGAGTGGCAGAGGGAGGGGCAGAGGGAGGGGCAGAGGGCGTGGCAGAGGGAGTGGCAGAAGGGCCGGCAGAGGGAGTGGCAGAGGGAGTGGCAGAGGGAGTGGCAGAAGGGGTGGCAGAGGGAGGGGCAGAGGGAGTGGCAGAGGGAGGGGCAGAGGGAGGAGGAGCGCCAGCTTCGGTCCCGTTGCTTGGTCCACCCCGGGTCAACGTAGACCAGGGGAAGGAGTCCTGCCAGAAGGAGGTGCAGAAGCAAGTGTGAGTGAGTGAGTGAGGCCGAGGGACTGGAGATGGCCGCGGCACCTGCACAAAGGCGCGTGCATCGTCCGTCATCAAGTCCGCCAGATGGAGTGCCTCGTTGGCCAGGGTCCAGGCCTCCTCCTTCCAATCATGGATCTCAACGAAGCGGTGGCTGGTCGACACGGCCAGCCCCAGCAGGACCAGCATCAGCAACGCCGCCACGGTGTTGGCGATGTTGAGGGCGCTCAGGAACCGCAGCTGGCGCAGGGCCGGGACGTTGTGCTGGCAGAACACCATCACAATGGAGGACACGGCCACGCACACGAAGACCACCATCGTGAGGATGTACAGGAGGTTGATGAACGTCTCGGCGGCCTTGACGTCTTCGAGCGTGCGCGCCGCCAGCAGCCGCTCGAACTCCGCGATGGGGACCATGGCCACGTCGATCTCGTACTTCATCCGGGCGTCGAACAGAATGCTGCGGGCCGTTGCCTGCGGGGCATGGAGGAGAGGGGCAAAAAGCGGGGCACCGCAGGGCCCACGATGCGCACACTCCACCCCCATGCCTGCGGAGCCCCTGGTCCACTCCTGCTCCGCACCAAGTCCACCGAAACTCGACCCCAACTCCATACCCCAACCCCACACACCCCAACCCACCAATACCCGATTCCATCAGGATGCTACAACAACTACACCCCGGCTGTCCCGGACGACGGGCATGAAGCGTTCCGGCAGACGCAGCTTTAGGGTCTACTTGCGCCACTTCCGATTTGGAGCGCACGCGCGCTGCGTCTGCTGCTGGCACAACTGCACATGCCACTGCAATCGGCCGGAATCCTCTAACCGCCGGCATAACCGCTGCTCCAACTGCCGTAGAAAGTCGACGTCAGTCAACGCGTAAGCCGCCAACTCTTGGGGGAGAGGTCGCACGCTCCAGTCCGCCTGTTGGTAGGTCTTGTCCAACGAAACATCAAAGTACTTGGCCATGAGGGCCCGCAGCCCGAGTCTCGCCTTGCCGAGCAGCTGCGCCGCGAGCGCGGTGTCGAAGATCCGCTACGGAACGTTTCCAACCCAACCTCAACAAAGGCTTTTTTTTAGCGAGGGGCCAGGGGGGCCAAGCGGGGAGGGGGGGGGGGGGGCTGGCACCCACCCACCCATTGGCCTACCCAGCAAGTCCACCGAGGCACCCACCCAACCCCAAACCTGACCACTGAATTTCATGTCATGCCACAGTCATGTACCTTGAGGAATGGCCTGGTCATGGCACATGCAGCACCACAACCAACGTGGCGCAACCCCCTTGCGCCAGCCGCATACTGCGGACTGAGGGTTGCATGCACTATGTCACCCATGCGTGTGACAGTGTGATCCATACCGGAGTGGGGGAAATTACGAGTGTGCGAATTTTGAAATGGCGAAATTTGGTGCAGAAAAAATTTGGCATCACTTCTTCAATACCACTGCAAAATTTGATACAAAATTCTCAGATTGTGGCACAAGAACAAGCCCCGGCTGTGGATGTTGGTGGTTATTTCCTCTGGGACTTTAGTTGGTTGCTGTTATTTCTTTGTTCTTGGCTTCTCGATGGTTGCTGTATTGTCCTGCCCGCTTCTGGATGCTTGCTGTTGTTCGGACCTTCAAATATCGTAGCATAAATTGGCACACTTTTGCTGTGCCAAATTTTGCCATCCCAAATTCCGCCGACTCCTAAATTTCCCCCGTCCAGTCGTGGGGAGATATCAATATGGCTACATGACCCCTGCTTCTCAAGGTCCCCTCCTGGCAGTGGAACACAAGCAGTCTGACCAGCCACAAACCTCCTACCCACTCATGGCATACCCCCACGGGAGGGAGAGGGGGGGGGAAGGGGTCAACTGTCGAGGACCCACTAACCCACTCCAAACCAGAGTTGACGCTAGACTCTGGCACAGGGCAACTCTGCGCCGGAGGCCGGCAGATGTGATCGCTCCCTCTGCCGGATGCGGTTGTTGTGGAACTTGTGGATGTGCATTGGTTGCAAGGCGCTCTCCGGGGCTTAGAAAATGGTAGCCCAGCCCCATGCAGCACCATGACACACCCTCTGCCAGAGGGGGCTGGATGCGACCCAACTCTTTGCTGGAGGCTGCCAGATGTGCTGCCAGTTGCCTGCCAGAGGCTGCCTGGTGCAGACAAACCCCTTGCTCCAGTCTAGCGTCAACTCTGCTCCAACCCCCCCAAGGTATCTGCAGCACCAAACCAAGACCTTGATCTCAACCCCCTCCGCAACAGCAGCCCTACTGCATACCAACCCCACCCTACCTCCAACCCCACTCTGCACAAACCTCACCACAACTCCACACCACACCACGGCAACTCTCTACCAAGCCCCTCCGACTTCACCCCAAATGTCTGATCCCTCTGGGGAAAGTGCCAACCGTTGCTGCTGGACCCTTGGGTCTGTGTCCTTTGGTGCTGGAGGTGAGGGTATGTGCGGGGACATCGGTGGGCCGGGAGTGCTGTGCGGGAGCATGTGTGTGTGTGTGTGTGTGTGTGTGTGTGTGTGTGTGTGTGTGTGTGTGTGTGTGTGTGTGTGTGTGTGTGTGTGTGTGTGTGTGTGTGCCAAGGTACGAATTCCACTCATCCTCAGACTGCGAGGTTCAACAGGCCTACATTCCTACCACTACTGCAAACCATGAGCTCATTGTCCATCCCTGCAGGGGGGCGGCCCATTGTGGCCCATGTAAAAGGTTGCCAACACACCGCTGCCCCTGCCCTTAAACCACACCACAGTGCCACAAGTGTGTGTGTGTGTGTGTGTGTGTGTGTGTGTGTGTGTGTGTGTGTGTGTGTGTGTGTGCCAAAGGACGTATTCCAGACATGCTCAAACTGCGAGGTTCAACAGCCCTACATTCCTACTTCTCACTGCAGACCACATGTCCATGTCCGCCCGCTGCAGTTGGGCCGCCCTGTGGGCTCTGGGCTGCCCCATCTTCCTGTCTGGCTGATGGCTGTGTTCCTGTCTGCTTGACGGCTGGGCGTTTGCCACGCAATGACTTCAAGGGCGTGACCGTTTTGAAAGGCCCATGGTCGCAGCAGTGCCAGACTCGTTGATGCATCATTGAGCATCTGCACATGCTGGTAGTAGGTGCGCTACACTGCAACTGGGTAGTTGCTCCACAAGTGGGCAGCGGGCAGTGTGGTTGGGTGGGTGTGCACATGCACGTGTGTGTAGGGGCTGGAACATCAAATGGTGTGCAACAGACCTTCAAAGTGCTCTGCGGGAGTTTTGCGTCATCCTTGTAGTTCGTGTAGTACAGGCCGTTGAAGTGGTAGTCGTGCCAGTCGAAGGCTTTCTCCGTTTCGATGTTGTAGTGGAACCCATCCACTTCTGGGAAATCCTCAAAGTTCAATCCATGCCCCAGGACCGTCAGGTACATGGACACCTTCTCAATCTCCACGATCTCCTCAAATGCCTAGCAGAAATTTGTGAACTAGAAACATGACGCTGATTCTACCTGGGCACACTTCTTTTTTCTGGCCTGTCACCCACTCCCCCCAAGCCAGGCCCCTGGGGGCCCCAGGGGGTACCTGGGGCCGGGGCAGAGGGACGGAAATTTAACAGTGGGCGCCACTCATCGAGTTGTTGGGACATTCCTTTGGAACACCCCCACGTTTCCTCCACCGTGCCGCGTTGTTTTGTTCCCTCCGAATTCTGCCTGCTGTTGTGGTTTGGTTTTGCAGATCAATCATTGGTACCAACTGCATGCAAGTCAAGCACAAACTGGACGAGAACAGCAGGACGTCTTGGATTAACATTGAGAAAAAAAAAACAGCAGACCGTCCAGTAGCCAGCTCAGTACCGTACAAATCCTAACATTTGGCGGAATCCTAATTTTTGCGTTGGTGAACACGCCCGAGGCTCAGGCCACCAAGGGTTCAATGGGCGGATCAAGGAACGTCCGCAAAGGCACAGGTGGCCAAGGGTGCAAGGAACACACCCGAGGCTCAGGCCACCAAGGGTTCCATTAGCGGATCAGCGTGTGTTTCTTCAATGGCAAAAGAGCTAATGGGATGGGTGGGTGTTGAATTTCACTTTACGCAAAAATTTTGTGACCACACCCAAAATAGAGAAGCAAAATTTTTGCTTCTCTATTTTCCCCTGCGGAATTCAGTTTTGCAGAGCTGTTTTTGGTTGATTGAGTCCAAGTTTTTTATTTTTGTGTTTTTCCTTGTGTTCAGCCTCCTTTTTTTGAGGTCATGGTTCATTCATTTTGGGGCCACTGAAAAAGACCTGGGGTTCCTTGGACTCTGGGATTGCAGTCCATTCCCACACAGGCATACAAATGTGGACTCTAGGATTGCAGTCTATAGCACAAATAAACACCAACAAGCAACTGTTTTGGATGATTCAAGCGTACAAGTTTTTCAACAAACCACTTTCAAATTCGTCCATAATAGTGCCCATGGCACGTGAACTGCTGAAACAGCAATGCAATTTGCCACATGGCTCTCCCACTTTTTCACAGACCCGGTTTGTAAATTCGTCGATAATAGTGCACAAGCCACATCAAATGCTGAAACAATGGCACAGAAATCGCAGGAGCATACAACCGGAAGCAATACAGTACTGCAGAGGGCTGCAAAGAGAAGACCATGAAACTGAAGCAAGGGAGGCAGCCAAGAAAAAGGATGCACCATGCAGCACAAGCGTGTTCAAGTCAGAAAAGAGGGGGGGGGCGGGGCAAATTTTTTTTTGCGGATGTCATTTTTGCAAAGGGCGTACAGCTGAAAATTTTTTTTGGCAGTAAAACAACCTCTTGTGCCAGGAAGTATCTATTTTTCGCAAATAATTAATATTTGTACGGTCTTTGGGCACAAACTTGGACGGTGGGAGGGGATCCAACCACGGTTGGAGGGGATTTGGCGGCGGTGATAAGGTAACTGATGGCGTTTAGAGGTTGAAATTTCAGAAAAAAAGAGGAGGGGGGGATAGGAATTGTCCACTAAACAATGCCCTGAGAAATAGTAGGGGGGGTTACAGTACAGAGGCACAGTAAAGAGGGCAAAGTGGAGATGGAACAGTACAGAGGGTAGCGATAGAGAGAGCACAGTAGAGAGGGTGCAGTAAGCACAGTGCAGAGGGCACAGTAGAGAACCTTTTCGGCCTCCGAGAGCAGCTCCTGCTCCTCCTTGGGAATCCGCATTGCTGTCAACTGGCGCAGCATATCCTCGTGGTGGCCCCTGTGGTGGCTTTCCCAGTACAGCTTGTAGTGCTTGTACTCACCGAATTGTACAAAGTTCCGGGCCTCCCGGAGCTCGAACATAATCAGATCACGCTGCTCTTGCGCCGTGTGCAGAGCCAAGGTACGCACCTCGAGCTTTTCCTCGATCACGTTGCGATTGAGGGAGATGGTGAAGACAAGTCCTGCGGCCGCAATGGAAAACACGAATTGCCAGCACAGCATGAGCACCATCACGAACTGGACCTGGGAGCAGCGGACAGGGGAACGTGGGGCAAGTGGGTGCAGCGGTAGTGGGCACAACAAAGGGAGTGGGAAGGGAGGGAGCGGCAGAGGGGCTGTGCGTTGCAGAGCGGTGCGCCCCCTGTGTTGGAGCTGCCCGTGGCCCAAAATGAGCATTCAGCCACCGAGTAAATATCCACGGTGTATGTTGGGCACACAGGCACCTTCCGGAATGGCATTGCAAAAATTCAGCAACCGGGACCAGGTTCTTGTCACATAAACAACAAGAGCCGTCCGATCAAGGTCCTGCCGCCCAGTCGCAAGTCTCTGGGGACTTGACCAAGATGATCGCGGTCTTCGCCAAGGATTGGCTGGACATTGGCGACCAGGAACTCTCAGGAGTCTGGTCCATTGATATCCACGATCAGGATTTCGAATCCTGCTCGGGTGATGAGCCGGCAGGCAATCATGGGTAATGGGCTTGCTGTAAGTGGCATGTGGTGCGCCTACAATACGGTCGCGGAGGTCCAAAAATTGGGTTTCTGCCGGTAGAGAGAAAACTCTGGCAAAAGACGTGCAAAAGCTGTGTTGTAGCGCTCTGTAAGCTGAGCCGTTTCAGGGGGACAGACTGGCGTTGGCCGAAACATTTTCCAAATGCAGAGTGATCGGGCAATAGTCGGACGGGAAAAGCGCACCAGGGTGAGTCTCACTGCGTGCACCCAAAATCCAGTCACGGATCAGAAAATGGTGCAGGGCATTACAACAACAAGTGCTGGGCCCAACCACGGTTTTGGTTGATATCCCCAAAGACTAAACGCAGGTATTGCTGGGAGGCCAAGATGTGGGCCAAAGCCCACTGTAGAATGGGATTGTAGCTGTCTACGGGCCCCGAGGCCAGAAGGTACAAGCCTATGGCCAGCAGCGAGCAACCAGCCAGACCGAACCACACAGCGCCACCTCAGCCATCTGGCCTGATGTCGACGCGATGACAAATGCAGGTGTTGTCATGGCGCACCAAGACAGCCACCCCTAGACGCAATCTGGTCGTCAGACTGAAAAACGCCGCATACAGCGGATGTATGGAAAAAGACTCAGGCAGTGCTCCTATCTCTTGCAAGGGTACTACATCAGGATAGGAGAGAGACTGAAAAAGGGACGGCAACGCATGAATCTTGGGCCGAAGAGACTGTTGCACGTTGAGAGATAAAAAGCGCATGCCACGGGGCGTGGAACCGACTGTTGCTAATGGACGGACATCATGGAGCAGAGCTGGTTTTTATACCGACATACGGAGCTTCCACATGAAAAAATGCGCAATGAGCCTCCGGGATAGCACCTGGAGGCAGGCGCCGCAACTGGCGCCTCATATAAGACAAGAGAGAAATGTAGTGCAGTGTACGCCGCACGAACCAACCCAAAATGGGGGTATGTGTCGCCCACGCCTACTCTTCATCCAACAACCTCTTTGAGGCGACTTTCGCACACTCTGGAAGACTTTGGGGCCCGCAGAGGGGTGCATGTGAGGGGCGACCTTCCAGCTGATCTCGGAATACTTTTGGCTGTCGTCTTTGGTGTCCAACAGGACGTCACTTTCATGCGTGCTGGCAGTCTCCGACTCCTCCTTTGTATCTTCTACTTCAGCCTCCGCTGCTTGAGGCTCCACGAAGCCCACACGCTTCTTGTCCTTTGTATCAGCCTCCTCGGCACTGTCCAGACCCGCATCGTCTTCGAACTCATCGCCAATAAAGTCGTCAAAGATCTCGACCTGGTGACGTTGTTGAATGCACGAAAGCCTGATGGGAGGCCAACTGGAGGGGCGGTGAATGTGTCGTGACCGACTGCACTGGGCTGTTGACCGGCGCAGTTCTGCGGTCACTACAAATGGCAGGAGGAGACGCAACAAGAATAAGAACAGCAAACACGGGGGTGGGCGCGCTTTCGCTTGCGGGGGGGGGGGTGTCGATACAGCCCTCTGGCGGCACCTCCCCTCTCCCGCTGAATTGACGCCCCCCCCAAAATCCTACCGAGACTGACCCCTGGGCCCCGGAGGTTACCCGGACCCAAAATTCAGCAAAAAATGAAAATGGGATTTTTGGAATCAGGGCATCCAGGGGGTTCATAAAAGTCATCATTAGCCATGCATTTGGTGAAAAAGAAAATTGACCATTTTCAATGCTCAAAGAATTTTTCGGCGCCTTTGGCGCTAGAGTTCATAATAATTGATGGTCTACTGCAACTGACGGTCCTGTCAATTGAGCCCTTTGCCCGACCCCCCCCCCCCCCAGTTTTGGGGGCTTGTAATCACCCCCCCCCCCCCCCCCCCGCAAGCGAAAACCGGACTTCCCCGCCACTGTGACCTGGTTCTTGGCTGATTCATACAGGGCGTTGACATCGGACTTCGGAAGGAACGTGAACATCTGCAGTGTCACCAGCTGTTCCACCACCGTTGCAGTGAAGGACCAGCTCTGCATCAAATAGATGACCAGCATCAGCGTCAGCCCCAGCAGCGAGAGCACCAGCTGGAGGATCAAGTGGTCCTGAGCGCAGGAGTTGCGGCGAGGCGTTGGAGGAAGACGTCGGGGGCATGGGGCGGTGCAGGGGGATGCGTGTATGCCTTGGTGTCATGGAGGGGGACGTTGGTGGGAGAGGAGAGGAAGGGGATGTCGGGGAGATGGGGGGGGGGGGGGCGGATGAAGGGAGACGTGGCGTACGGGAGGGCGGGTGCCGGAACGGTCTCTCTGCCAAACTTTCCCACAGGCGTGCCCATTTCAAGGCGGGTGGAAGGGAGCAATGGGCGCGATGGTCTGCCATGCTGCTTCCGGACGACCAGATTTGTAATGCATTTTGGAAGGCTCTGTGCACCCAAGGGCTCGCCATGACAGTGCCCAGCGTTTTCAGCAACACCCCTGCGCAGGGATGTATTGGAAGAGAGGGGGGGGGGGGGGCTGGCCGGACCCCCCCTCATCCTATGGTCCCCCCAAACCCCGGCGCCAAGGGCGCCGGAAAATTTTGTTCAGGGTAAATCCTATTGCACCAAAGGCACAGAAGAAAACTTTGCCTCAAACAGTGGAAGGGGAGGGGGGGGGGGGGCTCCTCGTATGGTTGTCAGCCGGTCTAATACATCCCTGCCCCTACGGCCCTCCCTGCAGCACCCCTCCTGCAGTCCCGCACCCCCCCCCCGCCTCCACTCCTTTGCAATGACGTGAAACCAGCTCTTGGGGACCCGGACAATCAGCCCTCGTGTATCCGGCCACGCCGCAGGGCCATCCCACCGGCAATCATTACTTCGGCATACCCTTAACGGGGGCAACCGATTCCCCGGTCCATCAGAGTGCCATTGTGGTTGGATACCAGCCATTCCCTGTGCCCTTTGCCACCCTCTGTGAACTGTCGATGCGCTGATCATTTTGAGGTATGTATCAAGGGTAAAATTTTTTTGAAAAAAAAATCGTCCGGGCCGCTTTGCGGCGCAATTGGTGAGTCATCATTAGAGGTTTTAGATTGGCCTCTTGGGACGGGCCTGTCAAAAGAGCCCCTTTCCCAGACCCCCGCCCCGCGTGCAAGCCACTCTTCCCCGTGCCCTGTCCCTCCTCCGGCGGGGCCCTCCCGCATCATCAGCGCACACGCCCTGCATATCACCTGCAGCACGTGGTGGGCGTCCGCCACATATGCAAAGGCGGAAAGGTTGAAGGCATGGGCGAGGCCTTCCGGCGCATTCCTTTCCACGAACAGCTGCGCGTTGGACATGCCGGTGCCCTCCACCTCCTTCGCGGACTGGTTCATGGCGTTGGCGAGGTCGTAGCCGAGGTCGAACAGGGAGCGGATCTTAATGTCGTGGAAGTGGTGCCCGTCGTGCTCCACGCCGTAGAAGAAGGTGGTGGGCACCCACGGCCGGTTCATGATGTCCAGCGTGTCCGCGAAAATGCCGCTGAGGCTGCCGAACGCGAGTTGGTTGTGCGCGCTGCCGACCGCCCGGGCGTCGGCCTCGACCGTGGGTGCGATGGACAGGCGGTCCCGGATGCCAGGCAGGAACCTCGCCTCCCCCCACGCCGCGGCCTGCTGGGACTTGGTCTGCAGCCTGGCACACTCCTCGATCTGGTGCACGGCCTTCTCCAGCATCTGGCTGTACATGAAGAACATGATGAAAGAGACGCCCAGGAGACCCACGAGGACGAAGAAGCCGATGTTGATGGCGCGGACAAACTTGCTGACACTGTTCTCTTCGGGCTTGCCCCGCCCCTGCCTGCGGTGCATCACGTCAGCCGGCAGCAGGAGCAAATCGTTCTGAATGGCCATGTCACCCTCGTTGTCCGAATCGTCGTCCCGTTCGGCGGCCTGGGGTTTGGGCAAAGGTAGAGTGCCCGAATAGGCCAGTGTGCCATGAGGGGGGGCAGCCACACGGCAAGAGCGGTGCACTGGGAAACAGCACGTGCCACAGACTGGCCGCTGAAAGCCACAGAGATGTGGGCAAGGCACGACGCTGGCGTTCAACATCGCAGATGAGAAGCGCCACATGGCAAGAGCACGGCAACAGGGCGGGGGTGCGAACATCGGGCTTTCTCATCCGCAGTGCACACCGTGCGACTGCTGCCCCATGCTGTCAGGCCCATTGCGCTCTTGTCCATTCTCCTGCAATGAGAAGAATGCCCTCATGCCCCTTGTCAGACCCTCTGGGTTTCAGATGATGCGATATTTCGCTTTTTTGCGAGAAACGCCTTCCCCTGCCGTGGGTGGACGGTGAAGGGCTGTAGAGGGGGCGTTTGCCATCAAGGCTCAGTAAATGTGCCAGTTGGCATTCCTATCCTGTCACCCTGGACACCTGGGCACCCGGGCGCCTGCTGTTTGGTGCCGTCCCTGGGACTTGAACAAGCCTATTAGTAATATTAGAGGGGGGGGGGTGAAATCCTGGAGGAGGCAGGCACTTGTTGAGGCCAGGTACTGCTTTTGTTCTACCCCTTCCCCATGAGGGGGGAGTCAGGGGAGGCAGGCATCCACTCAACATAGCACAAAGGGTGCGTACACAATGCAACCAATCCATAGAAAACACCAGGGACTGGGTCGTGAAGAGATATCTGTCACTTGCTCACTGTTGCTCGCGTCCCAAGTCTCTGATGATGATGAGGAATCACTGCTAGAATCGAATTTGGATGCAAGCTCATGTTTCTTCCCTTTTTTGCCCTAGAACTCCCTATATGGTATAGTCTAAGTGCTGTTGCTGTGTCGTTGCTTTCCACGGATGGATACTGCCGGGTGTTGTTGTCTGTGGTGGCAAAGGAGGTAACCTACCGTCTCGGGAACCCCAGAAAATGGGATAAAATTGAAGTGGCCACATAACCCCTGGATCTTGGGGGGAGGGTGGGGGGGGGGGGGGGGCTACATAAACCTTGCTGTCTTCACTGACGGGTATCCAAAAAATGAACAGGGTCGGTTGGAGCGTGACCAAATGTTTATTGACGACCGGACCAAGGACATCCAAAGGAATCTCCATGAGGCTTCTGAGCGGAACACCAATCCACTGCAAAGCCTAAATCATTAGACTCAAAGACTGAAGTGAAACCTGTATTTTCCAACTTCTTGTAGTTGGAGCATGTTTTGTGGCTGTTTTTCTCTCGTGTCCTCTTCTCTCCTCTCCTCTCCTCTCCTCTCACGTCACCTTTCATGCCACAGCTCCATTACTTTACCCATGCTGGAGGTACCCAAAATGTCTGCGGGGACTATATGCTTCACCTCCTCCGGTAGCAATGGCAGTTGCTGGGTGGTTCTTGTTGTCAGGGATCCCAAAGGGGGGGGAAAGAAACCCAAGTGGCTACAAAATGCATGCCGTCTCAGGGTCCTTGGAGCGGGGAGGAATCAAAATGGCCACATAGCCCTCTAAAAAGAGAGAGAGGTTGGCCGTCTTCATTTCTGTTTTTTTCCCGTAGGTTCATGCACTCTTTTTTTGAATGAATCATGTACAGTATTTCCCCCCCATAAATTGCGGGGGGGGGGGGGGGGATGGTAAAATGTGCACTTGTTTTTTTGTTGCTGCCATTCATGTGCAGTTTGTTTTTGTTTGATGTAGCGTAGGTTGCGTAAAAAAAAACAGTAAATCGCAAATTTTTTTCTTGTAGGTCGTGTACCCGCAGCATTTTCAGGTTTTTTTCCCACACGCGACTTGCTCCAAAAAACGAAATTGCACGTGTCCTACAACAAAAAAAAAATACACAACTTACATTGGACACAGGGCCTCCCACATAGCATATGAGGCATTCCTTGTTGTTGTGCAGGGGATGGCATGCCGGAGCTTTGGGGTGTAGGTTCAGGTCTACTTTGTGACTGGCACCTACATGGTGTCCGTGTCCACCACAGTGCCTCCTTTTGGGGCTGGGTCTTTGGGGAGGGTGGTGGGTGGTACAGTGCGTCTGGATTGTGCTTCTCGCCCGCATTCTTAGGCAAAGCAACCACACTACAGTCCCCGATAGGGTAGAAACTTACAACACCCACACCCGGAACCCCCTTTTGCGTTTTGTGTGGCAGGGATGGGTAGAAAAGGGGGGTGGTCCCCCCTGAGGATTGCTGCACGGCGAGCTGCGGGGCAATGGAGCACGTCAGCAAGCGACAGCACAAAGAAAGCTCACCAGCGGTACACGTCCATAAGCGCCAAGGGGGCCAATGTGCAAGCGGGTGGATGTGTGTGTGCCTTGTCACATGCCCCTGATCACAACACAGGACCCAAGCTAGGGTCATGCTGTGACGACCGTTCTGCACAGTGTGGTAGCGGTACACTGAGGTCATCGCTCAGCCATCTGTCATTTGGATGCCCGCCCCCCCCCCCTACCCAGATGACGAATGAGAATAATGGAACTCTTGGGGACCAAAACTGGGCCATGGAGGGGGTGGAACCACCTACACACCCTCAAGCCATCCCCACAACGTGCTGGTCATTTTGAGGTATATGTATCATGGGGGATGTTGTTTTCCAAAAAAAAATTGGCTCGGGCCACTTTGTGGCCCCAGTTCCGAGTCATCAGCGGTCCTCATGCCGCAATTTTCTAAGGGCTCCTGCGGTCTTGACACTCTCATTCGTCACCTCAGCTCTGCCAGAGCCCCCCCCCCCCCCCCCCCCAAATACCACCACCACCAAAACAATCACATCAATCTCATATCCGGCCCTGCCGTGCGGCAAAAAGCCGGGGAGTGTGGCCCCAGTACTTCTAAATGCACAAAAGCCGTGCAACCGCGTGCGCACGCGGTGCATAGGCAGTGGGACTGGTCTGGTCCAGACGAACACTGGGCGGAACCGCATAAGACGTGGTGCGGACCAACACTTGCCTGGCTTGATCTAGACCAGACCAACGCCACCTCAGACCTGGTCTAGCCACACCACTCCCCCCAACCCCAACGAAGCACCTGCTGCCGGGCCGTGTCCCGCCGCCGCGAGTCCGTGTCGGCCATCAGGCGGGCCTCATCGTACAGGCGCTCCGCGGCCTCCGGCTGCTCCAGGACGGTCTCCACGAACAACCCCCAGTACCGGAACACGACCGGGTTCACGCTGCCGCCCGACAGCAGCAGCGTGAACTTCTGCAGGGCGTTGGTGCGCTGCCGGTGGATGCGCTCCGAGACCATGTTGAGGCGCGTGATGTCCGGGCGCTTGGCGGCGAGGATCTGCCAGAACTGCACCAGCTGCATCAGCACGTTGCGGTGGTGGTGGCGGGCGTCCTTCAGGAGGGAGGCCGTCACCAGGTCCTCCTTGTTCATCTTGCTGGCCAGGGCGTTCTCGATCTTGTAGGCGAAGTACCGCACGTCCAGGGACACGGGGCTGTGGTCGACGTGGCGCAGGTACGCCGACGTCTTTTGCATGTCCTGGGGGCGCGGGGGGGGGGGGGGGGGGGCGATGAAGGGCCGGGAAGGGCGGCAAAGCGTTGGTGGAGCGGACAGGATGTGCACCGCGGGTAATTGGACGCAGGACGTTGTGGAATTGGAAACAAGAAGTCGGGCCGTCCGGTAGCCGGCGTGTTATTCGGGCGCGCAATTCGAGGCGGTTGCAGAGTAACCGGCGGCGGTTGGGGGGGGAACCGACGGCGGTTGGAGGGTTGCCGACGGACGGCGTTTGCAGGGAAACCGACGGCGTTTGCAGGGAAACCGACGGCGGTTGGAGGGAAACCGACGGCGGTTGGAGGGTAACGGACGGCAACGGGGGACGACGTTTTTTTTAAAAAAAAAACCCGTCCACTGAAAACGTCCCGATCGGACGGGGTCAAGAGAGGATGTGTCCGGGGCCGTGTGATTGTCGGGCTGGTGAAGGGTGCAGTGGGCGGAGGACACTGCCGATTCGGGGGGGGGGGGGGGGCTGGGGGTATGCAACGGGCCAGCGAATACCAAAAACAGAAATGGGCCGCCGTGCGCACATTGCCTCTGTGCACACATTCCCCCTCTTCCGTGCATTCTGCCCCACACTAATCCGTCTGAATGGCCAAGCAACGTGGATCGTATGCCTGGGGAACCCAAGCGGCTTGGCGGGCGTTTGGCGGAGGCGTCGCCTTGTGTTGCCCTGGGGATTCTTTATTGATTCCAAGAACAACGAACACCGCGACTATCGCCACAGTTCTCCGAAGGGGCACAGGCCAGACCTCATCGATGTGCGCCCAGAGCGGCAGACGGTGAAGCGTCAGCAGTCCGGAGGGGGGGGACTTGTCGTCGGCTTCAATGTTCCGGGGGGTCTGAATGTGCCGGCACATTGCCAATGGACTGTGCCGCCGCCGTCGCCGCCGCCGCATTGCCCGCGGGAACGACCACAGGCGGCGCACATGAATGGCATCCGTGAGGATCCGCACATTCTATTGGCAATGTGCCGGCGGACCCCCTGGAGCAGTTAGGCAATATGCACCGCCTGTGGTGGTTTCTGCCTGGGCAATGTGCTGGCCTGGCGACCGGCGCATTGCCCGTGGAAACTACCACCGGCGGTGCAGAAATAAATAACAGTAAAGAAACACAAAAATATCCTGAAAAAATTGAACAAAACATTGCCTGCGAAAAAAACTCAGGAACTAGCGAAATGATCCTAATAAACTCAGGAACTAGCGAAATGATCTTAATAAACTCAGGAACTAGCGAAATGATCTTAATAAACTCAGGAACTAGCGAAATGATCTTAATAAACTCAGGAACTAGCGAAATGATCTTAATAAACTCAGGAACTAGCGAAATGATCTTAATAAACTCAGGAACTAGCGAAATGATCTTAATAAACTCAGGAACTAGCGAAATGATCTTAATAAACTCAGGAACTAGCGAAATGATCTTAATAAACTCAGGAACTAGCGAAATGATCTTAATAAAATCTCCGTCTCTTAGTTCTCTAGCAATAGGTCCAAAAACCCTCGTTCCACGGGGCAAACCCTCACAATCAATCATGACCGCCGCGGTATCACCAAAACGAACAGTCATCCCGCTTGCTCTACGAATACCCCCATTCAGCGGAAGGGGCACAGGCAAGACCTCCTCGATGTACGCCATGAACAGCAGATGGTGAATCATCAGCAGTCCGGAGTGGGGGAACTTGTCGTAGGCCCTGTGGAAGATCATGCTGCCGTAGTGCACCAGGTCGTCCCGCATGCCCATGGGGATGGTGGCGAACCGCCGGTACAGGCTCCGCAGGTACAGCTCCACGTCCGTCGGGAGGAAGATCCGCCGGATGCCGCCGCAGACCACCCACATCTCGTCGGACCCCCAGCGGAGCAGGGGGATGACGATGGCGGTGATGTACCGGCGCTGGGTGCTCACCGCGCTGCTCGGCGCGAAGGAGGAGCGCCGGGCCGTGCTGCTCTGGACGGACGCGCGGGGGCTCCCCGTTTGGGCGGCGGCGCCGGCCATGCTCAGCCGGGGCACGGGCGCCGCGCCCTTGGCCCGGTGGTCCGCCTCGTTGCCGCGCAGCTTCACCTGCGAGTCCATCTGGGGCAGCTCCCGCGGGCTGTCCTGCGAGCCGTCGCTGTCGTCCTCGTCGCCGTCCACGTCGCCGTCCAGTTCGGCATTGACCTGAGCGGAGATCGGAGCGGGTGGCGTTAGAGGCCACTCATTCTGTGAAGCACCGGGCACAGTCTTGTGCAGGCCATTGCCTCACAACTCCCTGAGGCGGCCGGGGGGGGGGGGGGGGCGCGGGTTGGGGGGGAGTATCCGCACCGCGCATGCACCGCGCGCGCACCGCGTCAGGTATTTGAACAACTACTCCAGGAGATGGTCTACCGGGAGAGGAGTTGTAGAGGGTACCTGGTGGGCTCTGAGGCGTTACCATTCCCCCTGATTGGCTCTGGATGAAAGGGTCTACGGAACAACCCCAGTACCCGCACCGCGCGCGCACCGCGTCTGATACTCCCCCTGGAGCCCCAGAAAATCCATAACACCCACCCACCCACCCAAAGGGGGGGAAGGGGATGCCGGCGCAAAGAACACAAGTGAGTGCCCATGCCATAAGGACGTATCTGGTGTGCGCGCGGCGGCGGCGGTGCATGGGCAGGAGACCCGGGATGGGGTGCGCCGCAGCGCAGGTTGTTCCGGAGGCCTTTTCTTGTGCTTCCGGCGCTGTCCATCAGCGGAGCACCTTTTTGTGAGGGGCGGATCCCGTGCGACCCTCTTAATCGCGGCAGTCGTGCCCCCTTCCCTCCCTCGCT
This sequence comes from Eutreptiella sp. 'Long Island Sound 2002', assembly GCA_964036045.1. Taxonomy (NCBI): domain Eukaryota; phylum Euglenozoa; class Euglenophyceae; order Eutreptiales; family Eutreptiaceae; genus Eutreptiella; species Eutreptiella sp. 'Long Island Sound 2002'. Next base: position 7,834,499 of record OZ038401.1, read on the forward strand.
CCCCACCCCCTGCCACGCTTCCCCTTCCCAGCCCCCCTTCCAATGCCGTGTCACCACTCGGGAGTGCCGCATGAGACACAATCACCGGGTGGAGCCGAGGGTGTTCTCCTGCCATGGGGAGGGGGGGGGGGGGGGGGGCAGGGATGTATTAGAAGGGGGAGGTGGGGGGGGCAATGAGCAACGGATACTGGGCTCACACATGCTCCCATGACACAGGCATATGGTCATAGCCACAACTCACAGTACTTTGTTTTGCCTTGGTGCACCGCAGCGCAAAACAGACCAGTTGTGGTGGGGGGGGGGTGGCTGGGACACCCCTCCTCCTTGGCTCCCCCTATGGTTCCCGCCGAAGGCGGGCCGAAAATTTTTAAGCTTAAATCCTCTTGGGGCCGAAGCAAAAATTTTGGCTGTCAGCCTTTAACAGTGGAAGGGGAGGAGGCGGGGGGGTCCGGGGGGGGGGGGGGTACTACGGTGTACGGCCGTTCTAATACATCCCTGTTCGGGGGGCTACTGAGGTGACTGAAACCAGATTCGGGTGAGGTGATGGGCCCCCTTGTATGCTGAGGCGATAGTGACCGAAGAGGGAAGGAAGGCTGTGTGGCCCTTCCGCGGAAGGGCCACACAGCGTGCAACACGGAGTGCTGGGTGTGGTTGGTATCTCTTGGCGCTGGAGGGTAGGGACATCCTAACACCAGTTGGCACCGTGCCAGCAGGTAGCCAGGGAGGGGGTTCGTAACGCCAACAGAAACGTTCACGGGGACACTCTCGGCTTCATGGTCATGGGACCTTCTCTACTTCACAGGTTGGAGTTGGCGGTTGGTGGCGGTTGGCGGTTGGCGGTTGGTGGTTTTTGGGGGACGTCCTTAAGGGCTGTCCTTAACAAAAAAAAAATCTGGGTTCTCAGCGACAGCCCTGCAGGTAGCTGAAGTGGGATGAGGCACGGGGGCTGCCTTGCGGGCGCCCGATGCTTGCTGCTGCTTCGTTGTGCACGGGAGGCGTTCCATCAAGACTAGCCGGGGACCGTGTGGCACAACCCGCATCCAGTGTCATGCCAGTACCAGTTCCGACGGGAGTGTCTGTGGTTCTGAGGAGGGGGGGGGGGGCGCCAGCAACAGCAACATGTGCCTGTTCCGATGGTGCCTTCCCTGTAGCCCCTCCCCCATATCTCTTGAACTGGACAACAAAAGCATTCTTGTTGAGGGGGGGGGGGGCGTGCCATTGAAGGCGGAGGGGTAAAGAGATTAAGGGAGTGTTCGTGCAGTATTGTGAGGTGTTACACTCCAGGGGGGCGGGGCGGGGGGAGTCTGTCAGGAGGAGGCCTCCCTCTTTCCCCCCTTTTGTAGAGAACCCCCCCCCCCCTTCCAGGCACACACCTTAATTGTCTCAAGGCGGTTATCAAAGGGGGAGAAGCCCATGTCCGGGAAGGTGGGTTCCCACACGGTGTACGCCGTCATGAACCGCCACGATGCCACGTAGAGCCCGACAGGCAGCACCAGGACCGCGCCATACGCCAGCACATTCGCCAGCACGGTGTTGGGCTGAGACCCCACGGCCAAGACGCTTAGGCCTCCCGTGTACACCGCCAGCACGAAGACTGCCACGTGGTATGCGTTGACGCCGTGGCGGTAGAAGGGCTGGCAGTGCCAGAAAACCACGACGAGCACGAGGGAGAGGCCAGTGAAGGTGAGCTGCGCGGCCACACCGGGCGCAAAGGCGAGGACGGCAGCGGCGGTGGTCTGCATGAAGGTAAGTGTCATGGGTGAGTTCCAGGTGCGTGCTCGGTGAGTGCTGGTACGGTGTTGTGAGCGCGCTGCGGATAGCTGCTGGGTGTGTGCTCGGTGTGCCGATGGTGTGGTGTGTTGGTACTGTGTTGGCAGTGTGCTGGCAGTGTGCTGGCAGTGTGCTGATGGTGTGTTGCTGGTGTGCTGGTAATGTGCTGGGTGTGTTTTACTTGTGTGCTGGTAGAGTGTCGATACTGATCAAGGTATGTTCTAGATAGCTGCTGGTAGTGTGGTGGTAGTGTGTTGGTCGTATGCTGGGTGTTTGGTTGGTGTGTGCTTGTAGGGTGTTGGTAGTGTGCTGGGTGTGTTCTACCAGTGTGCTGACAGCGTGCTAGGTGCGTTCGAGGTAGCTGCTGGGTGTATGCTGGGTGTGTGCTGGTAGTGTTGGTGGTGTGCTGGTAGTGTGCTGGGTGTGTTTTACTTGTGTGCTGGTAGAGTGTCGATACTGACCAAGGTATGTTCTAGATAGCTGCTGGTAGTGTGGTGGTAGTGTGTTGGTCGTATGCTGGGTGTTTGGTTGGTGTGTGCTTGTAGGGTGTTGGTAGTGTGCTGGGTGTGTTCTACCAGTGGCTGACAGCGTGCTAGGTGCGTTCTAGGGAGCTGCTGGGTGTATGCTGGGTGTGTGCTGGTAGTGTTGGTGGTGTGCTGGTAGTGTGCTGGGTGTGTTTTACTTGTGTGCTGGTATCAAGGTGTGTTCTAGATAGCTGCTGGTAGTGTGGTGGTAGTGTGTTGGTCGTGTGCTGGGTGTGTGCTCGGTGTTTGCTTGTAGGGTGTTGGTAGTGTGCTGGGTGTGTTCTACCAGTGTGCTGACAGCGTGCTAGGTGCGTTCGAGGTAGCTGCTGGGTGTGTGCTGGTGGTGCGTTGGTGGTGTGCAGGGTGTGTTGAGGTGTGTTGTCTTCAGACGCAACCATCATTCACACTGCACCAGGTCTGGTGTCTGAAAGGATATGCTATGGACAATCCTAATGAACGACAACGTATTCATCCGTCACAAACCACATCCGTATCTACATTCAAACTTCGAAAGTTCAGGGTTTTTTTTAACCAAAGCGGTGGGGGGGCGGGGGGTGGTTTGAGAGACCCACCCACCCAGATTTTTGGAAACCGCGGGGACCCAGAAATGTCCCACCCCCAGGGCGCAATCATCATTCAAACTGCAACAGTTCTTGTGTTCGAGAGGATATGCTATGGACAATCTAGATGAAGCACAACGTATTCATCCGTCATAAAACTGCATCCATATCTACAATCAAACTGCAACTATCGTGCGTGTTCACCTGATGACTTATATATCGGCATGTGCTGCCTTCATGCTACATACTGTGTGTCTTACCTCCCACTGCTACCGTGATCAAGCACTCCTTCGGCTCTCAGTTGCTGTGGTAGTCCTATGGTGTGTTCTGCCGTGTGTCTGTGTGTTCTATTGCTGTTGCTGTCTCATGGTGCTGTGGTCAGTGCATATGGCTGTAGTGCGTAGTTGGTGCGAGGGGGCCGGAGGCCCAGCCTCTGGTTTTAAATTTCTGCTTGGACGCTTCGTTCCTGTGTATTGTGGTGCAACCCACCCCCGGGGAGGGGGGGGGGAGGTTTGACCCCACCTGCCCACCCAGCCTGCCACCCACTCACCCAAAAGCAGAAAGGGGCAAAATTTTTCTTCCGGCGCCTTTGCAGCCAAGCCACCTACCTCCCAAAATGTGCTCCCGGGGTTATTTCTTCGGAAAATTCTATTGCCTTCGGCAGTGCACCTCGAAGAGAGGCTGACAGTCAGCCAATCAGTCAGTTAGTCAGGCAAGCAGTCAGTCAGGCAGTCAATCGGGCAAGCAGGCAGGCAGACAGGCAGACAGAAACACACAGTTTGGGTTTTTTCAGTGGCAGACTCGGGTACAAGCAAAGGGGAGCCTGGCGCGTACCAGAACAGGCAAGGTCAAATGGTAATGCAGTCGGCTGCCAACCCGCAGGTCGTTGGTCCGATTCCTGGACGGCCGACTGCCGGCCGCGCCGATCGACTTGTGTTCCACCTGACCCTTGTTCAAATCCTTCTGAGCACAAACTTTTGACCCCCTCCACGCCAAGAAAAAGTGATATCCAGGTTAGGATAGAGGCCTCAGAATCAAAAAATATATTGGGGGATCGTTTTATTGGACAAAATAATGATTTTACAAGGGGTTGGACATCCAATATCATGCCTTGGGGTATGCTACGCGAATGACCCCAAAAAGGGGGGGTATACGACGCTCGCGCCTGCGCTTGATCTAACAAACTCTCTTCGAGGGGATTGCGCGCGGGGGGGGGGGGGTGTCGCCACCCTTGAAAATCCTAAAGCTCCCGACTGGCTCAGGCACACCCTCCGGGGCTGGTTCTGCACAGCGCAGGCACAGCGCACGGTGCGCCCCCCCCTCACGTGCAGGCCCATGCCCCGTTCAGAGGCAGACGGATCTGCAAACCAAATGGCCACTGAACGCGGCTCGAAAGAATCCGCTGTGCCCCAAAAACTATGGACCCGCAGTACGCAGCGCCGTTGGCAGCTTCACTGCACTGCCGACATCCCCTGAACTTCGCCGGGGTAACATTTTGCCGCCGTCCTGAAAGGCGAAATCTTCCCATGAAATGAGCCCCGCCCGTTCCCGCCCCCCCTGTAGTCCTATGTCCTGCCTGCGTGCCTGGCTGACACGGGTGTTGCTCCAGCGGGCAACCGAGGCGCACCGCTGGGCGCACGCGCAAGGGGACCTGCATGAACGTGAGGAACACGTGGGCCCGGCCGTGCGCGCGCGCGTCGAGGTGGGAGGCGTTGAGCGGCAGGATGTCGGCGAGCAGGAGCCGCGCGAAGCACGCGAGCGCGACGTGGTAGGCCAGGGCCATGATGCCGATGAAGAAGGCGGGCCAGCCGATGCGGGCGGGGGTGCCCTCCAGCAGCAGCCGGACGCCGGGCACGAAGAGGAACTCCGTGAGGAGGAGGATGAGGCCGCGGTTGACGTGGAGCAGCGGGGGGAAGGCCACGGTGCTGCGGAGGTCCAGGGGGTTGACGTACAGCGCGCAGGAGAGCAGCGCCGTGAGGGCGACGAGCCCCACGACGGTCCAGTGCGCGATGGTGAAGAGGCCGGCGCTGTGCGCGAAGCACGTGGCGCCCTCGTCCCAGAACGGGAGGTGGGTCATGGCGAAGGCGCACTGCAGGTCCCGCACGGGGTTGGCCCAGTTGGTGCGCTCGTTGAGGCTGAAGGCGACCCACTGCATCCCGAACAGCAGGTGCAGGGCCACCAGGAGGGACGTCGGCAGCCGTACCTCATGCTTTTGGAGGAGGTTGTACAGCTTCTCCTCGAATCTCTTTCCCATGGCGAAGTCTGACGAGCCAAGACGGCGGAGATTCCCGAACGCGGCCCTCTCCCGACCGCCCCCGAGTCCCAGCCCCAAAACCCTGTCCCAAAAGCCCCAGCCCCAGGGCTTCTTTTGAGAAGGGGGGGGGGCAGGGGGGGAGGGGGTTTTGGACCCAAACTTGGTGTACCAAAAATGGCCTGACCAGATTTTCCCGAGTGTAAATTTCGTTTTTTCCCACAATGGTCCCTTTGGTCTGGGGAGGGGGGCAGGGGGTTTTGGGGGAGGGGTCCCCCCCCCCCTTGGGTTTGAATTATTCTAAAGAAGCTCTGCCCGGCCCCGGCCCCTTGCCTTAAATCAAATGCCACAAAGTCTCATCATGTGATCCCCAGAATGTGATCAATCATCCATCCATCCATCCATCCATTGCAAGAAAGCTGCTGCAAGTTGAAAGCTGAGGTCATGCCCCAGCCCTAGGCTCAGGCCCAGCCTCAGCTGCCAGCCTGATGCTGCCAAGTCCCTCTCGGACGCTTTCCTTGTATGAAATGCAATCCGCCTTTTCCTCTCAACCTCCAGTCTGTTGTGTGCTCCAGTAGCACCCTGGAATGGACGTGGCAGTTCCCACTGCATCTTCTGGTTTCAGATTTAGCTCATGCTAACCACGTGTCATGTCCGCTATCACACTGATCTGGGACAATTGTGGCACTGGAAAGCTCTGATTCCTGATTCTGAGAATTCTCTCGAGTACCGTTTGCAAGCTTAGGAAGATCTGAATCCAAAAAAAAAGAAGTTGCGGTGCTTTGAGAAAGTAATGCGCCGTAGTTACAGGGGGTGTTTCTGGGTTCAAAAGAAATGTGTAGGAAGTGTTGCTAGCTTTGGGGGGGCACAGGGGGGGGGGGGGTCAATTTGGTTTGGAAAGGAACCCCCCCTTCTTAGCCCCCTTGCTGCACATGAACCTCCCTACAGCCCTTCCTGTTTCTAGTGGCATTCACACTCCATCATGACCAAATGTCTGTACACCCGGTGCACGCCCACAGGGGCGCGTGGGTGCTCACTCCCCAGCCTCAGGCGTGCGCTTGAGGGGCTTGAGGGAACCCACCCCCTGTGCGGTACCATCAATAACTGTTCGGGATTGTTCCGGGGCTTCCGACCCGAAGTCTGAGACAACACATTGTCGGCCCTGCCAAACGATAGGTACCTATGGCCAAACGATAGGTACCTATGGCCAAACGACAGGTACCTACGGCCAAACACTAGGTATCCATGGCCAAACAATAGGTGCCTATGGCCAAACGATAGGTACCTATGGCCAAACGATAGCCATAGGTACCTATCGTTTGGCCATAGGTACCTATCGCTTGGCCATAGGTACCTATCGTTTGGCCATAGCTATCTATTGTTTGGCCATAGGTACCTATCTATTGGCCATACGTACCTATCTTTGGCTATAGGTACCTATCGTTTGGCCATAGATGCTCACCTTTTGGCCATAGGTACCTATCGTTTGGCCATAGATAAACCCCCTCCTCCTATGGTTGTCAGCCGTTCTAATACATCCCTGGATCCTGCAACATGGCCCCCACACTACTGCCATGCCTCACTCACCAATCAATCATGCAAGGCCCGATGCCTGACCCTACCCTCTTCCGCCAACCAATCCACCTGATCGTTACCAGAAATCTCAATGTGTGAGGGAACCCATGCAGATTGAAAACAGTAGCCGCCCTCACTTCCACCATCTCCGGCACCAAAACCCACAAATCTTTGTGGGCACCATGTCGCCAATTACGGTGCTTGAAGACCATCCCCCACTCAGCTATACCCTTCAATCCCCACTCCGAGGAGACGACCATATTTAGGGGCTCCCCTCAGGCTGACTACGCACACTAAAGCACGGCACTTAGGAGCAGCACATTGGTTACCGAGAATAGATGAGCACAAGGTTTGTGTGCCAGCAACTTGAGCCTGATGCTCTTCAATTTCCAATGTCTTGGAGACTTTCTGCTCATCCCCAAGTTTGCTGTGGTTAGCCCCCCCCACTTTGTTTCGGCCCCCACCCCACCCCTACATCCCAATGTGCCACAGTCCAAGCGTCCGTGTATTGAATGAGGGGGGTCACCCAACAAATAACCCAGTGGTCTCTTCCCAAATCCATTTCAGTAGGCAAAACAGCTTTGCAGTTGTGTTTCATTTCGCAAGGTGGGTTGCAATCCGGGCACAATCAAAGTACATTGAAGCACAATGTTGATCACTTAGAAAAATGTCCTGAGGTCCATGAGATGTTCAAGGGAAAATAGTTATATCTGTTGCTCAACAGCTACCCCCCGCCCCTCTTGTAATCCCCCCCCTAATGTCAGGCCGGTCCCCCCCATGAGGGGGGGGGGGGCAGTCACCAAGTGACGGTCCCCCCCAACCCCAGTTCCAGTGTAACCTAAAGAAAATTTTTCTTCGGCGCCTAGTGTTTCCTATGCTTTTTGGGCCAAGTGACGGTCCCCCCCATGGGGATCAATGGTCGGTACTGATCGAGAATGTTCCCGCCATAGACACTTTCAGCCATTAGTCCGCAGGTTCTCATACAAATGCATGTGTCCCCGTCTTGGTTGTGGTGCTCCACTATTCTATGCACATGAGAATGTACAAAATTCAGTTGTAGTGCATAGTGTAGCTAATGCACAAGCGATGAAAACCAATGGATCATCAATCCTATAAAGATCAATACCTATTTCATTACCTATTTTTTGAGGAAGATCACTGGAGCATGAGAACAGCCATACTCCACGGTGTTCGTGGTGTGTGTTAGTACCTTGGGGGAAACCGACGGCGCAGAGCATGTTGCACTCCTTTGGCCTAACGGTATGTGTGTCCGTGACCCCCGCTGGTGTGTGGAGAGGGAAAACCTGAAGGTGAAAAAAGCAGAGGAAAAGTGCAGCTGCAGGCTGCGCCGCCGCTTCCTGTTGTCACTGATGTCCGTGCTGTAAGCGCTGTCAGTGCTGTGGGTGCTGTCATCATCGCTGCTACTGCCCATCGTGACTGTGTCAGAGTCACTGTCGTCAGCAGAGTGTGACCAGGAGTCAGATGGATCTGAGTCGGAAACCGGCTCGAGGTCCAGGGACCTCAAAATATCATTGGCTGCCCCATGGGGGGGGGATGGGGGGGGGGATTGCAAGGGGTGGGGGATTACAAGAGGGGGGGGGGGGTACTAGCTTCTGTACCTCTGTGCCCCCACTAGATGGCAGGGAGCTGGACAGCCGCATATGGTGTCCATCATGGCCATGGGTAAGATCCTTGCCGTCTCGGCCCTAATCAGTCTTACCATACTTACTCACCTGCCTGCAGGGACAAAGGGACCCTGGTGCTCAGGATTCAAATTGTGAAGCAGTGGTATGCACTGCTATCCTTCCCTGCAACTTTGAATGGTTGTTCCGAGTGCATCCCCCCCCCCTGCAATCTCCCCCCTTTTGTCAGGCCGGTTCCCCCCATGGGGGGGGGGATTGCACCACAAATCTGTACCATAGTATGACTGTGAAAATTAAATCAGCTTCGGCGCCTCGTAAAAGGTTTCTTTGGCGCCTTTGGCGCCCATCATTTTGTATGCTTTTTCGGCCAAGTAGGGGGGGGAGGGGGGATTGCAAGGGGGGGGGGTAACAAGTTCTGGAACTTCGGCTTCAGTATGCAGTGCCATTACACAGAATCTCATATAAACCTGGTTGAATTGCACATCTCCGTGGATGCCCAGGAACACACTTCAGGGTGCAGTATGCCTTGATCCCGCCGCAGTATGCCGTGATTTCACCCAAGTATGCATGTGCACATTGCACGAACAAGGAGGATGCCTCTAGAAGAGGATCCAGCCAAGAAAACATGCAAAGAGGGCCTCAGAGTGGGTTAATCCACCGACGGTGCCGATTGGCCAGTACGGACAAAAGTTTGCAAAGATTGCGATACTTCAGACACTTGGTTCCAGACCCTTCTTGCATGGCTCTGTGTCACTAGTGCCTGACCATCGGGAAGCAAGTTGTTTAAGACTGGCAAACCCCCATCTCCCTTGCGCAAGCGCGGCCAAAGTGGGGAAACGACAGCCGCACAAGCTGCCCATGCCTCGACAAGGCCGCGCTGCTGCGCCACCCACAGGCAAGCGGTTCAACGGGGGATGCCCTGAAATACAACAACGGCGGATGAAACTTGAAACGAAGACAGAACGGCCCAACGCCGGTACACCCGGACCCCAGCAGTGCCAAATTGGTTCGGTCATGGAAGCCCCTTTACCCCGCGAACACGCAGGCTCCAATGTCCCTCCCCCTCAGAGGGGGGCTCCAAAGAGGGTGTCAAGAGAAAAGCAGTTGGGAGGCAATGTCTGGCAGGTACAAACCGGTTGGGGGGCTCAATGGTCGGTACTGATTGACTGATTGTCCCCGCCATAGACACTTTCAGCCGTTAGTTCGAATGTTCATGTGTTCCGGGCAATTGCAAATGCAAAGTGTCCCCTTCTTGGTTGGGGTGCTCCACTATCTATGTACATAGCCGGGGTCAGCTTGCGTTGACGACCGTTCAGTGGGCGCCGCCCAGGGCAGGTTAGTTGCTGCATTCAAACCCAATACTCAGCCCGCCAGCCCGGTTGGACCGCCGTTGGGGGCGGACAGAGGCGGCCAACGGGCCGTCACCCCAAAGAGGGGGGGGGCGCCCCCACCCCCTTCAAGCAGAAGCCCTTGGCAACCCATTCTGCACCCCGGACGCAGATAGAGGCACATTGCCCAATTTGCTATTCAGGCTGACACTCCCCCGCGAAAGCTGTTTTGCCCTGTGTTCCGGCTTCAGAAGGATCCAATTTGGTTTTGTGGTGGCGGAGAGGCCACCCGAAGGAGGTCCTCGATGAGCGGGTGGCGCATTGGGCCTTGTGCATTGTGCCGATCCCTCCACCGATTAAACCGATTGCCAATGGCCTTTGACTGACAGCAGGGGACCTGCACGCAGCGCCGCCGCCTTCCCCGTGTCAGCGCGGTGCTGCTCGCTCCGCCGCTGCTGCCCCCCTTGTGTCCCCTGGCCCAGGGCCACTCCGCCCCCCAACCCCCACCCCTGGGGAGGGTCCCCCAGTGACGTCCCTCCTCGATACCCGGGAGGCTGTGCACCGCGTGCGCAGGTGCGCATCGCCGACGCACGCGCCTCCGTTTCGAACCGGTGGTGACCACATTGGGAGAGGGTGTCTTGACGACAAATACGGCCACAGAGCAGGCCCTGCCCGTGCGTGAGTGCGTGAGTGCGTGACTGCGTTCCCTCCCTCGGGGGGGGGGAACGCACTCACACACCCCATTCACGGGCGGTGCTCAGGGCTGACACTGGCCTGAGGATGGCGGCAAACCAGCCAAAACGACCACGGGACGCACCTTCAAGTGATCAGTAGGTCGATCCCTCCGCACTGTTGCTGGTGCTGCAGGTGCAGCAGGCGGACCAGGGGCCGCTGTTGAACACATGTACCCCCCGCCCCCCTTGTAATCCCCCCCCCTAATGTCACGCCGGCTCCCCCCACGGGGGGGGGGGGGGGTCACCAAGTGACGCCCCCCCCCCCAACCCCCAGTTCCAGTGTAACCTAAAGAACAATTTTCTTCGGCGCCTTTGGTGCCTAGTGTTTCCCGTGCTTTTTGGGCCAAGTGATGGTCGCCCCCATGGGGGGGGGGGGGATTGCAGAGGGGGGGGGTTACAAAGGGGGGGGGGGTATGTCGTACATATGGCGTCCTGGCCATGCCCTCCATGAGGGTTTTCACAACAGGTACCAAGGGCCACGGGCAATGCTCGGGATCTTGAGGCAATGCAGGCAGCAGCGATCTACAGGGGGCCCGCGGCCCACTGCAACTCCGGGGACAGGGGCCCTTTGAGCCCGTTCGCCAGGACCCCCCCCCCCTCTGATGAGGCTGATGATGCTGCCCTGACCTGGCCGGGACCACAGGCAACCGCTCCCGTGAGGGCGGGACCCGGCAGAACACACCATGTCACCATGACATGATGAGGCTCCAAGAGCCGGGCCCACCACAAGCACTTCAACAGACGGAGAGCCCCCGGCCCGCGGTCCATGGCAACTCCGGGGAGGGGGCCTCTTCGAGCCGGTGTGAATCAGGGGAGGGGGAGGGGGTGGTCTGGAAAACAGGCTCAAAGGGACGGACCTTGTTTTTCCCAATTGCCAAAAAAAAAAGGTGGTGAACCGGATTTGCCAAATTGATGTGTAGAATCACGTGTTTCAGCAATTTCAGACGTCCTGTGGTGGTTTGGTGACACCGGCGCGGTGACCATCACCTCCACCCGCAAAGGCCCGGGCACCGTCCCAGGCACTGTCACTTCGACCCCCCCCCAACAACAACAACAAGCCGTTTCAAAAGGGTCTGCAGGGGGGCACTCCATCCCTAGCCTTGGAGAATGTGTGGGCTGCGTGTCCTGTGAACACGAATAGAATTACGCGTCCGGCGGCCAGGGGTTGCCGTAAGAGAAACAAAAAAAAAAAACTCGGAGTGTCCAATACGCCCTACGATGGCGGCCGGTGGGTAACTGATGGCGGTCGGTGGGTAACCGATGGCGGTTGGTGGGCAACCGATGGCGGTTGGTGGGTAACCGATGGCGGTTGGTGGGCAACCGATGGCGGTTGGTGGGCAACCGATGGCGGTTGGTGGGCAACCGATGGCGGTTGGTGGGTAACCGATGGCGGTTGGTGGGCAACCGATGGCGGTTGGTGGGCAACCGATGGCGGTTGGTGTGTAACCGATGGCGGTTGGTGGGTAACCGATGGCGGTTGGTGGGTAGCCACCAAACATCAGAGAGTGGTTGCCTTAGTAAAAAATAAAAAAAAAAACTCTGAGCGTCCTAATGGCAACCCCTGCCGGCGGCCACTTATGATGGCCTGGAGGGGGTACACAATCGACTGCCTCCGCAGGCAAGACCCTTGGCAACCAGAGGCACGACAGGCACGGCTACGGACTCGTTTCGTGCTATGGTCTGATGGATCCGGGGGGAATTTCGCGGATCAGTACAATTGTATGTGAGCGGTATCGTGCAAAGGATCATCCCAAGGGGGGGGCACCCAAGCCCTGTCCAGTGCACGAACTTATTACGATTGTTGTCGGTGGTGGTGTTTACTGGTGGTGGTGGTGGTGGTGGTGGTGGTGGTGGTGGTGGTGGTGGTGGTGGTGGTGGTGGTGGTGGTGGTGGTAGTGTTGGCGTTGGTGGTGGTGGTGGTGGTGGTGGTGGTGGTGGTGGTGGTGGTGGTGGTGGTGGTGGTGGTGGTGGTGGTGGTGGTGGTGGTGGTGGTGGTGGTGGTGGTGGTGGTGGTGGTGGTGGTGGTGGTGGTGGTGGTGGTGGTGGTGGTGGTGGTGGTGGTGGTGGTGGTGGTGGTGGTGGTGGTGGTGGTGGTGGTGGTGGTGGTGGTGGTGGTGGTGGTGGTGGTGGTGGTGGTGTTGGCGTTGGTGGTGGTGTTGTTGGTGTTGGCGTTGGTGGTGGTGGTGGTGGTGGTGGTGTTGGCGTTGGTGGTGGTGTTGTTGGTGTTGGTGTCTGCTGTTGTTGGTGTTGGTGGTGGTGTTGGTGGTGGTGGTGGTGGTGGGGGCGTTGTTGTTGCTGTCGGTGTTGCTGTGGCGGCGGCGGCGGCTGTGGTGGTGGTGGTGTTGCTGTTGTTGGTGTGGTGGTGGTGGTGGGGGTGTTGTCAGGGCAAGTTTCTCGCGGAGGTGCAATCCATCCCCAGGCGAGGGCGCGACTGCCCCAATTTGCCCCGGGTGCTGTGTCCCGATTTTTCGGATTTTTTGGGACCCATTCGATACAGCCGTGGTCAGTGTTGACGTGCGCTTGCTCTCGCGTGGGCAGCCCGTGTTCAGCTGCGACTGCGACTGGCAGTCGGACTTCCGGCCTGACGTGCCGCCTTTTTAGGGGAGGCCTCGCGCCCCGAGTTCCTGGGAGGACTGGACGGGGCCGCCACCCGGTTCTGCCACGATTTGGTGGGCGAGTAGAGGCTGCGTGAAGGGCCCCGCGGGGACGCCCCCTTCTTGGAGACCACCGGCTCGGACTCGGGCCTCTTAAAAGCACCGGCGTCGCGCGCGACTGCGTCGGAGGCGGCCCGAGACACAGGCTCGGACTCGGACCGCTTGGGGCTGGTCGCGCGTGCCAACTCGTTAAGCAGGGCCCGCCCCGCCGGCGCCGTTTTGGGCGACGAGGGGCCGCGCGCGGCGGGTTCGGGAGGAGACTTCGCGATTCGCGGGTCGCGCGCGGCGCTCTTGGGGGTCGACGGCCCGTCCGCGTCCGCCTTTCTGGGCGAGGCCGACCTCGGCGACATGGGCGATTTGGGGGGTGAGGCCGCCCTCGCCGGGCTGCGAGGGGACCCGGCCCTCGTCTGCGTCAGGCCGGACGCCCGGGGCACGTCCACCTTCTTGGGCGAGGCTGCCCGGGGGCTGCGGCTTCGGGTCTGAGGCGCGGGCGACGGGGGCGATTGGGGCGGGGAGGTCGTCCGGCCCGGGCTCTGGCTGCGCGGCGATTGGGGGGACCGGGGGGACTCTGTGCGCGGCTGGCTCAGGCTCTGGGGGGACAGGGCCAACTGCGGGGACGGGGGTCTCCGCGGCCGCGGATCGGCACCGGCGTTGTCCGCCGCGCGCGCGGGCCCGGCCTCCGCGAAGAGCCGCCGCCCCGGCGCGGCCCCCGCCGGCGGGGGCGACTCGGACCAGCCGCCGGCCTCGGCCGCGGCCCGGCGCAGCTGCGCCGCGACGCCGCGAAGGGCGGCGTCGTCCGCCCCGCGCAGCGCCAGCCCCGGACACGCCGCGACGGCGGAGAGCGTCTGCCGCAGGGTCCGGCCCTGCACGATGGACGGCACGCCGTGCGCGGCGGGCGGCGCGGCGCTCGGGCCCTGGCAGAGCCGCCGGGGGGGGGCCGCCCGCGCGCCCTCGCAGAGGTACGCGGCCGCGCGCTCCCGCACGGGCGCGACGACGACGTCCGGCATGTCGCGGAAGTCGGGGGCCGCGCCGGCGACCCACACGGGGACGATGCGCAGGCGGCCCAGCGCCGACAGCTCCAGGGCCATGTCGTGCTCCATGAGCACGTTGTCGCCCCGCGTGAGGCGCGCGGCGTCCGCGAAGGTCTGCGGGGACAGCAGCGACACGAAGACCAGGCTGCTGCAGAGCGCCTCCTCCATCCGCGGCGCACCGGCGTCGGACCAGCAGTCGATGTACCGCTTGTCCCAGAAGACCCGCAGCCGCCGGCCCCGGAGCTCACCGCCGACCTCCTCGTAGACCACCTGGTCCGTCAAGTGGCAGTAGAGGCGCTCCGCGAGCTCCTTGTCAGGCTTGACACGGTAGCTGAGGAAGACGTCATAGGGCTTTCCCGCGTTGAAGTTGAGCGTGCTCTGCCTCCGCATGGGAAGTCACCTGGGGCCTGTGGCCACAGCCCTGGCAACTGACAACAATTGCTGGAGGGAGGATGGCGTGTTGGTGGGAGGGATCAGACATGGCCCTAGAGCTCATCACATCAGACGTTGGGGACGGTGCATGCCATGCGTGTGCGCGGTGCACACGCTGTGCGCGCGTTCAGCCGTCTGGAATCCCCTCAACCCACACTCGGCGGCATGCTTCACAGAGGACTGGCATGTGGCTTCCGGTGGTTTTCTGAAACTCAGGTACCACACCCACCAATGTGGTCCTCCTCATTCACAGTGTACAAATTCATTGTGCTTTTCATTGGTTCCTGCTGATGAACTGACTGTGGGCTCTGGCCGAGTAGGCTGAAGTACCCTAATATACACACATGTAACTACACATCAAACAGTGTGGGGTATGTGGCTGCCCACAGTGCTCACTGGTGACATGTAGGGGGAGATGGAAGATGGGAGGGAGAAAGGGACAGAGGGAGGGCAATGTGCGAGTGCACAGGAAAGTGGCGTGTGCGAAACCGGGAGAGGGGCACTCAGAAGGCGGGCTTACTGCTACTGCTACTACCACTACCATCGCTACCACCACTACTATTACCACCACTACTGCTAGGCTCTATCTGTCCCCCAGGTTTCTGACGTGTTGTTGGGTGATGCTTTCATGGAGGGCTTCAATAGGTCAGGTGTGGACCCGCCACTTAGCTCCAGCCGCGCCTGCCTCACGACCTTCATTGCCAACTCAGTTCCATGATTGTGCGTGTCACTCGGACAGTGCTTTGCAGTTCTTGTCCCTTCCCTCCGCCCTGAATGGGGTAAGAGTTGGGCTGCTTCTACAGGGTTCTGGGCTTTGTCGCCTTTCGGACTGAGTTCGGGGCGTAGCGTTAAATGTGTCCCACTTTGGTGCCCGCCGGCGCACTGGTATGCTTGCGCATGCTGGCCCCTCTTGGCCGCATACCTGTGTTTCGGGTTTACCAGGTTCATGGAGGGGGGGGGGGGGGCGGGGCTTCAGTTCAGTTCCGGACCCCAACCCCCGAGGCGTGGGCAGGGGGGTCCAAAGGGGGGCCGTGACGTCAGGTATTGATATGACCAGCATGAACCTGCCCTCATGCCTAAATGAGTTCGACTCCAACCAGTACCGAATGTTCCTTTGAGGTCGCCGCTCGTCCGTGGCTATCGAATGTTGCATGGGCAGGTTGAGGTCAGCTCAACGATACGGCACACCCAAAGTCATTAGGCCTGACCCACCATTGATGCCCGAAAAATCATCAGTAAAGCACCCATCACAGTGGTGCATCCACCAAACCGAACTGTCCACCCGCCCCTTGAAGCTCGTCAGACGAGCCCCTCCTGTAGTTGGGGCGATTTGTATACCCTGCCAAGCCCTCGGGGACGGATCCCCGACTTCTCATAGCTTCAATCAGTGCGACTCCCCGTTATTCCATCCCTTCATGTGTCCAGAATGATTAGAGGCTGTGCAAACTGCGCGAAATCAGAGGTGTGCAAAGTCACCCTTTGCCACGGATCATGGTGTACTGCAATCCCTGGCCTTGCACCCGGGGTTGACACCCACTCATGCGGGTAGAAGTAAAAAGGCATGTCAACCTAGGCCACACAACAAACCAACCTGAATTGAAACATCGGCTTCCAAAATACCCTCCACCCCCTTGTCATTGCTGTGGCACCACCTGTGCCTAAAACCCCGGTACCATTGAGGGTGAGGACGTTAGGCTCCAAAACCTCGGCTGACCACATCACCACACCCTGAGCTAGGACTCAAACCAGCTCCTCTAGGGCTCGTGGCGAGGTGTGTTACCACTATGCCATGCCGACAATGTTGTCAAAAATGCCCCCCAAACCACAACATAACAGTGGAAGAAGCATTCGCTAGAGAAACACCAAGTCACTCGGTAATTATGGAGTGGATTCTGGATGACGACTGTGTCCCCAACGGTGTTGGGTCCCCACCCGCCACCTAGCAATGTGCCAGTTGCTAGGCTCGATGCCTGGTCTGATCGTCTGTAACCAGGTGTGTTTCTGCTTTGCTTTGCCCTTATTCATTTCATGTTTCCCTCTATCTCTCAGCGCCGGAGGCCACA
Organism: Eutreptiella sp. 'Long Island Sound 2002'; assembly: GCA_964036045.1. Classification (NCBI taxonomy): domain Eukaryota; phylum Euglenozoa; class Euglenophyceae; order Eutreptiales; family Eutreptiaceae; genus Eutreptiella; species Eutreptiella sp. 'Long Island Sound 2002'. The sequence continues at coordinate 7,851,064 of OZ038401.1, forward strand.
CGCCGTTGCCGGGCTGCTTTTGCTCTGCCATATCTCTCACTGAAATAACTGTACAACTGCTCCATACAACTCATGGTCCGTGGACCCCCATCTGTCCCCATTGGCTGGCACCCTCCCCAAGAGCCTCACTTAATTCCATCGATCCCAGTTGTTCCCACATGCCTCCAACTACTACTCTATTCTCATAATCCGACTCGAGACTATCAGATTTCGCATCCGGGTTCGTGACACCTCCAAGTCCACAACCGACTCTGTGTATGACCCTGGTTCAGGCAATCCCCCCAAATACCCCCAAGTTTCCCACTATGCATGAACGCCGGAGCTGGTGTGCCACCCCGCCCCCCCTTGCTGTAGGGGGTGGGAACACAATGCCTCCAATGCCAACTCTTTCGCACACAGACTATCACTACTCATTCCCGCCCCATTTTAGCAAAAAAACACCAACTCTGTTGTCAGCCCATGAGCTCCACTAGCCTTATCTAGAGATCTACATTCGATATTGGCCCCTTCGGTGTCAACCACTGCGGCTGCTTCCATTACTACATGTCGCCCCCCATTCCAGCCATGACATAGTCCGACTGAAGAACGAAAAGTATCTTACCTCGTCCCGATGATTGAACTGCTCGAACAACCAAAAAGACTTCCACTGCATGTTGAGATTGCGCACTCCTACTACCAATATAACTTCCGGGCCTTGCTCGTGTAGAGGGCCATAAATTCCCACACCCATGACTTGGCCTATCGCAGGAGAAATATGCTTCGACACCCCCGCCAAAAAGAACAATCGATGACATTGCCCTTGGCATTTGCACTTGAGGTGCAGAAATTCTGCTGACCAAGAAACAAACTTCAGCCTCTTAGCCACTGTTGCCGACCATACAAGCAACCAACAATCTATGTGCCCTCTATGCGCCCTCTATGCACCCACAATGCGCCATGCACCCTCTATGCGCCCACTGTGGCCAAGTTCTTGCACTGCGTGCGCACTGCGTGCATAATGCGCACGCAGAGGCTGGGACACTCACCCAAGAATACCTGTCACCTGTCTAGTAGCACGGCGAAGCAGCAAAGCCCACATGAGAACAACGAAACTGCCTTCAACTTGCCCACTCTGAACATGCACTTCTTCCACAAAGTCCAACTTGTACAAACCCCGGATCCATGATTCTTGACCCCACTTCAATGCTTTGTTCAGCAGCAAGGGAAAGCCCACTTGGCCACGCAACAAAGCGTGGATTGGATAATTGGCCCGGTCTCCTCAATAGCACTGGAAGGTTGAAGGCCCAAAATAACGCTCCCTCAAAGATGCCCGGTGCGCACCCCGTGCGCTAACGCCCATGCGGGGGAGGAAATAGGGGGAAATGGTTGAAAATGGGCATAAATGGTTGACAATTCAAATATGCCACATCCTAAATGCTTAGGAAGCTAAAAAAAACCTTGGTACGGAACCAAAAACTTGTGAAAAGGGGCCGAAACTAGGGTTCGAGTATTTGCCGACATCCAAAACTTCGCACTGCGTGCGCACTGCACGCATGGCATTCCCTGTGTGCCCGCATAGAGGGCACATGGTGCAGGTGTCTGCAGAAAACTGTCTTGCTCCAGCCCTGAAATTCTGCCCCCTCCCCACCCTCTCCCCCAGAAAAAGGTGCAAGGAGGCACCCAAAAACTTGCAAAAATCCAAGAAATCGCAAGAAATCAAAACATTAAGAAAACAACATCAAGCAGCACACAGAATGTATTTGAATGTATTCACTGTTGTCTCCTCAGACCATTCCACAATTGAGAAAGATAACCGTCCATCCATCTATTGGCATTTGGTCAAACAGCCTTTTGGCGGCATGGGTCTACATTTTGGTGTGTGGCCATGCCGCTGGGGAGCTGTTGCCAGGGCCATGCAGCCATTGCTTTTTTTTCTTTTTGCTGGTGATGTATCATACCTGCCTCAGGACAGTGTCCCCCTTGCTTGTGGTTCATTTGTCGCATGCTTGTATTGCTGCTACCTATTAGCTCCATATCAGTGTTTTATTTCGCACTTCTGTGGCGGACTTCAACTGCCCTGTGGGCTGTGGGGGATGCCCGGGGTACATGCATCCCGATGCCAGTGGCTGGCTGAGTGTTTTTGCATGGCGCGTGTGCCCTGGGTCCCGCCTGCAGTATGGGGTGCAGGTGGAGGAACTAAAATCCTATTGGGATGTATACTGAGTACAATTCCTGATTTTTTGCTGACCCGCCTTGAGGGGCGGCCATCTGGCGACTGAGATTCCATCAATAGGCGTGGGTCAGTGCACCAACACAGTAATGGTTTTTATGTTTGCCTGCAGGGTCTTCTGCCTGCAGGGTTGGTGGTTCTAAAATTCCGATCACCTCAAAGAAACTGGAGTATGAGGTGAGCCAAGCACAAGCAATGGCATGCAGTGTGAAACAACCCACCCTGATGTGACACAGTGCCCAAAACTGTCTATAATCAATGCAAATATCACAGGTGGGGATGCAGGCTTTCCGCTTCCATTGCTGAAAACCCGAACGTCCCAGGCAAGACCAAATGAACTCATAGGGTTTCGGCACCAGAGACAAACTCAGTTGTATACGCGAGCTGCACACGAGCAGAGTGAATAGTGTCATAATCAATCCATAGTGTTGCTGCCCAGCTGCGAGTCCAGGATGAGGGTACAGGAGGACATGCAGTGGTGGAAGATACATAGGCAATGTGGCAAGGGACATGCATACATCCCCCGCCCATTGAAGAACTGCCGGGGCTGCTTGGGTCAGAATGAGACAGCAACACGGGCCATTCACATCTGCGGCACTGCAGGACTACTACCTTGTGGTGTACAGCACTGCAGTGTTGTGCCCATGCACACTACACTACTGTACACAGTCAATCCCAGCCCCCGTCCAGAACCAACTCCCGCACTGCTGGCACGCTGACCCCAGCAGAACCGAAATTCATGAGAGCATGTTCAGGGGGTTCCCACTGCACCCAAGGCGTCGTCCTGCTGAAGAGGGCCACACTCTGAGCTGTGCCCACCCCCAAAGGAGCCACACTTTACGCTGCTTGGGTTGTCCCACCAGACAAGACCTGGATTCGTGGTGATGTTCGGGAGTGGGTCGCAGCATTGCCCAGGTGCACACATACACGTCGCGAGAGGACGAAAATGCTACAGTGGGACCTCCTGCTACTCCTGTACTTGGTGCCCCTGTACTCCTTCCTGCATGTCCTCCTTTCTGTATCTACACCATGTGCCCCCCAAGTCGAGTTGCCTCCAATGGGATAAAATCATTGCAGGCATGTAAAGAGCACCCGTAAGGACATCATGTGTTTATACACATCCCCAAGAAGTGGTCTGCAAGCAAGTCTGAGTCCAAAAGCGACCCTTCTGAACTTAACCCATCGGCAATCCCTCAGTCATGGATCATAACATCTGACAACAAACCTTGTCCCGTGTTTCGAAACCGTAGCTTCAGTGGGAGTTGTACCCTGTTCACAGGGCTCCTCCCAGAAAGGCCCTTGACATGGGCAAGAAGCACTTTGGTTGTGATGTACCCTATTTGCCGTTTTGGATCCTTTGTCCAAGACTGTGGCAGGAATGTGACCATGCACCTGCCTCAAACATACACATTCAGGGCACCACACACTTGCGCAGAGCAGCGCATCAAAATGGGTTGCGGTGGTATGTGCTTGCTCTGTGCGCTGCGCTGGTGCTGTATGCTGGCACCAAGAGTGTGCAGTGTCAGGTATGCCTGCTGAAGAACATAAGGGCACAGATGACACGAAACAATTCATGAGTTGAAGACGGGCCCACGTGGCACGAAACACATGATTGTGGGTACACGCATCGGTTACATGGATCACACGCCGCTCCAAGTCAACCGCACGGAGACGGCATCCGGCACGCTCATGGCATCGTCTGGACATGCTGCATCAACTGTTGCGTCGCTTGCTTTTTGTATGTGGCAGCGACCCTCTGCCGGCCGAGAGTTCATGAGCAAAAATTCAAAACGACAACCCGACCTGGATGTAGGTACGCCGGAGGATAACATGTTTTCTGGGCCCTCAGTGTGCCCGAACTCCGTTGACAGCTCGACACACACATACCTCAGGATAAATCAGGCTTGAAGGAAAGCTGTAAAATGTGCAGCAGGCCATCAAAGGCTGAGCACCAGGCAACTTGCCATGCTGACTCCAGCGGGTCGTTCTGGTGGGAAACAGTCGCAAGAAATGATACCACGAAAAGCGGATGTGCGTAGGTACCAGAAACAGGTGCCAAATCACTCTGGGCTGGATTCGTATATGCCACCGCAGTGAAGGAGCGGGCAAACGCAGGTTTCATGTGGTGAGGTCAGGTTGAGGGTACGTCATACGGACATGCCGAACTACCACATCAGTGATGGCTGTGTCATGCAGGTGTGTGGTGCACTTGCGTGAGACTATGCGCGTGTGGGCGTGGTGCTCTTCTTTTTCTTCTTCATTTCTTTTTTCTCAAGTGGAGGGCATGGAGCTGTGGGGTAAAGAGGGGGGGGGGGGCTGGTTTGGCTGGCACGTGGCCGGGGTGGGGGGCACATATTGTTGAACAACATGAGCTAGTTCACGGCATTGATGCATGGTACTGTTCCTTTTCAACCCCTACTCCAACTAAGGGCTCCATTCGCATAGGTGAATAACCGGTCACAGGCAAATAATCGATTAATCGCCACATATTTTTGAAATTGCTCGACGTATTTGAATATGGTGAGTGTGACACATTTGGTGCCAGAACCCATTCCAGTGATTGTAGCAGTGGCCCGGGGGGTTTTGACACGAGGCCATGGTGTTGGTTTGGCATCAGGGGGGTAAAGGGGCCACGGATGAAAGCAAGACCTGGGGGGGGGGGGGGGGGCAGAGGGGCAGAGGTGGATCGGACTGGCTTGCCGGTGGCTCAGAGGCCGAAATGGACGAAAGCGTGGGGCGCATTTCCCCAAACGGTGGTTCATCAGGCACGGTGGCTGTTGTTGTGCATGTCATAATCTCCCGCTTGTGTGCCCGGGCAGGCTCAAATGGGGGCAGGACGCAGTAACACTGGAAGGGTGATAGGTCTGCCCTGTGGAGGTTCGGCCCTGATATGTCTCGCAGGTTGTGAAGGCACGACGCTGGCAGAAGAGAACCGAATGATGTTGCGTTGGTTCCTGAGACGCCATGGCACGTCAGACTGTCGCGCTGTGAACACCGAAGGGTCACAGTGCAGGCGAAGCGCTGGTAGGCACGTCTGCAGAATGTGCTTTAATGACAGTGGAAGGGAGGAAGGGAGGCACAGTGACATCAACGACAGAGAGTCAAGGGGGCAGACATAAGGGCGCAGTCGGCACAGGTGTGACTGCGACCACATGGGATGGCCTGAGACGCCCATTGGACCATTTCAATGGAGACACAGACGTGAGCAGGGCCATACTGGACCAGTGGGATGGATGCAGCTGCGAGTCGCGAAGGATAGTGAGGGGCAGGAGTGCGCTGTGTGACACCCATTGGGCAACTGCGTCCGCAGTGTCATTGCCTGGGTCACGAATGGGGCCTTTCATCCGTCCTACATGAACGTGAGCTGATGTTGAATAGAGTGAACACCCAACGTCATGCAGCAGCTGGCCAAAATGTGAGTTTGGGCGGCAAAGTGGACTGCGTGATAACAGAAGTGCGTCAACCTTGTTCACAACCCCTTCCTTGTCACAGAAGACAATGTCCGTGGCTACAATTTTTTTTTAACCGGCACCCACCAATCTGGAACCATAGACTGAAAGCGACCCTTCTGAACTAAACCAACGGCATTCCCTCGGTCATGAATTCCAACTTCTGACAACATGCCTCGTCCAGTATTTCAAAGCCGAGTTTTGCCAAGAGTTGTGCGACCATGTGATCAGACGGCTTCCAAGTGACATCTGATCAGACGATATCAGTGCACGAACACCCCAGGCAAATGCCAAGTCAAAGTGCTCCTCCCGTTCCAAGGGACTGAGCAATGAAGATGGCAATGAAGCCCAGAAAGCGGAGATGGGCAATGGCGGTGGTTGTGCAGAGCACTCGATTCTGTTTCACGGAGACCTGAAAAGTATCCCCCCAGAAAAGCGTTTAACATGAGCGATACGCACTTTGGTTTGACGTCTGCGATGAGCCGTTTTGGACTCTTTGTACTCTGTGTCCAAGACTCTAGCAGGAATGTGATTGACCGCTGTCAGTGGACGGATACACCATGTGCCCCTGCACCTGCCTCAAACATACACATTCAGAGCACCACACACACACACGCAGAGCAGCGCATCAAAATGGGTGGCAAACACGACACACGCCATGATGGCGTGGTGCCGTGGTGGGCCTGCTCCGTGCGCTCCTGCGCTGGTGCTGTGTGCTGGCACCAAAAGTGTGCAGTGTAACGTATGTGTACGGAAGAACGTCATGCACAACACAACCGCTGTCATGCACAACAGAACTCTCGTGGAATGAGGCTATGATCAATGCGCTATGGTGGCCAAGTGAATGCACTGCCCTTGTAAATGATGCCGAGTGGCTACCGATGAACATTTTCGTGAGATACAAACACCATAGAAAAGTGGGAGACAAAGCAGCGCATCAAACCACGCTGAATCTCAGCAGGTGGCATGGGGTCAAAACAAAACACGGTACCTCGTTCGTCTATTGTTGGGCAGCGACTGGCAGCTACAACGCTGCCCTGATTGTTGCACACGCGCTCTGCACTGCGCTTTCCCTTTCTTCCGCGCTTTTCTGTGCGTTTTGTCAGTCCATGTGCACCAAAACCAGAAAGCAATCAACACCTACTGCCCCAATGCCCGTCGCATGGGTCGCGGCATGAGCAGGGGTAGGGGTCGGAGCAAGCGAACACAACAAACACTGGGACTTTTACAATCACGGACTTCACGTGACTTGTGTGCCCCCTCAGGGCCCTCTCAGCGCATGTACGGCACAGGCAATGTCTCGAAATGATACGAAAGGGACGCAGGGGATGGGTGATCGCTCAGAGACCGGAATGATCGCTCAGAGAGCGGAACACGCTGACACACTGCGAAATACGATGAACACAATGAAAACCCCAGACACAGAGCCTGTGAGGCAAGTCGCCGGAGCACAGTGAACGTCGCAGTGCAGGGGCATGGCCCTGAGAGGGGCTGGCGGTGACTGCAGAGCATTGGGCTTGCCCGGGCCACGAAAACTGGGATACGTAACGGCAACCAATTGGGTGGTACAGGGGCTGTGCGAGACACAAGAGGGAGGGGGGGCGCACAGAGCAGAGGTCCCCTGGGGCTGGATCCTTTCAAAGCATTCCCGATGGCAAGCAATGGCCCTGCGCTTTGGTAGAGCGGGACTGCCTCTCGGTGAAATCTCCTATCAAAGAGGCGGCGGCCCGGCGACGGTGGTCGACGGTCAGAAGCCGTATTCAGCGGAGAAGCCGTGGGCTCGAAAATGGCGTTTTCCTTTTGGCGCAACAGAATGAGGACTTTCAGTCAAATGTCTCCAAAAGGCCGCAGCTTTTGTTAATTGGCGCATGGAGACTGGCTTTGAACGGTACGGGGGTGGCTGATCGCTTCGGAAATCGATACTGCCATTGACATGCCTTGACACACATCAAAGACACATCAATGAGCACACCACAATCGCTAAGAACGGGCCGGGCCGGGGGTGTGGCGCGTTCACATCTTCAAAAACAGACAACACAACGCAGAACGCACAACACAAACCAGTACAAGTGTACAGCGGGTGAGGGTTGGGCCTACATGTGTGGGATCCGGCACCAAACAGTCCCTTTGCCTTCCAACGTGGACCCCGTTGCTCCTCAGCGGTCAGCACCAGTCAACGAGGCCCTGGGGCCCAGGGGACGACACAAATCAGGACGAGGACCAGAGGGAAAGGGGGTTCTTATATGTCTGGAAGGAAAAGGGAAGGCGGTGACGCAAAACAGATGCGACTCTGTGGGTGAGAGTAGAACATTGCCTTTTGAGGGAGGGGTGCGTGGCTGTAATACGGTGGCTGGGCCGGGGGTAGCGTGTGCTGGCGGCGTCTGTGCACACCGATCGGCGCTCGCCTTGGGAACGGAGGGGGCAAGTGTCCGCGTGTCATGTGGGTGTTGGGGGCGAAGGAGGCAGTAGGTGATAGGTTGCGGCAGGTGAATGGTAACGGGATGTGTGGGTGGGAAAAGGAAAAGATAAAACTCAAAAAAATGCAGACGGCGGGGGGAGGGCTGGGTCACAGGGCTGTGTGCTCCCTCAACAGCTGTGCCACATCAGTCAGTCCCCGTTCCACGGCAATCGCCAGAGGGGTACATCCGGGATATTCAGCGCAGGCGTCTGACAGTGGCGCAGACACCGCTGCGTTGTGGTCTAACAATGCCTGAACTACGTCCGTGAAACCACAGAACATGACTGCCACGTGCAGGGGGGTGGCCCCATCAGTGTTGGGCGCGTGGACATTGGCCTTGTGGGCTAACAACATTTGGACTATTTCGAGATGGCCCGCTTGCATTGCCCAGTGAAGCGCCGTGGCGCCGCCTTCACGCGGCTTGTGTATATCTGCTCCGTTACAGAGCAATGCGTGCACTACATCAACGTGGCCATTCTGGGCAGCAATAACAAGACATGGGGTTGAGAACGAACCCCCACACTGATTGGCGTCCGCCTTTTTCTCGAGCATGTCAAGCACGACACTCAACTGCCCGTAATAGCACGCATCAAAAAGATTTGTCTGGGGCACCTCCGGGGCGGTGGGGATCGTCTGTACGTAATCCTCCCACAATTGCACAGCCGTCTCCGCCCTGTAGCCCTTGTACGGCTCATGCATCCGATGTCGTATTTCCATAAATTTGGGCAGCATCAACTGCACCTCCCCCATAATGCGCACCTCCTGCTTCGCCATCAACCCAGACCCCAGGTACGCCCTCGCCGCCCTGACGCTTCGGCCCCACAGTTCGGCCGCCTGCCCCTTCGGTGCCCTTTCATACTGGTCCCAAACCGCCTGCGTTTCCTCAAGCGCACACAATTCCTCATACGTGAGGCACCGTCCCTCGTGCCTGAGGCTCCGGGGCCTAAACAGAAACGTCCCCATCACCGCCACCAAATGGAAGCGTTGTGCCCTCTCATCCTCCGGCAGCCCGTTCAAGTTCTTCACCTGCACTGCCCCATCGAACGCCCCACACAACGCTTCCAGGAGATCCAAAAGGAGGTCGGGGGTGTGCGGCACCAACAAGCACCGCACGAAGTCGATGTTCTTTTGACAACGGGGTTTGCAGCCGCGCCGGTAGTCCCCGTACATTTTGTTGTTGGCGCGGGGGAATGACTTAGGGGGACACCTCTGGAACTGAGGGTGCGCCGTCAGGCCGTACCTCGCGGCGACCTCGCTCACGAAAGACTGGAACATCGCGTCCACTGCCACTGCGATCAGACTGATCACGTGCAGACAGCGTTGTTCGTGGCTGTTCTGGGGCTCGGAATCAAACAAAAAGACGTTCCGGGCGAAGGGGATGACTGCGGCCTGCGATGGCCCGTTGGGGTCTGCGGGGTGGTTTGTGGTGGGGTCCACCACCGTTTGCCAGTCGGCGTAGTAGACTCTGGCATTGACCACTGCATCGCTCAGAACAGTGCCGAGGGCCAGTCGGTCGTACTCACTTTTCAGGACCTCCCCTAACTCGATGAGCCGCCCCCTCAGACCCTCGCGCAGAGTAGTGAAGGAGCCCAAAGCCGCCAGGCCGGCAGTGTAAGCAAAATTGACAAGCAACTCCCTCAAACTGTCCTTGATTGCTCTATCACGATACGCCTCACCAAATGCCTTCACTGCCCAAAGGGTGGCAGCGCGAGCCGTCCGTTTGGCATTTTCCAGTCCTCCTTCAACGGCGAGTGGACCCTCATCGTCCCACGTCATGCATCTTTCAACTTCCGCCGGCGGAGGCAGCACGGGTCCCGCTGCCTCATTCCCTAAACACACAGTGGGCGTTGGGGGGTGGCCAATCCCATTGCCAGACCACTGGCAGTGCGGGAACAGAGGGGGGCTCTCAGGCAACGAAAATCGCAGGGCCTCGCATCAACACTTCCCCTCTGTTTAGCGCTGTGCAAGTGCTCCACAGGACCTTCTTGCACGCATTCTGGTGTGCCCACCCCTGATTTATGCCAGTTGTTGAATGCAAAGACGGAGCGGGCGGGGGAGGGGGATGCGGGAGGATACACAACACATGTACCCCTCCTCCCATTGCTCAGGAACCAACAACTATTGCTGTGTGACCAGCAGGTGGTTCTTGGACAGTGTTTTCAGGCCAAAATGTGCCGTGGAACCAGAGGGTGGTTCTTGCGCAGAGCTCTTGGGCAAGCGTGGGGGGGGGGGGGGGGGGGAAGAGGAGGAGCTGTGCCAGCTGGACGGTGGGAAAGGGTGCCCACTCCCCGTGTCTCCGCCTCACGGATTCCACTCAGAGCGCTGACTAGGCATGCCACGTCCTCCCCGGGCGTAGGCCGGATTGGGCCCGTCCTAGTCTCAAAATCTACATATTCGCCGAACCGTGGATACCTCTGCGGCTGACCCACCCCAGGGCTGGAACCCAGGTTGAGAGGTCACAGTGGAGGCCCGCCCGCCGAGCTGTCTAAGAGCATACGTTTGAACAATACAGTGCCTGAGGCACTGCGTGGCAGCATCATTCATTTGCAAGACAACTGCTCTAACCATTGGGTCACTGACTGTAACTGACACACGACTGCTCAAGGACGATGTACAGACTGAACCGTGATTTTTTTTCGAAAATTGCTCTGTGACCACCCACCCAAGCCATTATTACAAGTAAACAGGCGCTGTGCACAAACTCCCCTAGGCGCCGCATCACTGGTTGCACGAAGCTGTCTTGAGATGCTTGGTCCTCCTTCGCAACCCCCACAAGCGGAAGGGCTTTGTCCAGTCTGTTGTCTGGAGATCGCACAGGTGTTCGACCTCGACGCCTACCAACCCTTTCCCCAAGTCACAGATGCAGACTCCGTGACACCTCCTGCGCAAACTTTGTCATTCCCCATCCCAAGTCAACCTTCCCGGGCGGGGGGGGGGGGAGGGGCGTCACCCTGGCGACCACCAAAAGCGGCAACTGTGCAAGCCGCCACGGTGGACGTTGCAGGGGGCCCGTTTCAAGTGTCTGCAACCAGGAGTCGAACGAGCACATTGGGAAGTGTGACTCCCCCGTGACCAGTGACATCGCCCTTGGGGCAGGGCTGGCTGATATCGATTGGAGGCTCCTCCCCGAGGGGTGTTGGGTTACCTCATTTCCAGGATGTGATATGAACCAGCCTTCGTTTACAAGGAATCAATGCCAAAGGGGGGGGATCTGGGTGGGTGCCCCAGCCTGGGTGGGTGGGTCAAAAGTTTGGGACCCCCCCTCTTATAATTATGACTTGGGTGGGTGGGTCTGCAGTCTAGGGCCCTTTTCTGGGATGTCTGGCATAGTAGTGTGGGGGGTTGTACATATCGCGGGCCAGCGCCCGTTTCTAGGGCTTTGGCATGGGTTGAGCTGGTATACAAACCTCTGAAGAAGTTCAGACAACTCTGGAACCCCCCGCAAGCTGCTGTACAATTGCAGATGAACAAATGGCACATTTTGCCCTTTGTCAGCCTGCAATTGTACAGCAGGAACCCGGGTGCGCGCGACAACGGGTGCACTCAGCAGGTGTTGTCGCCGCTCGTGTGTGACCTCTAGAAACGTCATGTCGTTGGTTATGAGCGGGGCAGGACGCCGATGTGGAATCCTTGTGCCTACAGTCCCTGTGGCACGCTACAGGGAGGGCTAGGTGTGGGTACTTCAGTGGCGGAGGGTGACTGGCAGGTTATCGTATTTGAACAAAGGATCCTCATCCAAGACATTCCTGAATCCGAGGTGGATAGATCCTCAGCTACCTGCTCAAGTGGTGGGGTTGAACGGCCCCTTCGGGTGTCATTCAGCAGGGTAGGCTGGGGATCAAACCTGTCGCCAGATGCCCTTGGCTTCATGCCTCTGACCAGTGAACTGCGGGAGTGCCCAGAATCCAATTGTTGGTTAACCGACCCCCGGCGGCTGACCGCCAACCGCTATCAGTCAATACGGGCGGTGCCCAAAAGCCGGTCTTTGACGGAAGAAAAGAAGAAAAAGGAACCGACTCCTCAAAGATGTTGATGTGCCGCAACAAAGGGCCTCGGGGCAGCGAAGCAAGGGGCTCTAGGAATGGCGTACCCTTTGATAAAGCCTCCAGCATCTCCCCTACGCATTGCTGGAGGGATGTTCGCTGCGTCTGTGAAAGGTGGTGCGCACTGGACTGCAGCCGGGGGAGTAGGAACTGGCACAAATCCGCGGCAGCGACTGCCAAAGCCGGATCATTGTCCGATTCTTGTGACCATCGTGTCCTGAGATCAGAGATCATTTGGATGGGATCAGTCGTGGGAAACACTTCACGGACTTCGTGGTCAACGCCTTGACCAGGGGTCGTATGTGACGCCGAGGAGGCGGCGGAGGTGGCATCCGGTGAAGGGGTGCGTGACGTGGAAATAGTGCCTTCATTCGCAACAGAACAGTGCGCCTGTTGTTGATGATCTGCGGGACAAACGTGGATGATCGGCTGTTGACGGACATTTTGTCACTGACTGCAGTGTGGGCCATTCAGCGGCATTTCGGAGACGATTGGTGTTCGATCAACAACCTTGAAGCGAGGGAGCGGAGCGTAGTTTTCAGGCCATTCCGCAAGGCTGAACTCAGCGTGAATGAGACTCGCTGCGTGCGTTGGATGAATGCTCCTTTCTGTGACACTTTGCTGGGGTTGGTATTGCCAAATAGAGATAGACCTGAGCCTGAAGCCACCCCCTTTTCCAGCGACGATGATTCAATATGACCAGGAAAGACAAATGGGGGGCTGAGGGCATCGTGTGTCAGTAATATTTGTGCTATCAGACGGTGCTGCTATAGCACTATCCGCTTATCATTTACCAAGATCTTCGGCAACCAAAATGTGTTGCCTTTCATGCGATGTATGAATGGGTGCATCGTCAAACTCAGAACAACCAGAGATGACTCCCTCGCTCTATGAGCACGGCTGCAGCCAGAGTACTGCCAATTAGTGGGAAAGGGCGCAGCGGACCACATCATCAGCCCCCGAAGCAGCTGTCGGGGGATCTGGAAGTTGCTGTACATCGCAGTGGCAACGTCCTGCATCTGCAGAAGCGGTCATCAGAAGCTAACACCACTACAGGAAACAAGAAGTTCCCATCTGCCCGCGAGCGCACCCAGACCCTGAAGCAGGCCAACCCGTGTTTTTAATTTCCATGAGCCGAACCCCGAAGCACAGTGCCCTCCTTTCCTGAAAAGGCACGCACCTTCTGGGGGTACGTTGGGCTTCTGAGGAGAATACAGATCATGGATCGTCCGTCGGGGTGTGGTGCACCACTGCACTGGAGCCACGCTGCCAAACGACAGGAGTTCCATCTCCAGCTGTGCGTCCAGATCGTCCAAAAACATCTGGTGGCACGCCAAATCGTCGCCAGCCCCACGAACCAAACCACTACTTCGCGGCCGCAACTTGTTCTTCCCGGGCGTAGTCTCTCCCTGCGTATTGCCATTGACGCGCGGCATTTGAATGAGCTAAGAGGAGCGGAAAGGCGTGGGGTGCAGAGGGGATGCGGGGAAATATGAGGTGCCCGTTATGGGAGCTGGTGTCGAATTGCGTTAGCCTGAGTCCCGTGGAACGCCTTTGTCTAGTTCTGCTCGGAGGCCCACCTGATGCCTCGATGTCTCTCTTGCACAGCATCTGTCGGGATGTGCTCTCTGGCATGCCCTGCGCTGAGCTGTGGTCTATGGCGAATGTCTTGTGAAGCTGTGCTCTGTGAAGTGCACCATGTTGGGGTGTGCTCCAAGGCAGGTCCTGGGTCAGGTCATGCCCTGTGGGTGAATGCAGGCACCTTTTAAGGGTCACCCCGGGAACAGCGGGATTATCTACCAGCACCTCTCACTTTGCACCAATGCGCCATGCTGTTTGCACCAATGCCTGTTTGGCCCCACTTGAGCAACAGCCGCGCCGCACGTGCCCCCTGAGAGTCACTGTGTATGTGAACCCGGGGGATGATGTGGATTTCCTCTCTTGTGAAACGGCAATTCCACCCAGAATCCGAAGACGTCCAAAGTACGACTGGCAGTGTAGCACCGGGTGCGGCACAAACCAGCCTCAGAAACAGGCCCAATGCCCTTCTCCTGAACTGACCTAGAAAAGAAGAAATATGCGCACATGGGGACAGATGCACACTCTGGATTACTGCAAGCACACCTTTTTTTGTTCTCAGATTTACCTCATTAGTGGCCGGACAGTGTGACCGGATCTTAGTGGCAGGTAAAGTACAATACAGGGGGTGCCACAGACCGCTCAGCGCAGTGGAACGTCTGTTTGAACCCTGAAATCTGTCACTAGGGTATGCAGTGGGGCGACTGCCACATCCATGCGGACTTCCTTGAAGCTGGACTGACCGAAAAGAGAAACTGGTAGTGTGGTAGCGGCTTGGTCAACAACTCAGGGGTCAATCATCCCAAAGTGCCTCACCTTGAATCAGGAGGCCCCAGCGGCTCCGGGCGCTGAATGACGGCCATTCTAGCCCCCAGTACTGGTTGTTGAGGCCCTCTGTCTCAAACCGAGTCACTCATCGAAATGTGTGTACGTACTTGGCATGCTTCTGGGGGCCACACCAAGGGCTCGCCCTCTTCATCCCTTGTGGTATGATCAACTTAGTAGCAAAGAAGGAAAAGATGTCTCAGTGGCAGCTCTAATGTACCTGTGCACAGTATCTCCAGTAGTGGAGGTGTCCCCTAACAATTGTTTGGGTATGCATCTGAGCGATATAGCGCACTGCATGTCTCTGCATATGTATCGAGCCATGTGGACCTTTGGCGCAGCATTTGCATGTCCTGTGCTTTCTACATCATTACCTGCGGGTATATAGGCCCTCTAACGACTATAATATGAGACTTATGCTCTCTTTGAGCGTAGTGTTGTCGTGCACATGCACTATAGTGAAGTAGAAAATTAAGACTTAAGAAAATTGTGATGTATGGACCCTTGGTAGTGTCTGGCTCTCATCATGGTATTGGTGATCCGTCTTTGTTGCTCGAGCAGTCAGCTGGTCTCTCATGGACTTGGGTACGTGGGTGACTCTTTGGCGTGTGTCCCGGATAGAGTTCCAATGCCTGTGTGGTGTGGATGGAAAGAATGGTAATGAAATGAAGAGACTCCACCTTCCTAGTAGAATGGCTGAGCAATGAGGGCTTTGATGGGTAGAGCCCCGAGACGATAAACGTGGAGCCACTACAAGTTGCCACGGCACAGCACCCCCCGCAGTTTTGCTGGTGTGCATCTCTGCAATCTCAGGCCTGTGCCCCCCTTGTCTCTCCTCCCCTGGCAAGGCACACGTGCACAACTCAGTTCTCACGATATCATGGGGGGAGGTGCCAGTGCGAGTGGCGCCGGCGCCTGCACAGCCCCCCCCGCAGTTCTCCTCTACTTCCACTCTCTGACGCTCTGTCTCCAGTGCCCAGGCCGCAAAATTCCATGGGGACGAAGTGGCAAAGAAGACCCCGTACCCTGCCCCACCTGTGCCCACCCCCGCGCCATCTTTGCCGAGCCATCAGTATACGCCGGCACCCAACCTTGCGACTGTGCCACCCTTTCCAGGGGAGGGGGGGGGATCATGGACAACCCCCCCCCTGTGTGACATTACGTCGGGTTGCAGTTTCATCATGGGGCCCTGGACAGTCACCTGTTCTTCCTTTTGCATGTTTTGTCGGGTCGTTGTGTTCTGGCGGCCGCTGCGGTCTGTTCCTTGTGTTGTTGTTTCCGCGTTGGCAGAGCCCAGTAGTTGGGTTTTGCTGGTTGTTGCTGGTTTTTGCCGCCCACTCCCCTCCGCAAGTCGTCCACCACATGCCTCAGGGGGAGTATCCGCACCGCGCGTGCACCGCGCGCGCACCGCGTCAGGTATTTGAACAACTTCCCTAGGACATCGTCTACTGGGAGAGGAGTTGTAAATGGTACCTGCTGGGCTCTGAGGCGTTACCATTCCCCCTGATTGGCTCTGGATGAAAGGATCTATGGAACAAACCCAGTACCCGCACCGCGCATGCACCGCGCGCGCACCGCGTCTGATACTCCCCCTCACCGCGTTTCTGGGTGCATGACGCCCAGTTGCTCCACCTCTCCCCTGTTTTGGTCGTCTGCCACCTGCCTCCCCCCCCTCCCCTTGTCCTCTTCCCCCTGGAGTGCAACGGTCCCCTGCTACCCCCTGGGGAACAGTTGCCTAAGTGGCAATTCCCCGAGGGGGGGGGGGGGACCGTCACCGTATACAAGGATTGGACTGCACAGACAACTGGTGGAAACAAATTGAATTTTGCCAGGGTTGAGGCACAGAATGGCCTTCGAACACAATGCATGCCTTCTGTTTGCTGTCAATGTGCGGTGATTCAGTCGCTCACTGGCTCAGTGCAAAACTTCTTGGTTCTGGTCCACTTCACTATGTGTGACAGTGGGTGGGCAACAAAAGCAGTGGGGCAACACAAAGCAACTTCAAACTGCAACACGCGATTTGCTGGTTGACAAAGTGACGGTTCCCCTCAATCCTTGGGGACGTTTATCCCGAATCCCGAATCGTCGTCGTTTGTGTTGCCTGTTTCAGGCAGGGCTGGGACCCCATTGGGGCAGACATCACCATGCTTATTGTTGGGCACATATTTTTTCAGTTTTTGCCAATCTTGCGGCCTGCGGCTCTTCACTGGTACCCACCCTGTGTTCCGAGGCTTGGGAGGGGGATTGAACAAAGAGCTTCAGTTGAGAACGCGCGCGGGGTGAGTATGGAACAAAGACTGTACACACAGAGCGCATGGGGGGTATTGTTGGTGTTTGTTTGCTGGATTTTTTTGGGGTTTTGCTGGCTCCTAGCAGGTCATGTGGTTGCCATTCAGTTACTTCACAAGTGGTTTTATGCTTTGCATGTTGCTGTGAAGCATGTGCGGCTGTCTTCTTGGGTCTGTATTTGTCATTTCTCACACATATGCACACAAGACGCCCTTGTGCAGTGCACAGGAGGCTTCCGCACTGTATTTGTCTGGGACCTAGGTGGGCATGTCCAAAGCAACGCGTGGAGGGGGCTTGTCATACCATTTGTGACGTTTTCTTGTTTTGCTTGTGTGAAGAAAATGATGTCCCCCCGGCCGGTGGTTCCTCAGTTTTTTGTTTGGTAAATTTCACTTTTTTCACACTAGAAATCTGGGGTCCATTGGGGGGCAGGGGCTCCAGGGGAGGGGGGGGGGGGGGGCGGGGACACGTGACCAAGCGCGCCGCACCACCACCGCACACACAGCACACGATACTCCTCCCCAAAACTATACCAGGGCACAAGGGAGCGCCTGATATTTGAGCAGGGGTACAAATGTTGCGCAGGGCTGTGACTGTCAAGCGAGCAGTAGTGAATGGTGCACGTGCGCCGCAGAACAGAGCCCCAAAAGGACACCCCAGACGGACGCACGCCTGTGACGGCACAACGTAAAGAATGGCTGTTGGCAGGTAACCGACGGTGGTGGGCCATATCTGTTGGACCCTAAGCGAAGAGATATGATGGCAGTTGCAAGCCACCGGCCGGGGGGCTTACCCCCCCCCCCCCATTTGTCCTCCTCCCCCCCCATGTTGTGCATGTTTTGTGTGCATCGTCCAATTCGCATCTCTGTGCTCAAAACTGTGAGTGCCCACCCCCCCTGCCCCCCTAAACCATACATTTCTGCAATGGCCTTTTCTCACAGATTTCAAAAAGGAGACACGTAACGCCCCTTAAGGGAATGAAATTTTTTTAGCATCGGACCAAAAGTTCAGAAAACCCGGAAAAAGTGCCAAAACCCTCTGTGTTGGCACAGACCAAATGTCCCTGAGAGATATTGGTGTGTGTCTCTACTTTGTGGAATGTGGTGATGGCTTTGTTTGTGAAACACATGCATCAATATGGCGAATATGGCCTCATGGATTCTGGACAAAAAGGCTTTTATGACACCTAGCAAGACCACAACAGGTTTTGGACCATGCATTTGCTGTCAAAACCTTTTTCAGGCCAAGTTTGGACGCTTCCTTGCCCTTGGGCTTGGGCACTAGCTTAGGCTTCGAATCTGTGTGTGAATACAACTTGCCAATGAAAACATGTGCCAAGGCCAACACACCGCTTGATGCCCCATCATCCCCAAAGGCACATCGATTGGCAATTCACTTTATAGTGGCTTGTTGGTAGCCTTTCCACGTTTGCCCTTGGGTTTGTTTCCATCAGCTTCCTCCCTGCCGCGCTTTGTGTCCTTAGCTTCTTCTTCTTCTTTTTTTTTTTTGACGAAACTGTTATAGTTCTGCAGCAGTACAAAACAGTCTTGGAATTTAAGTATACTCTCAGAATATACCATAGCTTCTTCCCATGTCAAAGACAAGGGCCATAGTGGACGAAAAAGGAGCCACTTACATGCCTACCTTGAGTATACCCGCAGTGCGCCTCGCCCCTATTTGGGCCCCATCATCTCACGTGTGGCACGTCCTTTTTCCTAGGGGCATGCTCATGTGTGAGCCCGATGACGATCTGACGCGTCCTGTCACTTTCCTGGTGGCCCATCAACGCTTAGCCTTGGGTGGAGAGCGGGCGTCTTCACAAGTGTTCCTCCTTGCACCTCTGTAAACCTCTCCGGATGAGTGCCTGTCTCAAATCCGGCATATGATGTGATAAGCCAACCTCATGCACCCATTCCTGGTGTGTCTATCCCATGTACTTGAGCCACTTACCCACCCTCCTATACCACATACCACCATAGTGCCTTGCCTTGAGGACATCTTGGCATCCACAGTCCTGCATATCCTGTGCTGCCTGCATCTTCCTTCCTCCCTGCCCCGGTTTGTGTCCTTAGCTTCATTGAGTGAGAGCTAGGATGGTTCCCCATCGGTACACTCAGCCTGGGACTCAGTGGCATGCCCTTGTGAGAGAGCTTGTGTCAGCGGCACCAACACCAGTTGCTACAGGTTGAGTTCCCTGTGTTGATTTGCATGTTCATGGAAGTACCTGGGTCATTGCACCCACACTGTGCTTGCTGAGTGGCTGCCAAAGTTGGCACCTGACCAGGCCTGAAAGTCTTGACAGTGCAGGGGCACGTTATCTGCTGCAAAGTGGCTGAATCTTGCTGTTTCTGAGGCACACACGCTGCAATCAGGACAAGAGAATGCCATGCACATTCGACAGCAGTCGTGGGACTTTTCCATCAACGGCCAATTCAACGGAATTTTGCCATTTCCAACCAGACTGTGAGTCCAGAGGAATGGACAGTTGCTGTGTATTGAGAAGCTCAATGGGCCCGGGACTGGTACAGAGGGCTTCCTGCGCCTCTGCCTCAAGCAGCGGAAAATGAATTTGTCGACAAGTGGGCCATCAAGTTCTTTGCTTGACAAAAAGGGATGCCGTGCTGGGGGGCACCAGGGAAAACGGATGAAGAAAGCATGGAACAGTTTGCTGAATGGTGTGCCGTTTCGCCATCCCCCTTCCCTTCAACAATGACATGTCGTGTGTCGCCTCAAAGGCTCAGTGGGCGGTGTCGTTGATCACAGCAGTCGTCAATCCCCGGAAGCAACAGTGTCAACCCAACAGCCATGGCCATCCCTGACCATTGCAGTCTGTGAGGGTGCAAATGCGAATGACGATATCGACCGCCTGGTCCCCAGCGTCCAGGTCAGCAATGTGCTGGCACAAATCTGGGCACGCGACGAGGCACTGCTCCTGCACTGCACCCGGCGCCTTGTGTGCATCACTCAGAGCTCGGGGGCAAAAGAAGCAGCACGTCCCAGTGCCGCACTGCCTATTTGGCACAGCGTGCAGGCGTTCTGATCACCCGGCTTTGCCTGACCTTCGTTGTTTGTTCTGTACCTCCGTCTCGTGCACTGCTGTGGCCTCTGCCTGCTCCACTCTGTCGGGGTGTCCGGACCTGTTTTGCAGCACACCTGCCACCCGGGGGTGCAAAAAGGCTAAAGAAGTATGCCGGTTGGTACTCCCGGGTGGGGGGGCACTGCCCCATTTCCTTTGCAGGTCCGTATTCCGATACCAGAGGTACATGTGAGAGGGTCCTGAGGCCCCCCTTCATTGGTGACCCAGGCACTGGACCCAGGGTTGCCCCCATTGGTGGGGTCCGACCCGCCCCAGCACCCACCGCGTTAACAAACACAGTCAGGATGCAGAGCGGGGCCTGGCGAAACGGACCTGACCACCTACCATTTCGCGTGGGCAGCGGCGCGCGTTCAAGCGAATGTTGCGTGCATGTTGGGCGGCAAGCAGGCCACAAGCATTCCACGTGTGCACGTCCTGGTTGACATATGCAGCAATGTTTGGCAGGTCTTTCGGGACAAGGTGCTCTGGTTGCTTGCTTGTGTGTTGGGGTCGGGGTGGGGGTGGGGGATGCCAACGAGCGTGCTGCATTATTAATGAGGGCAGCTGCCTATCATGGTCTTGGACGCCCTTGCGAAGGGACAGTCAAGGGGTTAGCGGCACTAGCAACAAGGGAGACGCATATGCAGCCGTGGGTGGGCAGGCATACTAAGCTCCGATGACAGAAAACCGCTGTATAATTGCCCCCGCCACCCCCTTTCTGCTGCACCAGAACCTAAATTTGGAGCCACATCTCCTCCGTTGCTCCTTTGCAGGAAAAGGATACGATTTGTGGCCTGAGTAAAACTGGTGCCGGCGGTGAAGGGAGGGGTGCTTGCGTCGCCATCACTTGGCTGCAGGGGGAGCCGAGCGTGACGTGCGGGGACCTGGGTCCTTTGGGTGCACGCGTGACTTGACTGAGGCGTGCAATGCCAGCGGGTGTGGACGCCCCAGTCATTGTTTACACGAACACATCGCTGCTGCGCTTATCACCACCCTCCAGACCTGTGCGCACCGCAGCAATCTTCTGCATTGGCTGTACGTACGTACGCGCACGAACCCACGTGCGTGTCCCAAATGCATTGCAATGACTGCAATGGCGTGCACTGACAACGCCACCTCTTTATAGCTCTCCCCTGTAGTGCGGGGCGGGGCAG
The DNA here is from genome assembly GCA_964036045.1 of Eutreptiella sp. 'Long Island Sound 2002'. Taxonomy (NCBI): domain Eukaryota; phylum Euglenozoa; class Euglenophyceae; order Eutreptiales; family Eutreptiaceae; genus Eutreptiella; species Eutreptiella sp. 'Long Island Sound 2002'. The sequence goes on from OZ038401.1 coordinate 7,872,145, forward strand.
TATGCAACCTGCTGCGGCTGTACGTGCCAAGCTTTGGGCCATCGAAAGTCAATGGAGAAGTTGGTGTTGTGCAAACGCCGATGTGCCTGGGCACATGGATAGACAGAGCGCCATTGTGAGAAAGTGGGTCAGCATGGGTCAATTGGGCTTCAACACAGCAGACACGGCCATCTAGCTGTGGACCACAAAGGGTAGGCTTCCTTCTCCCTGCCATGCCTCACCTGGACCAGAACAGGGACCAGGGGTATGCCCCCTCATACTGAATTGCACGTCTGCCCACCCGCCGCAAAAGCATACCACGTCAAATGGGTAGTTTGCTGGATGGTGCGGAGATGCAACGCTCCAATGCACTCCACAAACACCATCCCTCGTGCATCCACAGGCGTCTACAGGCGTGATCAAAATTCATCAAATATCGGCAACTGTCGACACCCTCTGTCGTATTGCTCACTGTCAACAGGCGTCAACATCCTCCGTTGTCGCGTTCAAGAACCGCCACAAATGTTTGCTGGAAGCCACCGTTCAGCCTACCGACAGACTGCGGCGTGCCGGCGAGTGACCCTGACGAGCCCCGCCACACATTCCGGCAATTCGACATGACATATGGTCCGAGGCAGCCGCATTATTGGCCGAACTTTCACAGGAACTACGTCGCGGAACAGTGTTGCTGCCAGACATCTTGCCGCGCCCGCTGGTGCAGCGGCGCCACGCCTGCCAGCGTGCTGCGGTGCGACCACAGAATTGCTGCGGCTCGCGATTTTCGGCGAGAGCTGCTGGAAAGCGAGCCCTGCGCCGGGGACCGCGCCGGCCGTTGGCTCACGAGCGGCGAACTGGCAAATGTGCTCTTGGGCCGTGCCATGCTGCCCTCGATGGGGGGGGCGGCGCAGGGTTCCTTTTCAGGGGCGGGGGGTCTTAGGGGGGTGGGCGTGGGTCCAGTACCCCCTGGTGCTGAGTTTTTGGAGGTGCCAAAGGAGAAGAAGAAAATTGTTGGTCTAAACTAATTGGCGCCAAAGGCACCAGAGAAAATTTTTGATTGCCAAAGGCCCGGAAGAAAATTTGGCCCAATCTTTTAAAGGGGGGGGGGCGGGAGCCAGGGGGGGGCTCCTAAGCCCCTAGAAAAAAAAGGGCTTGAGCTGCGTCTCAGGCATCCGCCTCACATTCTCATCCGATCTCTTCGCCGGTATGATTGTCAATTGCTGATCATCCCGCGTTGGTGGGTTGGTATCCCCTCCGATGGGGTGCCTCCAATGAGGCCTGCGCACACCGGGAGGGGGTAGGGGCATGCAAGTCTTGGGCTGGAGGCTCATCCGCAGGCGATTACACTGAACCCCTGAGAGCTTTCCTTGGCCCCTCCGCTCTGTGGCAGTGCCAGGTCCGAACTGGTGACCCTTGGACCTTGAGTCGTAAATGCTGCTGCTGGGACACCACCCTGGTGGCCGGGGCGAGGGCGGTGGGGCAGGACGGGGGGGGGGCTGTGGTGGCCTTGGGTGGGAGAGATGGCATTTCAAAAGGGGAACTTGACGACGGTTTGCGGGTCACCCGGGGTCAAATTTATTTTGGATGAGAGAGGGATGGCCGCCATTGCAGAGACGGGGGTGGCCTGCTCACATGATTCACAGGTGTTACAAGAAAAAACTGCTGGGGGTTAGCAACGTGCGACCAGAATTGCAAACGAAGGTCTGGGTACCCTCAGAAGAAGAGGAGGAAGGCGGTCTGGCCGCAGTGCGATACCCTGCCATTGTGGGGAACCGCTGATCAGCATTAAACGCAGTCGGTTGGCCACCAGCCGCCGTCGATCAAAGGCCAACCGCCGTCGGTTGACCGGCAACCATCAGTGAGTGGACGCAAAAAAGAGAAAGCCGGTTCGTAGCAGTCCTTATAGGGCATCGAGCGTGGCGAGGTCCACAGTGATGGTGGTGAGGTCCTCCGAGTTCATATCCACCAGGACGATGCACGGGGTGTCCGCGAAGGATGGAACGCAGATAAAGCGGCAGCTCTGCCCCTGAGGCCCGTGCGCCAACTTGGAGGCAAAGGTTGGTTGGTTGCCCGCGAAATACAGATGGGGGCAATCCATCATGTTGAAAGGATCGTGGTCCACGTAGGGGTACACCGACAGCGTATCGGGGGCGGTTGGGGCCAGGTTGCGCCATTCTAGCGTGTACTCCAGAATATCGAGGGTGCTCCCGAAGGAGGCATACTTGGAGATGTCCTCGATATTCTGCCCGGATGTCCCCAGGACGGTCATGCCATTGATTTGGGCCTGAGATGGTGGTGCGGTTCGGGGCGGTGTGGTGTGGTGTGATGTGGTGTTGTGTAGTGTGGTGTAGTGTGGTGTGGTGTGGTGTGGTGTGGTGTAGTGTGGTGTAGTGTGGTGTGGTGTGGTGTGGTGTGGTGTGGTGTGGTGTGGTGTGGTGTGGTGCGGTGCGGTGTGGTGTGGTGTGGTGTGGTGTGGTGTGGTGTGGTGTGGTGTGGTGTGGTGTGGTGTGGTGTGATGTGCCAAAGGCGCTGTTACCAAAAGGCAAGGGCCGGGATGTCTTGCACACGGGAAAATGCAAAACGGGTGGGCCCTGATCCTTAACCACAAAATCGACGGCGGAGTCCCTCAGTGCGGCACAATGGGATGGCACTGAAGGCCCTACTGGTGTAGTGTGGTGTAGTGTGGTGTGGTGTGGTGTGGTGTGGTGTGGTGTGGTGTGGTGTGGTGTGGTGTGGTGTGGTGTGGTGTGGTGTGGTGTGGTGTGGTGTGGTGTGGTGTGGTGTGGTGTGGTGTGGTGTGGTGTGGTGTGGTGTGGTGTGGTGGCGTGGTGTGGTGTGGTGTGGTGTGGTGTGGTGTGGTGTGGTGTGGTGTGGTGTGGTGTGGTGTGGCGTGGTGTGGTGTGGTGTGGTGTGGTGTGGTGTGATGTGCCAAAGGTGATGTTACCAAAAGGCAAGGGCCCGGATGTCTTGCACACGGGAAAATGCAAAACGGGTGGGCCCTGATCCTTAACCACAAAATCGACGGCGGAGTCCCTCAGTGCGGCACAATGGGATGGCACTGAAGGCCCTACGATGGCACAGCACCGGGGGCAGCCCGCTTGAGAGCATATGTGGTGTGGTGTGGTGTGATGTGGTGTGGTGTGGTGTGGTGTGGTGTGGTGTGGTGTGGTGTGGTGTGGTGTGGTGTGGTGTGGTGTGGTGTGGTGTGGTGTGGTGTGGTGTGGCGTAGGAGCCGAACAAGGCAGGGCAAGGCAGGGGAGGGCAGGGCTGATCAGGGCAGGGCAGGGCGGTGGTTGTGTAGGGTATGGTGGTGTGGTGGTGTGTGGTCAGAGGCGACAACCGTCCAACAACCAGGCCGATGCCAGCCATGGCTTGTCTTGCAGCCTGGTTTGGCTGTGTCTCCTCAAACCACTCATTAGTCTCGTTGAACTCCAACTCTGCAACAGCTCACGGAGTAAAGGAGTCTCAAGGACACCACAACACTGCATTGACTATGAAATGTCAAAATTTTTGGAATTGAATATCGTCTGCTCACTGCTTTGCGCTGCCCTCCGCTGGATTCTGCTGCACTGCACACTAGTGCTATTTGCCCCACCCCAGCAGAGGATGACCTTTCGCTGGGGACGCCTTCTTGGCCCGTCTTGTCGTGTGGTTTGAACGGGGAATAGCAACGGAGGGATAGAAGGGCCTGCGACCGCGAGGTTCCTTTTTTTTTTTTGTCCGTCCTCACACTGCTACTCAGCGCCCAGAGAGGAGGTGCACACCTGGTATGGGTTGGTGGTAAAACTGACAGAGGAATGCTTGGAGGTGTGTGGGAGCAGACAAGGGTGCATGGGCTGCTGAGGCAAGAAACAGTTGGAGGGATCTGAATCGCCGGGCATGACATCCACAGGGCATGTGCTGCACAGCTCTGCAAGGTACAGGTCCACCTCCTTCATGGGGTCCACCAGAGTTGTAGTCTCCCCAGGCGAGTGCAACTGAATTTTTTCACGGCACTTGATATCCTCCGTTGGATAGATGGAATTGCCTGCCACCTGAAGCCACAAGGAAGAACATGCTTATCAACACAGTCAAGGTTCTGCATTCAGCATGAGAGCTGGCCACTCATTGGTGAGGTGCCAGGCCATTATTGTCAGTGTGGAGAGGGGGTATGAGGTGAAGGGGCCTTCACAGACCCACCCACCCACACATCCAAAGATCTTGACTGGGGAACGTGCATCAAAGGCAGGGCTGTCTGTACACTGTCCTGAAGCAAAAAAAAGGGATTGCAACGCCAACAGAACCGAACGTTCACGGGGACGCTCTCTGCTTCATGGTCAAGACACGGGCAAGACACAACCACAGAAACAGTATTGAACAATGGTTGACAGTTGGCGGTTGGTGGCGGTTGGCGGTTGTTGGTTGGCGTTCCTTGGGGGCTGTCCTTAAGGGCTGTCCTGAACCAAAAAAATTGGGGTTCAGCCCATCAGGGGATTGGACGCAAGTGATGGAGGGAAGGAACGGTTGGACCAGCCGGCATGGGACGCACTTCCCCCAGGCTTGCAAACGGGGGATGGCTCCTCCTGCTATGTGCTAAGGCCGCGGACTTGGTGCAACCCCACCTGCGGGGACGTGTACAAAGGGGAACTAGCCCTGGTCCTGACCACAGCTAGGTATACCACCGCCGCTCCAGCCAAGGTGACAGCACCAGTTTCATAAATTTCCTCCCGGTGCCTGTTGGGATATGGGATATGTAGGCAAGCAGAAACAAGTGGCCAGATCCCCACAACCTACTACAAAACCAATCCGCACACATCATCCCAGGTGAGGAAGGGCACTAGGTGGTGAGAAGCCAATTGGCACGGCCACCTACGAAGGGAAATGGTCCAAGGAAAGGGCAAGGGGCAGTGGCGAGAGCCTAATAGGCGCCGCCAGCTTCACACAGCAATCCATCCAGGCGTCATCCCCCCCCCCCCACCCCCCGGGGCACACAACCGGGGGTCCAACAAAGGCCAGACGCGATGCGCTCTGCCGTGTCCGGATCGCCAATGTTCCCCGACACAAAATCCAACATCAGCTGCAACGCCAATGGCTTTTCCAATGAGAGAAAAAAATCCAATACCAAATTTTTTATTGGAAAAATGTTTTATTGAAACTTTGTTAGGTTGGAAAAGGAGGGAAAGGGTCCAAGGAAAGGGCAAGCGGCGAGAGGCCAATAGGCGCCGCCGGCTTCACACAGCAATCCATCCGGGCGCCCCCGCTCCGGGCACACAACTCGGGGTCCAACAAAGGCCATACCACAAGACGGGCGATGCGCGCTGCCGTGTCCGGATCGCCAATGTTCCCCGACACAAAATCCAACATCAGCTGCAACGCCAATGGCTTCAACTTCGGCGACCCCACGTTTAGCCCCGAGATTAGGGCCAAGTATACGGGCCCTGTGTCCGGGCGCACACAACTTTTGATGCTGACCTTTTGCACCGGGAAGCCACACACACACGTGTCCTCAACAACGAAGTTCGCGTCGCGCTGCCACACACCCTTGACGCCAATCACCACCCCAGTCATGAGGTGCGGGTCCAACGCGGCCCCCTCGAGCGTCATGCGCCCGGACTCGTCCTCGAGGATGAGCTGGTCGCCCTCGCTTTGATACGTCACACGCTGCGCGTCGACCATTGCCTCCCGGTCCGCGGCGGCCTCGCCGGCGTCATCGTCGTCGTCGTCCTCATCCCCGCCCCCGCCCCCGGCGACGTTCTGCAGATAATCGACCAAGAAATTGGGCTTTAGCGCCATCTCTTTGTACAGCGTCCCGACACAAACGCAAGGCACGCCCGGTTGGATGTCAAGGATGCGGTTCACTGTCTTGATCCCGGCGTCGCCCCACTTCTTCAAACACACGCTTCCGAGTTCTTGTTGAATCTCCGCGAGGCGCGTGTAGTAGAGATGCGAAAATTGTTGCGTGTACTCTCGGTTTTGGTTAATGAAGCGCTTGTGTTGCGGCACAAATTGCCGGAAGTTGAGGCGCTGCAGTGGGTCCTCCTCCATCGTGGCACTTGAGGGGTTAGTCATCTTGGTTGGACCCACGAAAAGATGGACTACAAAAATATGTGAGCGTGATGTGATGATCCGCGAAATAGGAACGAGCACCGCGGCCTCCAAGGCAAGTGCCTTTGCTAGCATTTCCTCACGTTTGTTCACGTCTAGCCCTAATGCCCTTGATGAGTCTTTCTCGGCCCTACGTTGCTTGTGACTGATTGCGGCACGCTCGGAAACGTTGGCTGAAGGAAAAGAGCGACCCAGCGGCGGATTGGTAGGTCTTGCAACAAGGCTGAAATTTAATCCACGATGTGCTCTTGAAAAAGAAAATCCACATGACCTCACAACCAAGGGAGAATTTGATAGAAATATTCATGTATCTATGCATGAGGAAAAGTCCACGCATGCCAAAGAATTGACCTTTTCGTTCCGCTAAACGAGGAACTGACGCCAGCCCCCCCCCCAAAAAAAATCGGCGCCGAGCGTGAAACCTGGGACCGCCACTTGCACAGCCGCCATTGTTGGGTTTCTTGCTCAAACTTTCGTGCTTCATACTCATTGGTTTCATGCACAAAATTGTGAGACGCACTCACGCGCACAAAGCAACATGTTGCAATCGGCTTGCCGTATGGTTAATTTGCAAGGACGCTTATCAAAAACCCATGGGTTGACCGAAAAAAATGGACACCCAAAAAGCCCGTCTGCGTCCTTGTTATCACGCTAATGATCGTTGAATGTGGCTCTTATTAATTTTTCGCCGTGGAACTTTCGTCGTTACGTGGCAAACGGGCAAAACGCGTTTAGCAATTCAAATCCACAAAAAACGTGATCGAGACCACGACATACGAAAAGCCACTAACCGCCCAGGTGGCTTGTAATGAGAATATGGAACAAGGAGCGCACCAATCATGCCACATTATCATCCCTTTAATCCTTCCTTGCAAATGAGTAGATTTTTGGATTCGCCGTTTTGGGACCTACTTAGGGAGGTGATGCGTGTCGCAACTAGAGATGCGTGCCCATGCCGGCGTGTGCACCTTGTGTTGTGAGTTTGATCCGGTGCCCGTGTGGTCACAAAATTGTATGCCAAGTGCATTCCTAGTCGGAGAGTATTCATAGGAAAACATTTTTGCGACAGCCAAGAGTCATTGCAAGATGGTTCACCACCCATCTTTTGCCAAAATGGCCACGCATTCTCCGTCACGTTTCCGGAAATAGCCTTATATTGCACAGTGTCACAACATGATGTTGCAAGTTGGTTGCTTGATGACGGTGTTGATTTTTGCAAAAAATTTTGGATGACTCCGTGCCGTCCGACTTAGCATACCGAGAACTATGCTTAATTGTTTGTTTTTGTCGACAGCGTTTTTGTTTGCATTGTTGAGCCATAGATTTTAATGCCGCTGACCATAGGTGCACATGGTGTTGCAATGTTGCGCAATAGCCGTTCAATAACGTCGTATCACATGACACACATCAGTTTGCCTCAAGAAATTCTCGAAATGCCGAACTCGTTTTGTTTATCGGTTCGTTGCATGTTGCTTCTGGTATGCATGTTGCTTAACAACTTAGGCCTTCACCCGAGTTGATGTTCAACGATTTTTGGAGTGTGGCACTTAGAGATGGTCTGCCAAGCATGCCCATTTTCACAATTGAGACGGAAGAAGGAATTGTTCCATTGTTGGTGTCCAGTGGTGAAAACGGAGCAAAGTTGTGGTGAGCGAGGGTTCCGAGACAAAAAAGTATATTGATGCAATTTGTCCCGGGGTAAGACCAAAAAATTTGATAGGCGGCGGGTTAAAATGAGTCAAAGTGCGTGTTGAAATGTTAGTTCGATTGATGTACTCATTGCATGATGCGAGTTAAGTGTGACTTGAAGCCCCGAAATGCCATCAAGGGATCTGCTCCTACGACCATGGGCCGGGGACAAGCCACCTGCTTGTCTTGTAGTTCTCCCGAGGACTGCTGCGGATGAATAGCTTTAAGATTGTCAGTCTTTGCATCACATCTGACTATTTGAAATCAACAACGCAGTAAACTTTAAGAAAGCTGGTACCAAGGGGCGCGAAAAGGTTGACAGGTGTCGGCATCTGCCGGTGAGAACGTGCCGTCATTTTGTGGCCGGATCCCCAGCAGCCGCAGCAGCAGGTTGAATGGCCCCCGGGAACCCAGCGTTGGCTGGTTGGGTTTCCCGGGGCCATTTAACCCTAAATGGAGGCTGCTGGGGGTCGCATTCTGCAAGAAAACCATTAGATTTGTCAACCCCAACTACTTTCGCATCGCCGCGCGTGCGCAAGCTCATTCCCGTGCGACAGTCGGAATGCAAGCACACTACAGCACCAGCTGGACATTATGTGGATTTCGGTATGGCGGCATAATACTTAGATATTTGAGATCAAATTTTGATACTGCATGCATCGATGCCAATTTTCTAGGTGCAAAGTCGTCAGAATCTGGATTTTGCAATTTTCGATGTTTCAGAAAGGCCGATTTTTTTGTATCATCTGATTTGGAATGCTTCAGTGTTTGTATTGACACTGTCAGAATCTCGAATAATGTCCGTTTGCAGGATTCCAACTTTTGGCAGTCAAATTTTTTGTCGTAGCTCTTCCTTGTGTTTGCCTTGTGCCATCGTACACCTTGATGCCTAGTTTGACAGTAAGTGTTTGTGACCAATTTTTGACTCCACTTGAGTATAGGGTTAAAAGGTTGCTCCTTTCACTCTCAACATCTCATCTTGCATGGTGGCTTGAGATTCCAAGCCCGGCGATTGAGTGGGTGGACTAACTCATTGAGGCCAAAGGAGGCACAGGTTTGTTCAACACAGTGTGTTGGTAGCTTCGTTCGTTCTCAGAACTTTGTTCGAGCAACTACTTCCTTTTGTAGGACTGGCCGCCCAAAGAGATTCCACACCACTAGAGGACTAACTCATTTAGGCAAAGTCATTCACAGGTTTGTTTGTTGTTTGCCGGTTGGAGATTGTGTGTCCCGAATGCTTGCAAACAAACGTCACCGGTGGCAGATTGCATGCTTAAGTCAGTTTGGTCACCTTCAACCTTCAGGTTTTGCCGCCCAAAGATGATGATTTTGATGGACACATGTGCCCAATGTATACATAAGCCCACATGACACACGCATGGATACAGCACAGAAAGGCAGGGACAAGGAACCATATGTGTCACACTCGGTAGTGCAAGCATCCTTTGTCACATCTCTCATTACAGCAAGCCGACGGCTAGTGGCATTTGTGTGATTTTTGCTTCTTTCATGTGCTGAGTTGCCTACGTCTCCATTTGCCGTGCCACCTGACGAGAGAGAGATCCATCGTTAGATAAATTGAAAAAGAGCTTTGACTATGTAGAGCGCCCTGAGCTTCTGGAACTCTTGCGCATTCGTACTGCTTCATATAGTGGCTTTTTTGCCAAGCATTTTCCCAAGGACAAGCCCACACCCAAGCAATATTTTGCATTGACGCATGCGGTTGAATTCTTAGCCGAGAATGATTTCTCTGGGGAGGGGGATGAGCAACCGATGGAAACCCTCCACCATGAATGGAACCGCCTTTGGGTTAAGTCGCGTCACTGTGTCCAGCGGAAAATGGCTGTGGAACATTGCCTGAACTCCATGCATGTTAGGAACAATGTGAAGATCCTCGTTCTTGCGGACAAAGCACAATCCTGATATGTTGAATCCCGTTTTGCTTTGTGTTTCGTGGCTTTGTGCTCTTGCAATGCTTCAGAATGTAGCCCCTTCAGAGCCCTTGGGGGGAGGGACCAGAATGTCATGTGCAACCCTACCCTGGCAACATGAAAAGCCATCCCAAGAAGTGAACTTGGACACCACGATGACTCCAACATGGCCCATAAGGTTCCCCAAATCAAAATTAACCCACAAGGAACCCAATGCAAGATGGGGGGGGGCATGGGGCAGGCTTCGTATCCGCACGGGGACCCTATAGCAACATCTTTGGGAAATCAGGGCCAAAATAGGGCAAAAATGCGATTTTTGCGTCATAGCCGGGCCCCAAACCTTGGGGTAAGGTGGGACGAAGCGTTTTTTTCATCTACATGGGTCCAAATGTTGATTTAGACTCTATCCCACCTTAACCCTATGATGTCCGCCCCTTGGCCTAACGGTGGGGTAGTGAGCACAGGCAGGAAATATTAATTGAACAAGAGAAATGGTGAAAAATATCGCAGTCATAGCCCTTGATATGTTAAATTGCAGAAGTCTCCATTTTTGCAGGCTCCAAAATGCCGACTAAGCGCACCGAAGAAGAGAAGTCAGTCGTAGTCGTAATGTATGTTCGCGAAGTCACTTGGAAACGTCAGTGGGGCATTCAGCGTGCAAGCATCAACGAAGAGAAGTCGTCATCCCAAACCAAAAGTTGAAAAAGAGTAACTACGAAGCCAAGTGGCAATCCCGACTTCAAACCTAAAACCATGTTAGGAGCGTGCAAATTGAATAATTTTTGCCTTAAAACCGTGTAGGGAGGGAAATTTTTATAGAAAAAAACCGTGTACGTGCACCGGTTTTCTGGACCCAAAAAACCGTGTACTTACACGGGTTTTTTCTGAGAAAACCGTGTACGTACACGGTTTTCGACATAAGGGAATTTTTTTGGGGCAGAACTTGGGAGGTATATTCCTTAAGTATTGTGCACATCCGTGGAGAGAGAGAGAGAGAGAGAGAGAGAGAGAGAGAGAGAGAGAGAGAGAGAGAGAGAGAGAGAGAGAGAGAGAGAGAGAGCGAGAGAGAAAGAGAGAGAGAGGGAGGGAGGGAGGGAGGGAGGGAGAGAGAAAGGGAGAGAGAGCGTGATAGAGAGGCATACGAACAGAGAGAGAGAGAGAGAGAGAGAGAGAGAGAGAGAGAGAGAGAGAGAGAGAGAGACAAATAAAGAGAGAGCGAGAGAGTCCTTGTTTTTGGGGTGCGGCGTGTGAGTGTTTTGTGGTGATCGAGAGAGAGAGAGAGAGAGAGAGAGAAAGAGAGAGAGAGAAAGGGAGAGACAACCAGACACACAAACACACAAACAAAGAAAGAGAGTGAGAGAGAGAGAGAGAGAGAGAGAGAGAGAGAGAGAATGAGAGAGAGAGAGAGAGAGAGAGAGAGAGAGAGAGAGAGAGAGAGAGAGAGAGAGAAACAGAGAGAGAGAGAGAGAGAGAGAGAGAGAGAGAGAGAGAGAGAGAGAGAGAGAGAGAGAGAGAGAGAGAGAGGGAAAGAAACAAAGAGAGAGATAGCGGGGCGGGCGGGAGGGGAGAGAGAGAGAGAGAGAGAGAGAGAGAGAGAGAGAGAGAGAGAGAGAGAGAGAGAGAGGAGAGAGAGGAGAGAGAGGAGAGAGAAATGAGGAGAGAGAAAAGAGAGAGACAAACCGAGAGAGAAAAAGAGAGAGACAAACACACACGGAGAGAGAAAGAGAAAGTGAGAGAGGAAGACAAACACATTGTCCAAAGGCCCACCCCAAGAGTAGGAAAGGGCAAGGGGGCCGTGTTCCCTGTACACGGTTTTTTTCTATAAAAATTTCCCTCCAACTACCCGGTTTTAGAAAAAATGTGTTCATGCACGGGTTTTCTCTGGGAAAACCGTGCACGTACACGGTTTTCCCAGAGAAAACCCGTGCATGAACACATTTTTTGTAATAGTCTCTTCTTGTTGAGTTCTTGTTGTCGCAAAGTGCGGCAGGCAGGGGGGGTTTATGGGGTAGGTGATCCGGTCATTTTTGATCCAAACGCTAGGCAGTGGGGAGGGAGGGTCGGGTTCGAGGGTGGTGATCCAGAAGTGATCCATGGATCATTCTTGGACCATTTTGCCCACTATTCCAACGGTCTACCGATCCACCAATTTATCTTTAGAAAAAATAGATCCAACCCCTAGTTTAACATGCAAGTACAAAGCAACGAACTGATCCACCGGTTCATCTTTAAAAAAATGGTCCCACAATTTGCATTTCCCCCCGAAAATTAGAAAAAGGAAAGGCACACAAAAGCACAAAATTGGTCCAACAATCCATCTTCCTAGAGTTCCAAATAAAAAATTATAAATAAAATGGTTCAAAGTTTGGGCAAGGCACATAAAATTGATCCACAAGTCCAGAAGAGCATGGCATTTCTTTGCTTTGTACTTGCATGTACACTAGGTCACTACGATGCTTTGAACAAATTGGTAAAGAATTGGTAAATTGGCAAAACCTTTTCTTCCACATCCCTCAATTGTTTATAACAGTGCATTAGGTTGTGCAATGTGTGTGCACTTTGCAACCCTGGGTTCTAGGAGTGTCTTTGTTAGCCCCCACGATTGTCCACGTGTCCGGATGGGTGGCCCAGAAAAACAGCGGATCATCTTGCTAGGCAGTGGCGAGGGGGGGGGGGGGGCTCATTCTAGGGGGGGGAGGGGGGGTTTATGGACACCCGCGGATCGGTGAACCGCGGACTACCCAATGCACAAACACTTGACCGGTGTGCGGGTGTTTTGTGCTACCGTTCCCCTCGTCGCCTTTCCATTGTTGTGCCTCCGGAAGACGGATCCGGTTCATCCATGAGAAAGGCACATTGATTCTGAGTATGGAATGTGAATGATGAATATTGCTCAGGGGGATATTGTGGCTAATTTCAGGTCCCTGGTCTGGGGAGTGGGGTGGAATTCTTACCCCAAGCATTGGTGGTTGCCCTGTCTTCAAAAATTTGTGCGAAGATACGGCCTCTCAGGCCTGATATCCCTGGGCTCTGTGACCACATGGGTCAGGGAGGGCAAGCAGGCGCGCGCAGCGCACCTGGGAGTGGACACGTCTGGGGAGTCCTCTGCTGTTTGATGGTGCAGTGCAGACTATTGCTGATTTTTTGAATATAGGACAGGTGAGTGTAAGTACGAGAACGAAAGGCGGGTTGGTGTGTATGGGTGACAGCACAGCGTAGATGAGAGGGCGTGAGGGGACGAGGAGTTAAGTATGCCGCGGTTGCAGACGCAGGGTATACCACTGTCAGGAGACCATGTAGCATGCATGTGGGTGTGCTTATCCGACCCGGACCAACTGGACCATCGCCACTGTGCTGCGCACTTTTTGCACTAGCCTCATGGATATGATCATGTCTGTCTGAGGAGTTCTTGTACGTGTTTGCTCGCCCTTGCAGCCGGTGTTATTCTTCGAAGCCTTCTCAATCACGCATGTTAACAAAAAGGCCTTGCCGAGGCTTGCCCTTTTTCTTTATCCTTATTTTGCAATAATGTGGCCCATTACATGATGTATTAGGATGTCATCTCTATTTTTTGAGTGGGCGGTAGCGGGGAGTATGTTACTACCACCACGACTTCGCCGCCTTCGTCAATGCGTACCCTTGCTAGCTCTTTCGTTTGCGGTGTATCAAGGCTCAAAAGATGACCTACATTGGCTTAAATTCCGGAGCGCACGAGTGAATACTGTGTCCGCGCTGGGCAGCGGGTCAACGGACGTGACCCAAGGGCCGCCCGTGAAGTAGCCCACTTTTCCCGGTGGCTTTAGGATGGCCTTATGGTCGTTCCATGGAACCTTTGCGTACGTCCGCGATTGTCTTGTTCTTCAATATTTAGCTATGCTTGCGAAGTACGTAGGCAAACCAATGCGGTCGACTTGGCTCTCATCAATAAAGTAAGAAGAACACCAACGTAGACACACACACACACACACACACATACACCTCACAAATTATCCCGTCCCGTGCCGACAAACGCCTAGTACCTAGTTGGGAAACTTCGGCTTTACACGGTTTGTGTGGTGTCTCAGTTGCCAATCGAGTATAGGCACTTATGGTGAAGAAGGCGATACCGTGTTCCTCGTGGAACGGGATTCGTCTTTTGTTTTGGTGTGAAAGGCGGCCTCTTGTGCTTGTGGCTATTGTTGCCACCGCGAGAAGATTAGCAAAACGGTCTTTCTAAGTGTCTATTTTTTCCGACCCTATCATGGCATGATGTGATAATAGACTGCCTTGGATCCCCCCTTGTAGGATTTGCGGGGTCCGTCGTACTCCTTATCGGACAAGATTTCACCCGATAATCAACCGCGAGTGGCCTCGTTGCAAGAGGCCATGCCGAGGAAACCGCCTCGGTTTCCAAGAAACAAGGCCTTTGTCATTTCTTTATTCGTGCAATCCATGCCACTTCGTCGCGGGCCAATCATTTATGGTAGTGGCCCTGACGTCCTCATATCCGTCTTCCCGTAAACACCATGCATCTTCGCGAATTATACCATGGCCGTTCGCAGTGCATTTGTTCGGCCATGTGCCGTTATGGTGGACAACAAGCTAAAGGACAAGGCAAAGGACATCTTCGAGTGCCTGCAGAAGCAATATCGAGTCATTGGTATCAACATCATTTTGCATGGCATAGTTAGACAGTAGTTGAGAACCGAGCTTGAGAAATGATTGCGAACCTCCCACCCCCACACAAATAGCCGTCGAATCATCCAACTCCATGTGAGCACCCCAACGAAACAAAACAAGAAAGCGACCCCTACACGGTTTTGTTGATTGCCCGGAGACCATTGTAGTTCACACCCTTGTGTAATTGGAACCCTTTCACCATGCTGGCGGCATGGTTTTCGGCAAGGTGGCCCAATGTGGTGTGTGGCTTTTCCCCGATGCATGTAGGGTGCCGAGAAGTCATCCTCCCTCAGTGCATGCCTCAGTTCGTCCCACTACGCCTTCGCAAGCATTTTGATTGCACACCCGTGGGGGGGCGGGGGGGGGGGTTTGGTGGTAGCCCTCGCCCTAAGTTGAGTGGGGGGCGGGGGGAAGGGTTTGGATCGGTGACCCGTGGACCGCCTACCACACAATACTCATCTACCTTGCCTCTGAAATGCGTCCTCAATCCTGATATTGGCGAGGAGACTTTTTCGGTTTTGCTCATCGAAGCTTCACCCCCCACTTCTCCCAATCGATGCGAAGAACCATTCGCGGTAACAATGCAATATTTGGCGGTGCAATGCCGAGGTTCGTTGTTGAAAATTGGTCTTGCGTCGCTCGTGCATGCGGCAATGCATATAGATGAACTGGCTGTGGCCATGCAGCTTTCATGCGTCGCTCGTGCAGGTAAGATCGGGCAAGGAACATATGGCAATGTATACAAAGCAGCCGACCCTCACAATTCAAATGAAAAGGTGTTCCTTCCTCCGGAACTTGCTTCCTGTGACGGACAACCTTCACCGCACACATCGCGCATCGGTGCTTTCATTGGTGGTAATCGACAGCAAGTGCGTTGTTGATTGACCGACACTTTGTTGAAGTTTTCCATGTGATGTACCCACAGCAATCTATTTCACCACTTGCAACTCTTTGGCGGACGATTCTTCGATCGGTGCAAGATCGTTCACAGTAGCACCAGCTCGAATCCACCCAGCACTACATCCCTCCCCATCAAATTTTCTTCACTTGGGCTTGTGCAAGGGGAAGGGGGGGGGGTTGGAGCTTCTCCTGGGGGGATATGGCATGACACCTGAGTGGATTGCTGTCTGATACTGGCGGCGCATCTGGGCCTCTTGCCACCATCCATACCCTTGGAGGGGGGGGGGGTCTGTATGTCTCTCTTTTGACAGAAAGGTACATATGGTCTTTTGGACCACTGACGAGCCACATCTCTTTCTGCGTTTTTGTGCTGACTGCACACCGTGCTCACGTGCATTAACTCAGCATTCCATCGGGGCTGCGGGTGATGGGACAATACATTGCCCGTTGCCATGCTTAGGTTGCCATTAAGAACTTCAAGACAAACATGCAGCAACGTGCAGAAGGAATACCCTTCACGGCCGTCAACGAGATCACGTTGTTGCGAGAGTTGAAGCACCCCAATTTGGTGGGCTTGAGGGACATTGCTGTGGACCCAGTATGTCTCGCTCATGGGTCGGCACAAATAACCCACCCCTCCACTGAACCCAGCCAATTCCAACCACTGCGGTTAGCCATGGTTGGCGGGTGTGTGTGTGTGTGTGTGTGTGTGTCTGTGTGTGTGTGGCGAAGTTGGGTGAAAGCAGCCACGGCCAGCTGCGGCTAGGCTGGCCCTGTGTCTCTTGGTCCTTGCATAAGGGTGAGAAGCCACCTCGAGTGGCACTTGTGCCCAAGCTTTCCCAAAAACGAGTATGTGTACCACAGGGGGAGGGACACCCCCTAGACCCCTTCACCCCGCCGCCTCCTCTGTTCAACGGGGGGATGAGGTTGGGAAGTTTCCTAAACTCGATTTTTTTGCTGAAGTTGCTGTGTGTATTGTGTGTGTGGTTTGGTGTCCTTGGTGGTCCCTTGTTCTGCAGGCCACACCATGGGGCACAGGTTGATAATGCCGGAAACAGCAACACGACTCCTTGTGGGCGACCAGACGAGGAGCGTCTGTACGCCCAGACCAGACAGCCATCCGGGGACTCACAGTACCTATAGGCCCTGAGGAGGAGCTTCCACATGGCAACGCTCTTCAATGGAGCTCTGAGCGGTTGCCATGAGGAATCCAGTGGATTCGCTTGGTGGTAATGTAGGCAGGTAGTATCTGGGGACAGGCAGTGCCTAGAGCGAGGTAGTGTAGGCGAGTAGACTCTGGGGACAGTCTGTGCCCAGAGTGAGGCAGTGTAGGCATGTAGTATCTCGGGACAGGCAGTGCCTGGAGCGAGGTAGTGTAGGCAGGTAGTATCTGGGGACAGGCAGTGCCTATAGTGAGGTAGTGCAGGCATGTAGTATCTGGGGACAGGCAGTGCCTAGAGCGAGGTAGTGTAGGCGCGTCCCTCCCAACCCCCCCCCCCCACCCATCGCCCCTCCCAGGACCCCCCCTCCTTACGGGCCTTCGGCCAACAGTTAGTGCCCCCCCCCCCCTCCCTCTACAAGGTGCCCACGTACTCCACAAGGGCGGGAACCGCGCCCCGTGCGCCGGGAGGTGCCCGCCACGGGGGTGGCAACAGGGCCGTGACCAGCCAACCGCGCACAGGACAGTCCACATCGTATGGAGATGTGAAACCCTCGTAGGGGGGGGCAGGCGGGTGGGACAGGAGGGGGTGCGCGGCAGGGGCACCCAGGAGCGCCAACAGACAGGGGGAGGAGCAACACAGACACACAGAACGGGGGAGCCACACCAGGAGGGACAAGGGCGAGCACAGCAAACAAGGAGGAGGGGCACAGCAAGGCAGGAGAGGCAACCGGAACAGCGGGAACAGGGAACCAGAATGGAGCGGATGGCAGAGCGTGCGCATGGGAGGCAGCGACAATAAAGGGGATGGCTTGGCCAGCCAGCCCTGTCGCTACCGGGTGCCAGGGCAACCCCTGCTCAACCGGCATCAGGTGGGGGGTGTCTCCTGCAGCCCAGATGGGCTGTTTGTGCAACAGGAGCGGGAGCCCATCAGGGGCAGACCAGCCGTGACGGCGAAAAGGACATATGGTGGACGGCCGGGACAGCGTGTGGAGAAACAGGGCACCTGGGCCTCACGCACACAGAAACACAGCGAGGCAGGCTACGGACGGCCTGTGGACAGAGGCGCGTGGACAACAAAAACAGTCAAACGACCCCGGCAACAACCAGCACATCCTCAATACGCCAATTATTGGGCGCCGCTGACGCGCAAACAGCACACCATGCCACATTCAGCACAACATGCCCCAACACACCAACTACTGGGCTCCGCGAACGCAGAAACAACACCAGCAAGAGCACCGGCCACAGCGGCCGACAGAAAGCAGCAACCCGATGCAACATGTGAAGGGAAGAACAGGTGACTGTCCAGGCCCCCGTAAAGGAGCAACAACCAGACGGAATGTCACACAGGGGGGAGGGGTAGTTGGCGTCCAAACCCGAGAAGCTGCCCCCCCCATGCAAAGACAGTACTCCTACAAGAAAACAGGAGCCTAAAACCTTTTACAACGAAAGAGAAGCTGTACCAAATAGTAAAGTAGACATCAGTTGTCCAAAGTTTGAATACTCCCTCCCACTTTGAGACCCCCCTCCCTTTTCCAATGCCCCTCTGTCTGCCTTGCTGGACACATGAGACGCATTGTGCCACGGCTCCGCCGCGTTGATACATGTCGTACTTTTGAGAATGCCAGAGTGATTCTGGAGGGTGACAACCATCGTCGTTCTATGGCCAATGCCCCTCTGTCTCTTTTCATGCATACCTCAGCCTGTCTGCACTCAGTTCCTTAGATTGATTTGTACTGTCGTGTCAATTTGGTCAGTTGGTATGTTCTGAGGTTTGACCAGGTCTGGCTTGGCTAATAAAGATGCACTCATGTCAGACTGTGGAGTGCATTGCCTCACTTTGCATTTTTCTGTATTGGGTTTGCTACTGTCTGTCTTTTTATCGAATGCAATCTCTACATGATCAGGACTCGCCACTCTCTTCCCACTCTCTTCCAAAGACACCTGTGACACACCATTGCTTCTGCAGGGCGGGCCATACGTGTTCATGGTCTACGAGTACTTGGGCTCCGATCTGGAGCAAATAATCTTTCAAACCAGGTATGGCCAGCGGTCTGCCATGGCGTTTACGAGCTCTACATGGCGACTTCTAACTCGCTACACCCTTGCTTAGAAAACCGACCCTCATCTGCAGCCCTCCCCTTGCACCTTGTTCGCCGTTGATAGACCGCCAACTGCCGTCCATTGGCAGCCAGTCGAGCGACCGGCAGCTTTTCGCTCTGAAAGACCTGCTCCCCTCCTCCCTGTGGATTTCAAGAAACTTCATCTGAGAAAGGCTAGAATGCCTTGCGCAGCCTCGAGGAATGTCGGGGTGTTATTCCGGACAAAGGAAAACCGGTGTACCCGCCGAGCACACGAGCACTTTTCTTGGAAGCAGGGATGGCTACCCCCTCCCCCCTCCCCCCCTCCCCCCGATGCTCACCCAGGCCCTACTGCAGGGCCTTCTTTGGGACAACCACAGACACCCAACCACCGGTGGGGAATCCCCTGCCCTACCTCCGTCTGAGTGTCCTCTTCGGGGGACCGTCTCTTGCGGGGGTGCCAAAGGGACAAAGTCTACGCGTTGGGAACGGGGGGGGGGGGGGTGGCAGCACGGTTCACAAAGCAACCAGAAAAGACGGGGGAGAGACGCAGCACCGTGCAGGGGGGGCCACCGACGGGGACAAGTCCGTCAGGGCCCAAACCAGGGCGGTGGTTGCTCCCAAGGGGCCATGTTATGTATTGTCACCTTGGGAGGCGCCGGGATGTTTACACAGGTCTTGTACCAAGGGTTTGCTCTCCTTGGGGGGCATTTTGTGAGAGCGTAAAAGCTGACCAATTTCGGGGAAATCCGCCGTAAAAGTACAGATACGGCGCACCTCCGCGCACCACTGATGGGCGCTACGTGGCGATCACGCCCCCCCGACGCGGCGACGGGCAGAATCGGGGAAGCCGCACGCGCCACCACTGGCTGCCGGAGCCAGCGGTCCCCAAGCCTCGGAAGCCTATGAGCTGCGCTAGACCCGGTCCGGGAGGGAAACCGACGGGGGTGATGGGCGGAGGAGTGACGGGGACAGTCCTCCGACCAGAGGCCCCAGGCCGGTAAGCCCCCCTCCCCTGCCGCCCTCCCACACGCAGCTTTTCGCCGGATGGTAAATGCCAATTTACGACGCAACAATCCCTTGCCTGTGTCTTCTTGCGGCGCGGCTGACGGTCCCTGGCTTTGGCGGTTGGTGCTGAACCGCCGCAGTCGATTGTCAGCCGACGCCGGTGGATCATGCGACAATCCAGTGTCCTGTTCTTTCAGCCGTGGTAGTCATGTGCAGAGCATCCCCCCCCCCCCCCCCTCTCTGCTGTGCAACAAACAAACACGCAAACACAGGGGGGGGGGGGGTTCGAGCCCCAGGATGGTGGGGGGGTTCAGAAAACGGGCACTCAAGTCCAAGAGCCAATTTTGTTTGTTTTTACTCTATGTTGATGGGTGGAAGAATTTGAAAAAAATTTTAACCCACTTGCGTATGCTCAAAATCATCAGCGCATCATTTTGAGGTACGTGTGTTGGGGTACCCACCGACCTCCCCCCCCCCGGCGCCCTCTCAGACCCCCCGCAGGCATAGTAAGCAGGCAGACTTGGGAGCCCGTGGTGGAGGCAAGTGTGTTTGCAAAATGGGCTGGAAAGTCCCCTTCCCCCCCCCCTTCAACCCAATTTCCCTCCCCCGCCTTATCACCCTCTGTCCCCTGGTGTGGTCTGCAGACCATGTCGTGGCCGGGCACCGGACTTAGGCCCTAGTCACTGTATGACTGGGCACCGGATGGTCCCTAGTCACTATATGACTGGGCACCGGATGGTCCCTAGTCACTATATGACTGGGCACCGGATGGTCCCTAGTCACTGTATGACTGGGCACCGGATGGTCCCTAGTCACTGTATGACTGGGCACCGGATGGTCCCTAGTCACTGTATGACTGGGCACCGGATGGTCCCTAGTCACTGTATGACTGGGCACCGGATGGTCCCTAGTCACTGTATGACTGGGCACCGGATGGTCCCTAGTCACTGTATGACTGGGCACCGGATGGTCCCTAGTCACTGTATGACTGGGCACCGGATGGTCCCTAGTCACTGTATGACTGGGCACCGGATGGTCCCTAGTCACTGTATGACTGGGCACCGGATGGTCCCTAGTCACTATATGACTGGGCACCGGATGGTCCCTAGTCACTGTATGACTGGGCACCGGATGGTCCCTAGTCACTGTATGACTGGGCACCGGATGGTCCCTAGTCACTGTATGACTGGGCACCGGATGGTCCCTAGTCACTGTATGACTGGGCACCGGATGGTCCCTAGTCACTGTATGACTAGGCACCGGATGGTCCCTAGTCACTGTATGACTGGGCACCGGATGGTCCCTAGTCACTGTATGACTGGGCACCGGATGGTCCCTAGTCAGTGTATGACTAGGCACCGGATGGTCCCTAGTCACTGTATGACTGGGCACCGGATGGTCCCTAGTCACTGTATGACTGGGCACCGGATGGTCCCTAGTCACTGTATGACTAGGCACCGGATGGTCCCTAGTCACTGTATGACTGGGCACCGGATGGTCCCTAGTCACTGTATGACTGGGCACCGGATGGTCCCTAGTCACTGTATGACTAGGCACCGGATGGTCCCTAGTCACTGTATGACTGGGCACCGGATGGTCCCTAGTCACTGTATGACTGGGCACTGGATGGTCCCTAGTCACTGTATGACTGGGCACCGGATGGTCCCTAGTCACTGTATGACTGGGCACCGGATGGTCCCTAGTCACTGTATGACTGGGCACCGGATGGTCCCTAGTCACTGTATGACTGGGCACCGGATGGTCCCTAGTCACTGTATGACTGGGCACCAGATGGTCCCTAGTCACTATATGACTGGGCACCGGATGGTCCCTAGTCACTATATGACTGGGCACCGGATGGTCCCTAGTCACTGTATGACTGGGCACCGGATGGTCCCTAGTCACTGTATGACTGGGCACCGGATGGTCCCTAGTCACTGTATGACTGGGCACCGGATGGTCCCTAGTCACTGTATGACTGGGCACCGGATGGTCCCTAGTCACTGTATGACTGGGCACCGGATGGTCCCTAGTCACTGTATGACTGGGCACCGGATGGTCCCTAGTCACTGTATGACTGGGCACCGGATGGTCCCTAGTCACTGTATGACTGGGCACCGGATGGTCCCTAGTCATTGTATGACTGGGCACCGGATGGTCCCTAGTCACTGTATGACTGGGCACCGGATTGTCCCTAGTCACTATATGACTGGGCACCGGATGGTCCCTAGTCAGTGTATGACTGGGCACCGGATGGTCCCTAGTCACTGTATGACTGGGCACCGGATGGTCCCTAGTCACTGTATGACTGGGCACCGGATGGTCCCTAGTCACTGTATGACTGGGCACCGGATGGTCCCTAGTCACTGTATGACTGGGCACCGGATGGTCCCTAGTCACTGTATGACTGGGCACCGGATGGTCCCTAGTCACTGTATGACTGGGCACCGGATTGTCCCTAGTCACTATATGACTGGGCACCGGATGGTCCCTAGTCAGTGTATGACTGGGCACCGGATGGTCCCTAGTCACTGTATGACTGGGCACCGGATGGTCCCTAGTCACTGTATGACTGGGCACCGGATGGTCCCTAGTCACTGTATGACTGGGCACCGGATGGTCCCTAGTCACTGTATGACTGGGCACCGGATGGTCCCTAGTCACTGTATGACTGGGCACCGGATGGTCCCTAGTCATTGTATGACTGGGCACCGGATGGTCCCTAGTCACTGTATGACTGGGCACCGGATTGTCCCTAGTCACTATATGACTGGGCACCGGATGGTCCCTAGTCAGTGTATGACTGGGCACCGGATGGTCCCTAGTCACTGTATGACTGGGCACCGGATGGTCCCTAGTCACTGTATGACTGGGCACCGGATGGTCCCTAGTCACTGTATGACTGGGCACCGGATGGTCCCTAGTCACTGTATGACTGGGCACCGGATGGTCCCTAGTCACTGTATGACTGAGCACCGGATGGTCCCTAGTCACTGTATGACTGGGCACCGGATGGTCCCTAGTCACTGTATGACTGGGCACCAGATGGTCCCTAGTCACTGTATGACTGAGCACCGGATGGTCCCTAGTCACTGTATGACTGGGCACCGGATGGTCCCTAGTCACTGTATGACTGGGCACCGGATGGTCCCTAGTCACTGTATGACTGGGCACTGGATGGTCCCTAGTCACTGTATGACTGGGCACCGGATGGTCCCTAGTCACTGTATGACTGGGCACCGGATGGTCCCTAGTCACTGTATGACTGGGCACCGGATGGTCCCTAGTCACTGTATGACTGGGCACCGGATGGTCCCTAGTCACTGTATGACTGGGCACCGGATGGTCCCTAGTCACTGTATGACTGGGCACCGGATGGTCCCTAGTCACTGTATGACTGGGCACCGGATGGTCCCTAGTCACTGTATGACTGGGCACTGGATGGTCCCTAGTCACTGTATGACTGGGCACCGGATGGTCCCTAGTCACTGTATGACTGGGCACCGGATGGTCCCTAGTCACTGTATGACTGGGCACCGGATGGTCCCTAGTCACTGTATGACTGGGCACCCGATGGTCCCTAGTCACTGTATGACTGGGCACCGGATGGTCCCTAGTCACTGTATGACTGGGCACCGGATTGTCCCTAGTCACTGTATGACTGGGCACTGGATGGTCCCTAGTCACTGTATGACTGGGCACCGGATGGTCCCTAGTCACTGTATGACTGGGCACCGGATGGTCCCTAGTCACTGTATGACTGGGCACCGGATGGTCCCTAGTCACTGTATGACTGGGCACCGGATGGTCCCTAGTCACTGTATGACTGGGCACCGGATGGTCCCTAGTCACTGTATGACTGGGCACCGGATGGTCCCTAGTCACTGTATGACTGGGCACCGGATGGTCCCTAGTCACTGTATGACTGGGCACCGGATGGTCCCTAGTCACTGTATGACTGGGCACCGGATGGTCCCTAGTCACTGTATGACTGGGCACCCGATGGTCCCTAGTCACTGTATGACTGGGCACCGGATGGTCCCTAGTCACTGTATGACTGGGCACCGGATGGTCCCTAGTCACTGTATGACTGGGCACCGGATGGTCCCTAGTCACTGTATGACTGGGCACCGGATGGTCCCTAGTCACTGTATGACTGGGCACCGGATGGTCCCTAGTCACTGTATGACTGGGCACCCGATGGTCCCTAGTCACTGTATGACTGGGCACCGGATGGTCCCTAGTCACTGTATGACTGGGCACCGGATGGTCCCTAGTCACTGTATGACTGGGCACTGGATGGTCCCTAGTCACTGTATGACTGGGCACCGGATGGTCCCTAGTCACTGTATGACTGGGCACCGGATGGTCCCTAGTCACTGTGTGACTGGGCACCGGATGGTCCCTAGTCACTGTATGACTGGGCACCGGATGGTCCCTAGTCACTGTATGACTGGGCACCGGATGGTCCCTAGTCACTGTATGACTGGGCACCGGATGGTCCCTAGTCAGTGTATGACTGGGCACCGGATGGTCCCTAGTCACTGTATGACTGGGCACTGGATGGTCCCTAGTCACTGTATGACTGGGCACCGGATGGTCCCTAGTCACTATATGACTGGGCACCGGATGGTCCCTAGTCACTGTATGACTGGGCACCGGATGGTCCCTAGTCACTGTATGACTGGGCACCGGATGGTCCCTAGTCACTGTATGACTGGGCACTGGATGGTCCCTAGTCACTGTATGACTGGGCACCGGATGGTCCCTAGTCACTGTATGACTGGGCACCGGATGGTCCCTAGTCACTGTATGACTGGGCACCGGATGG
This sequence comes from Eutreptiella sp. 'Long Island Sound 2002', assembly GCA_964036045.1. Lineage (NCBI taxonomy): Eukaryota > Euglenozoa > Euglenophyceae > Eutreptiales > Eutreptiaceae > Eutreptiella > Eutreptiella sp. 'Long Island Sound 2002'. The sequence continues at coordinate 7,896,466 of OZ038401.1, forward strand.
TCCCTAGTCACTGTATGACTGGGCACCGGATGGTCCCTAGTCAGTGTATGGCTGGGCACCGGATGGTCCCTAGTCAGTGTATGACTGGGCACCGGATGGTCCCTAGTCACTGTATGACTGGGCACCGGATGGTCCCTAGTCACTGTATGACTGGGCACTGGATGGTCCCTAGTCACTGTATGACTGGGCACCGGATGGTCCCTAGTCACTGTATGACTGGGCACCGGATGGTCCCTAGTCACTGTATGACTGGGCACCGGATGGTCCCTAGTCACTGTATGACTGGGCACCGGATGGTCCCTAGTCAGTGTATGACTGGGCACCGGATGGTCCCTAGTCACTGTATGACTGGGCACCGGATGGTCCCTAGTCACTGTATGACTGGGCACCGGATGGTCCCTAGTCAGTGTATGACTGGGCACCGGATGGTCCCTAGTCACTGTATGACTGGGCACCGGATGGTCCCTAGTCACTGTATGACTGGGCACTGGATGGTCCCTAGTCACTGTATGACTGGGCACCGGATGGTCCCTAGTCACTGTATGACTGGGCACCGGATGGTCCCTAGTCACTGTATGACTGGGCACCGGATGGTCCCTAGTCACTGTATGACTGGGCACCGGATGGTCCCTAGTCAGTGTATGACTGGGCACCGGATGGTCCCTAGTCACTATATGACTGGGCACCGGATGGTCCCTAGTCACTGTATGACTGGGCACCGGATGGTCCCTAGTCACTGTATGACTGGGCACCGGATGGTCCCTAGTCAGTGTATGACTGGGCACCGGATGGTCCCTAGTCACTGTATGACTGGGCACCGGATGGTCCCTAGTCACTGTATGACTGGGCACCGGATGGTCCCTAGTCACTGTATGACTGGGCACCGGATGGTCCCTAGTCACTGTATGACTGGGCACCGGATGGTCCCTAGTCACTGTATGACTGGGCACCGGATGGTCCCTAGTCACTGTATGACTGGGCACCGGATGGTCCCTAGTCACTGTATGACTGGGCACCGGATGGTCCCTAGTCACTGTATGACTGGGCACCGGATGGTCCCTAGTCACTGTATGACTGGGCACCAGATGGTCCCTAGTCACTGTATGACTGGGCACCGGATGGTCCCTAGTCACTGTATGACTGGGCACCGGATGGTCCCTAGTCACTGTATGACTGGGCACCAGATGGTCCCTAGTCACTGTATGACTGGGCACCGGATGGTCCCTAGTCACTGTATGACTGGGCACCGGATGGTCCCTAGTCAGTGTATGACTGGGCACTGGATGGTCCCTAGTCACTGTATGACTGGGCACCGGATGGTCCCTAGTCACTGTATGACTGGGCACCGGATGGTCCCTAGTCACTGTATGACTGGGCACCGGATGGTCCCTAGTCACTGTATGACTGGGCACCGGATGGTCCCTAGTCACTGTATGACTGGGCACCGGATGGTCCCTAGTCACTGTATGACTGGGCACCGGATGGTCCCTAGTCAGTGTATGACTGGGCACCGGATGGTCCCTAGTCACTGTATGACTGGGCACCGGATGGTCCCTAGTCAGTGTATGACTGGGCACCGGATGGTCCCTAGTCACTGTATGACTGGGCACCGGATGGTCCCTAGTCACTGTATGACTGGGCACCGGATGGTCCCTAGTCACTATATGACTGGGCACCGGATGGTCCCTAGTCACTGTATGACTGGGCACCGGATGGTCCCTAGTCACTGTATGACTGGGCACTGGATGGTCCCTAGTCACTGTATGACTGGGCACCGGATGGTCCCTAGTCACTGTATGACTGGGCACTGGATGGTCCCTAGTCACTGTATGACTGGGCACCGGATGGTCCCTAGTCACTGTATGACTGGGCACCGGATGGTCCCTAGTCACTGTATGACTGGGCACCGGATGGTCCCTAGTCACTGTATGACTGGGCACCAGATGGTCCCTAGTCACTGTATGACTGGGCACCGGATGGTCCCTAGTCACTGTATGACTGGGCACCGGATGGTCCCTAGTCACTGTATGACTGGGCACCGGATGGTCCCTAGTCACTGTATGACTGGGCACCAGATGGTCCCTAGTCACTGTATGACTGGGCACCGGATGGTCCCTAGTCACTGTATGACTGGGCACCGGATGGTCCCTAGTCAGTGTATGACTGGGCACCGGATGGTCCCTAGTCACTGTATGACTGGGCACCGGATGGTCCCTAGTCACTGTATGACTGGGCACTGGATGGTCCCTAGTCACTGTATGACTGGGCACCGGATGGTCCCTAGTCACTGTATGACTGGGCACCGGATGGTCCCTAGTCACTGTATGACTGGGCACCGGATGGTCCCTAGTCACTGTATGACTGGGCACCGGATGGTCCCTAGTCACTTTATGACTGGGCACCGGATGGTCCCTAGTCACTGTATGACTGGGCACTGGATGGTCCCTAGTCACTGTATGACTGGGCACCGGATGGTCCCTAGTCACTGTATGACTGGGCACCGGATGGTCCCTAGTCACTGTATGACTGGGCACCGGATGGTCCCTAGTCACTGTATGACTGGGCACCGGATGGTCCCTAGTCACTGTATGACTGGGCACCGGATGGTCCCTAGTCACTATATGACTGGGCACCGGATGGTCCCTAGTCACTGTATGACTGGGCACCGGATGGTCCCTAGTCACTGTATGACTGGGCACTGGATGGTCCCTAGTCAGTGTATGACTGGGCACCGGATGGTCCCTAGTCACTGTATGACTGGGCACCGGATGGTCCCTAGTCACTGTATGACTGGGCACCGGATGGTCCCTAGTCACTGTATGACTGGGCACTGGATGGTCCCTAGTCACTATATGACTGGGCACCGGATGGTCCCTAGTCACTGTATGACTGGGCACCGGATGGTCCCTAGTCACTGTATGACTGGGCACCGGATGGTCCCTAGTCACTGTATGACTGGGCACCGGATGGTCCCTAGTCACTGTATGACTGGGCACCGGATGGTCCCTAGTCACTGTATGACTGGGCACCGGATGGTCCCTAGTCACTGTATGACTGGGCACCGGATGGTCCCTAGTCACTGTATGACTGGGCACCGGATGGTCCCTAGTCACTGTATGACTGGGCACCGGATGGTCCCTAGTCACTTTATGACTGGGCACCGGATGGTCCAGTCACTGTATGACTGGGCACCGGATGGTCCCTAGTCACTGTATGACTGGGCACCGGATGGTCCCTAGTCACTGTATGACTGGGCACCGGATGGTCCCTAGTCACTGTATGACTGGGCACCGGATGGTCCCTAGTCACTGTATGACTGGGCACCGGATGGTCCCTAGTCACTGTATGACTGGGCACCGGATGGTCCCTAGTCACTGTATGACTGGGCACCGGATGGTCCCTAGTCACTGTATGACTGGGCACCGGATGGTCCCTAGTCACTGTATGACTGGGCACCGGATGGTCCCTAGTCACTGTATGACTGGGCACCGGATGGTCCCTAGTCACTGTATGACTGGGCACCGGATGGTCCCTAGTCACTGTATGACTGGGCACACCGGATGGTCCCTAGTCACTGTATGACTGGGCACCGGATGGTCCCTAGTCACTGTATGACTGGGCACCGGATGGTCCCTAGTCACTGTATGACTGGGCACCGGATGGTCCCTAGTCACTGTATGACTGGGCACCGGATGGTCCCTAGTCACTGTATGACTGGGCACCGGATGGTCCCTAGTCACTGTATGACTGGGCACCGGATGGTCCCTAGTCACTGTATGACTGGGCACCGGATGGTCCCTAGTCACTGTATGACTGGGCACCGGATGGTCCCTAGTCACTGTATGACTGGGCACCGGATGGTCCCTAGTCACTGTATGACTGGGCACCGGATGGTCCCTAGTCACTGTATGACTGGGCACCGGATGGTCCCTAGTCACTGTATGACTGGGCACCGGATGGTCCCTAGTCACTGTATGACTGGGCACCGGATGGTCCCTAGTCACTGTATGACTGGGCACCGGATGGTCCCTAGTCACTGTATGACTGGGCACCGGATGGTCCCTAGTCACTGTATGACTGGGCACCGGATGGTCCCTAGTCACTGTATGACTGGGCACCGGATGGTCCCTAGTCACTGTATGACTGGGCACCGGATGGTCCCTAGTCACTGTATGACTGGGCACCGGATGGTCCCTAGTCACTGTATGACTGGGCACCGGATGGTCCCTAGTCACTGTATGACTGGGCACCGGATGGTCCCTAGTCACTGTATGACTGGGCACCGGATGGTCCCTAGTCACTGTATGACTGGGCACCGGATGGTCCCTAGTCACTGTATGACTGGGCACCGGATGGTCCCTAGTCACTGTATGACTGGGCACCGGATGGTCCCTAGTCACTGTATGACTGGGCACCGGATGGTCCCTAGTCACTGTATGACTGGGCACCGGATGGTCCCTAGTCACTGTATGACTGGGCACCGATGGTCCCTAGTCACTGTATGACTGGGCACCGGATGGTCCCTAGTCACTGTATGACTGGGCACCGGATGGTCCCTAGTCACTGTATGACTGGGCACCGGATGGTCCCTAGTCACTGTATGACTGGGCACCGGATGGTCCCTAGTCACTGTATGACTGGGCACCGGATGGTCCCTAGTCACTGTATGACTGGGCACCGGATGGTCCCTAGTCACTGTATGACTGGGCACCGGATGGTCCCTAGTCACTGTATGACTGGGCACCGGATGGTCCCTAGTCACTGTATGACTGGGCACCGGATGGTCCCTAGTCACTGTATGACTGGGCACCGGATGGTCCCTAGTCACTGTATGACTGGGCACCGGATGGTCCCTAGTCACTGTATGACTGGGCACCGGATGGTCCCTAGTCACTGTATGACTGGGCACCGGATGGTCCCTAGTCACTGTATGACTGGGCACCGGATGGTCCCTAGTCACTGTATGACTGGGCACCGGATGGTCCCTAGTCACTGTATGACTGGGCACCGGATGGTCCCTAGTCACTGTATGACTGGGCACCGGATGGTCCCTAGTCACTGTATGACTGGGCACCGGATGGTCCCTAGTCACTGTATGACTGGGCACCGGATGGTCCCTAGTCACTGTATGACTGGGCACCGGATGGTCCCTAGTCACTGTATGACTGGGCACCGGATGGTCCCTAGTCACTGTATGACTGGGCACCGGATGGTCCCTAGTCACTGTATGACTGGGCACCGGATGGTCCCTAGTCACTGTATGACTGGGCACCGGATGGTCCCTAGTCACTGTATGACTGGGCACCGGATGGTCCCTAGTCACTGTATGACTGGGCACCGGATGGTCCCTAGTCACTGTATGACTGGGCACCGGATGGTCCCTAGTCACTGTATGACTGGGCACCGGATGGTCCCTAGTCACTGTATGACTGGGCACCGGATGGTCCCTAGTCACTGTATGACTGGGCACCGGATGGTCCCTAGTCACTGTATGACTGGGCACCGGATGGTCCCTAGTCACTGTATGACTGGGCACCGGATGGTCCCTAGTCACTGTATGACTGGGCACCGGATGGTCCCTAGTCACTGTATGACTGGGCACCGGATGGTCCCTAGTCACTGTATGACTGGGCACCGGATGGTCCCTAGTCACTGTATGACTGGGCACCGGATGGTCCCTAGTCACTGTATGACTGGGCACCGGATGGTCCCTAGTCACTGTATGACTGGGCACCGGATGGTCCCTAGTCACTGTATGACTGGGCACCGGATGGTCCCTAGTCACTGTATGACTGGGCACCGGATGGTCCCTAGTCACTGTATGACTGGGCACCGGATGGTCCCTAGTCACTGTATGACTGGGCACCGGATGGTCCCTAGTCACTGTATGACTGGGCACCGGATGGTCCCTAGTCACTGTATGACTGGGCACCGGATGGTCCCTAGTCACTGTATGACTGGGCACCGGATGGTCCCTAGTCACTGTATGACTGGGCACCGGATGGTCCCTAGTCACTGTATGACTGGGCACCGGATGGTCCCTAGTCACTGTATGACTGGGCACCGGATGGTCCCTAGTCACTGTATGACTGGGCACCGGATGGTCCCTAGTCACTGTATGACTGGGCACCGGATGGTCCCTAGTCACTGTATGACTGGGCACCGGATGGTCCCTAGTCACTGTATGACTGGGCACCGGATGGTCCCTAGTCACTGTATGACTGGGCACCGGATGGTCCCTAGTCACTGTATGACTGGGCACCGGATGGTCCCTAGTCACTGTATGACTGGGCACCGGATGGTCCCTAGTCACTGTATGACTGGGCACCGGATGGTCCCTAGTCACTGTATGACTGGGCACCGGATGGTCCCTAGTCACTGTATGACTGGGCACCGGATGGTCCCTAGTCACTGTATGACTGGGCACCGGATGGTCCCTAGTCACTGTATGACTGGGCACCGGATGGTCCCTAGTCACTGTATGACTGGGCACCGGATGGTCCCTAGTCACTGTATGACTGGGCACCGGATGGTCCCTAGTCACTGTATGACTGGGCACCGGATGGTCCCTAGTCACTGTATGACTGGGCACCGGATGGTCCCTAGTCACTGTATGACTGGGCACCGGATGGTCCCTAGTCACTGTATGACTGGGCACCGGATGGTCCCTAGTCACTGTATGACTGGGCACCGGATGGTCCCTAGTCACTGTATGACTGGGCACCGGATGGTCCCTAGTCACTGTATGACTGGGCACCGGATGGTCCCTAGTCACTGTATGACTGGGCACCGGATGGTCCCTAGTCACTGTATGACTGGGCACCGGATGGTCCCTAGTCACTGTATGACTGGGCACCGGATGGTCCCTAGTCACTGTATGACTGGGCACCGGATGGTCCCTAGTCACTGTATGACTGGGCACCGGATGGTCCCTAGTCACTGTATGACTGGGCACCGGATGGTCCCTAGTCACTGTATGACTGGGCACCGGATGGTCCCTAGTCACTGTATGACTGGGCACCGGATGGTCCCTAGTCACTGTATGACTGGGCACCGGATGGTCCCTAGTCACTGTATGACTGGGCACCGGATGGTCCCTAGTCACTGTATGACTGGGCACCGGATGGTCCCTAGTCACTGTATGACTGGGCACCGGATGGTCCCTAGTCACTGTATGACTGGGCACCGGATGGTCCCTAGTCACTGTATGACTGGGCACCGGATGGTCCCTAGTCACTGTATGACTGGGCACCGGATGGTCCCTAGTCACTGTATGACTGGGCACCGGATGGTCCCTAGTCACTGTATGACTGGGCACCGGATGGTCCCTAGTCACTGTATGACTGGGCACCGGATGGTCCCTAGTCACTGTATGACTGGGCACCGGATGGTCCCTAGTCACTGTATGACTGGGCACCGGATGGTCCCTAGTCACTGTATGACTGGGCACCGGATGGTCCCTAGTCACTGTATGACTGGGCACCGGATGGTCCCTAGTCACTGTATGACTGGGCACCGGATGGTCCCTAGTCACTGTATGACTGGGCACCGGATGGTCCCTAGTCACTGTATGACTGGGCACCGGATGGTCCCTAGTCACTGTATGACTGGGCACCGGATGGTCCCTAGTCACTGTATGACTGGGCACCGGATGGTCCCTAGTCACTGTATGACTGGGCACCGGATGGTCCCTAGTCACTGTATGACTGGGCACCGGATGGTCCCTAGTCACTGTATGACTGGGCACCGGATGGTCCCTAGTCACTGTATGACTGGGCACCGGATGGTCCCTAGTCACTGTATGACTGGGCACCGGATGGTCCCTAGTCACTGTATGACTGGGCACCGGATGGTCCCTAGTCACTGTATGACTGGGCACCGGATGGTCCCTAGTCACTGTATGACTGGGCACCGGATGGTCCCTAGTCACTGTATGACTGGGCACCGGATGGTCCCTAGTCACTGTATGACTGGGCACCGGATGGTCCCTAGTCACTGTATGACTGGGCACCGGATGGTCCCTAGTCACTGTATGACTGGGCACCGGATGGTCCCTAGTCACTGTATGACTGGGCACCGGATGGTCCCTAGTCACTGTATGACTGGGCACCGGATGGTCCCTAGTCACTGTATGACTGGGCACCGGATGGTCCCTAGTCACTGTATGACTGGGCACCGGATGGTCCCTAGTCACTGTATGACTGGGCACCGGATGGTCCCTAGTCACTGTATGACTGGGCACCGGATGGTCCCTAGTCACTGTATGACTGGGCACCGGATGGTCCCTAGTCACTGTATGACTGGGCACCGGATGGTCCCTAGTCACTGTATGACTGGGCACCGGATGGTCCCTAGTCACTGTATGACTGGGCACCGGATGGTCCCTAGTCACTGTATGACTGGGCACCGGATGGTCCCTAGTCACTGTATGACTGGGCACCGGATGGTCCCTAGTCACTGTATGACTGGGCACCGGATGGTCCCTAGTCACTGTATGACTGGGCACCGGATGGTCCCTAGTCACTGTATGACTGGGCACCGGATGGTCCCTAGTCACTGTATGACTGGGCACCGGATGGTCCCTAGTCACTGTATGACTGGGCACCGGATGGTCCCTAGTCACTGTATGACTGGGCACCGGATGGTCCCTAGTCACTGTATGACTGGGCACCGGATGGTCCCTAGTCACTGTATGACTGGGCACCGGATGGTCCCTAGTCACTGTATGACTGGGCACCGGATGGTCCCTAGTCACTGTATGACTGGGCACCGGATGGTCCCTAGTCACTGTATGACTGGGCACCGGATGGTCCCTAGTCACTGTATGACTGGGCACCGGATGGTCCCTAGTCACTGTATGACTGGGCACCGGATGGTCCCTAGTCACTGTATGACTGGGCACCGGATGGTCCCTAGTCACTGTATGACTGGGCACCGGATGGTCCCTAGTCACTGTATGACTGGGCACCGGATGGTCCCTAGTCACTGTATGACTGGGCACCGGATGGTCCCTAGTCACTGTATGACTGGGCACCGGATGGTCCCTAGTCACTGTATGACTGGGCACCGGATGGTCCCTAGTCACTGTATGACTGGGCACCGGATGGTCCCTAGTCACTGTATGACTGGGCACCGGATGGTCCCTAGTCACTGTATGACTGGGCACCGGATGGTCCCTAGTCACTGTATGACTGGGCACCGGATGGTCCCTAGTCACTGTATGACTGGGCACCGGATGGTCCCTAGTCACTGTATGACTGGGCACCGGATGGTCCCTAGTCACTGTATGACTGGGCACCGGATGGTCCCTAGTCACTGTATGACTGGGCACCGGATGGTCCCTAGTCACTGTATGACTGGGCACCAGATGGTCCCTAGTCACTGTATGACTGGGCACCGGATGGTCCCTAGTCACTGTATGACTGGGCACCGGATGGTCCCTAGTCACTGTATGACTGGGCACCGGATGGTCCCTAGTCACTGTATGACTGGGCACCGGATGGTCCCTAGTCACTGTATGACTGGGCACCGGATGGTCCCTAGTCACTGTATGACTGGGCACCGGATGGTCCCTAGTCACTGTATGACTGGGCACCGGATGGTCCCTAGTCACTGTATGACTGGGCACCGGATGGTCCCTAGTCACTGTATGACTGGGCACCGGATGGTCCCTAGTCACTGTATGACTGGGCACCGGATGGTCCCTAGTCACTGTATGACTGGGCACCGGATGGTCCCTAGTCACTGTATGACTGGGCACCGGATGGTCCCTAGTCACTGTATGACTGGGCACCGGATGGTCCCTAGTCACTGTATGACTGGGCACCGGATGGTCCCTAGTCACTGTATGACTGGGCACCGGATGGTCCCTAGTCACTGTATGACTGGGCACCGGATGGTCCCTAGTCACTGTATGACTGGGCACCGGATGGTCCCTAGTCACTGTATGACTGGGCACCGGATGGTCCCTAGTCACTGTATGACTGGGCACCGGATGGTCCCTAGTCACTGTATGACTGGGCACCGGATGGTCCCTAGTCACTGTATGACTGGGCACCGGATGGTCCCTAGTCACTGTATGACTGGGCACCGGATGGTCCCTAGTCACTGTATGACTGGGCACCGGATGGTCCCTAGTCACTGTATGACTGGGCACCGGATGGTCCCTAGTCACTGTATGACTGGGCACCGGATGGTCCCTAGTCACTGTATGACTGGGCACCGGATGGTCCCTAGTCACTGTATGACTGGGCACCGGATGGTCCCTAGTCACTGTATGACTGGGCACCGGATGGTCCCTAGTCACTGTATGACTGGGCACCGGATGGTCCCTAGTCACTGTATGACTGGGCACCGGATGGTCCCTAGTCACTGTATGACTGGGCACCGGATGGTCCCTAGTCACTGTATGACTGGGCACCGGATGGTCCCTAGTCACTGTATGACTGGGCACCGGATGGTCCCTAGTCACTGTATGACTGGGCACCGGATGGTCCCTAGTCACTGTATGACTGGGCACCGGATGGTCCCTAGTCACTGTATGACTGGGCACCGGATGGTCCCTAGTCACTGTATGACTGGGCACCGGATGGTCCCTAGTCACTGTATGACTGGGCACCGGATGGTCCCTAGTCACTGTATGACTGGGCACCGGATGGTCCCTAGTCACTGTATGACTGGGCACCGGATGGTCCCTAGTCACTGTATGACTGGGCACCGGATGGTCCCTAGTCACTGTATGACTGGGCACCGGATGGTCCCTAGTCACTGTATGACTGGGCACCGGATGGTCCCTAGTCACTGTATGACTGGGCACCGGATGGTCCCTAGTCACTGTATGACTGGGCACCGGATGGTCCCTAGTCACTGTATGACTGGGCACCGGATGGTCCCTAGTCACTGTATGACTGGGCACCGGATGGTCCCTAGTCACTGTATGACTGGGCACCGGATGGTCCCTAGTCACTGTATGACTGGGCACCGGATGGTCCCTAGTCACTGTATGACTGGGCACCGGATGGTCCCTAGTCACTGTATGACTGGGCACCGGATGGTCCCTAGTCACTGTATGACTGGGCACCGGATGGTCCCTAGTCACTGTATGACTGGGCACCGGATGGTCCCTAGTCACTGTATGACTGGGCACCGGATGGTCCCTAGTCACTGTATGACTGGGCACCGGATGGTCCCTAGTCACTGTATGACTGGGCACCGGATGGTCCCTAGTCACTGTATGACTGGGCACCGGATGGTCCCTAGTCACTGTATGACTGGGCACCGGATGGTCCCTAGTCACTGTATGACTGGGCACCGGATGGTCCCTAGTCACTGTATGACTGGGCACCGGATGGTCCCTAGTCACTGTATGACTGGGCACCGGATGGTCCCTAGTCACTGTATGACTGGGCACCGGATGGTCCCTAGTCACTGTATGACTGGGCACCGGATGGTCCCTAGTCACTGTATGACTGGGCACCGGATGGTCCCTAGTCACTGTATGACTGGGCACCGGATGGTCCCTAGTCACTGTATGACTGGGCACCGGATGGTCCCTAGTCACTGTATGACTGGGCACCGGATGGTCCCTAGTCACTGTATGACTGGGCACCGGATGGTCCCTAGTCACTGTATGACTGGGCACCGGATGGTCCCTAGTCACTGTATGACTGGGCACCGGATGGTCCCTAGTCACTGTATGACTGGGCACCGGATGGTCCCTAGTCACTGTATGACTGGGCACCGGATGGTCCCTAGTCACTGTATGACTGGGCACCGGATGGTCCCTAGTCACTGTATGACTGGGCACCGGATGGTCCCTAGTCACTGTATGACTGGGCACCGGATGGTCCCTAGTCACTGTATGACTGGGCACCGGATGGTCCCTAGTCACTGTATGACTGGGCACCGGATGGTCCCTAGTCACTGTATGACTGGGCACCGGATGGTCCCTAGTCACTGTATGACTGGGCACCGGATGGTCCCTAGTCACTGTATGACTGGGCACCGGATGGTCCCTAGTCACTGTATGACTGGGCACCGGATGGTCCCTAGTCACTGTATGACTGGGCACCGGATGGTCCCTAGTCACTGTATGACTGGGCACCGGATGGTCCCTAGTCACTGTATGACTGGGCACCGGATGGTCCCTAGTCACTGTATGACTGGGCACCGGATGGTCCCTAGTCACTGTATGACTGGGCACCGGATGGTCCCTAGTCACTGTATGACTGGCACCGGATGGTCCCTAGTCACTGTATGACTGGGCACCGGATGGTCCCTAGTCACTGTATGACTGGGCACCGGATGGTCCCTAGTCACTGTATGACTGGGCACCGGATGGTCCCTAGTCACTGTATGACTGGGCACCGGATGGTCCCTAGTCACTGTATGACTGGGCACCGGATGGTCCCTAGTCACTGTATGACTGGGCACCGGATGGTCCCTAGTCACTGTATGACTGGGCACCGGATGGTCCCTAGTCACTGTATGACTGGGCACCGGATGGTCCCTAGTCACTGTATGACTGGGCACCGGATGGTCCCTAGTCACTGTATGACTGGGCACCGGATGGTCCCTAGTCACTGTATGACTGGGCACCGGATGGTCCTAGTCACTGTATGACTGGGCACCGGATGGTCCCTAGTCACTGTATGACTGGGCACCGGATGGTCCCTAGTCACTGTATGACTGGGCACCGGATGGTCCCTAGTCACTGTATGACTGGGCACCGGATGGTCCCTAGTCACTGTATGACTGGGCACCGGATGGTCCCTAGTCACTGTATGACTGGGCACCGGATGGTCCCTAGTCACTGTATGACTGGGCACCGGATGGTCCCTAGTCACTGTATGACTGGGCACCGGATGGTCCCTAGTCACTGTATGACTGGGCACCGGATGGTCCCTAGTCACTGTATGACTGGGCACCGGATGGTCCCTAGTCACTGTATGACTGGGCACCGGATGGTCCCTAGTCACTGTATGACTGGGCACCGGATGGTCCCTAGTCACTGTATGACTGGGCACCGGATGGTCCCTAGTCACTGTATGACTGGGCACCGGATGGTCCCTAGTCACTGTATGACTGGGCACCGGATGGTCCCTAGTCACTGTATGACTGGGCACCGGATGGTCCCTAGTCACTGTATGACTGGGCACCGGATGGTCCCTAGTCACTGTATGACTGGGCACCGGATGGTCCCTAGTCACTGTATGACTGGGCACCGGATGGTCCCTAGTCACTGTATGACTGGGCACCGGATGGTCCCTAGTCACTGTATGACTGGGCACCGGATGGTCCCTAGTCACTGTATGACTGGGCACCGGATGGTCCCTAGTCACTGTATGACTGGGCACCGGATGGTCCCTAGTCACTGTATGACTGGGCACCGGATGGTCCCTAGTCACTGTATGACTGGGCACCGGATGGTCCCTAGTCACTGTATGACTGGGCACCGGATGGTCCCTAGTCACTGTATGACTGGGCACCGGATGGTCCCTAGTCACTGTATGACTGGGCACCGGATGGTCCCTAGTCACTGTATGACTGGGCACCGGATGGTCCCTAGTCACTGTATGACTGGGCACCGGATGGTCCCTAGTCACTGTATGACTGGGCACCGGATGGTCCCTAGTCACTGTATGACTGGGCACCGGATGGTCCCTAGTCACTGTATGACTGGGCACCGGATGGTCCCTAGTCACTGTATGACTGGGCACCGGATGGTCCCTAGTCACTGTATGACTGGGCACCGGATGGTCCCTAGTCACTGTATGACTGGGCACCGGATGGTCCCTAGTCACTGTATGACTGGGCACCGGATGGTCCCTAGTCACTGTATGACTGGGCACCGGATGGTCCCTAGTCACTGTATGACTGGGCACCGGATGGTCCCTAGTCACTGTATGACTGGGCACCGGATGGTCCCTAGTCACTGTATGACTGGGCACCGGATGGTCCCTAGTCACTGTATGACTGGGCACCGGATGGTCCCTAGTCACTGTATGACTGGGCACCGGATGGTCCCTAGTCACTGTATGACTGGGCACCGGATGGTCCCTAGTCACTGTATGACTGGGCACCGGATGGTCCCTAGTCACTGTATGACTGGGCACCGGATGGTCCCTAGTCACTGTATGACTGGGCACCGGATGGTCCCTAGTCACTGTATGACTGGGCACCGGATGGTCCCTAGTCACTGTATGACTGGGCACCGGATGGTCCCTAGTCACTGTATGACTGGGCACCGGATGGTCCCTAGTCACTGTATGACTGGGCACGGATGGTCCTAGTCACTGTATGACTGGGCACCGGATGGTCCCTAGTCACTGTATGACTGGGCACCGGATGGTCCCTAGTCACTGTATGACTGGGCACCGGATGGTCCCTAGTCACTGTATGACTGGGCACCGGATGGTCCCTAGTCACTGTATGACTGGGCACCGGATGGTCCCTAGTCACTGTATGACTGGGCACCGGATGGTCCCTAGTCACTGTATGACTGGGCACCGGATGGTCCCTAGTCACTGTATGACTGGGCACCGGATGGTCCCTAGTCACTGTATGACTGGGCACCGGATGGTCCCTAGTCACTGTATGACTGGGCACCGGATGGTCCCTAGTCACTGTATGACTGGGCACCGGATGGTCCCTAGTCACTGTATGACTGGGCACCGGATGGTCCCTAGTCACTGTATGACTGGGCACCGGATGGTCCCTAGTCACTGTATGACTGGGCACCGGATGGTCCCTAGTCACTGTATGACTGGGCACCGGATGGTCCCTAGTCACTGTATGACTGGGCACCGGATGGTCCCTAGTCACTGTATGACTGGGCACCGGATGGTCCCTAGTCACTGTATGACTGGGCACCGGATGGTCCCTAGTCACTGTATGACTGGGCACCGGATGGTCCCTAGTCACTGTATGACTGGGCACCGGATGGTCCCTAGTCACTGTATGACTGGGCACCGGATGGTCCCTAGTCACTGTATGACTGGGCACCGGATGGTCCCTAGTCACGTGTATGACTGGGCACCGGATGGTCCCTAGTCACTGTATGACTGGGCACCGGATGGTCCCTAGTCACTGTATGACTGGGCACCGGATGGTCCCTAGTCACTGTATGACTGGGCACCGGATGGTCCCTAGTCACTGTATGACTGGGCACCGGATGGTCCCTAGTCACTGTATGACTGGGCACCGGATGGTCCCTAGTCACTGTATGACTGGGCACCGGATGGTCCCTAGTCACTGTATGACTGGGCACCGGATGGTCCCTAGTCACTGTATGACTGGGCACCGGATGGTCCCTAGTCACTGTATGACTGGGCACCGGATGGTCCCTAGTCACTGTATGACTGGGCACCGGATGGTCCCTAGTCACTGTATGACTGGGCACCGGATGGTCCCTAGTCACTGTATGACTGGGCACCGGATGGTCCCTAGTCACTGTATGACTGGGCACCGGATGGTCCCTAGTCACTGTATGACTGGGCACCGGATGGTCCCTAGTCACTGTATGACTGGGCACCGGATGGTCCCTAGTCACTGTATGACTGGGCACCGGATGGTCCCTAGTCACTGTATGACTGGGCACCGGATGGTCCCTAGTCACTGTATGACTGGGCACCGGATGGTCCCTAGTCACTGTATGACTGGGCACCGGATGGTCCCTAGTCACTGTATGACTGGGCACCGGATGGTCCCTAGTCACTGTATGACTGGGCACCGGATGGTCCCTAGTCACTGTATGACTGGGCACCGGATGGTCCCTAGTCACTGTATGACTGGGCACCGGATGGTCCCTAGTCACTGTATGACTGGGCACCGGATGGTCCCTAGTCACTGTATGACTGGGCACCGGATGGTCCCTAGTCACTGTATGACTGGGCACCGGATGGTCCCTAGTCACTGTATGACTGGGCACCGGATGGTCCCTAGTCACTGTATGACTGGGCACCGGATGGTCCCTAGTCACTGTATGACTGGGCACCGGATGGTCCCTAGTCACTGTATGACTGGGCACCGGATGGTCCCTAGTCACTGTATGACTGGGCACCGGATGGTCCCTAGTCACTGTATGACTGGGCACCGGATGGTCCCTAGTCACTGTATGACTGGGCACCGGATGGTCCCTAGTCACTGTATGACTGGGCACCGGATGGTCCCTAGTCACTGTATGACTGGGCACCGGATGGTCCCTAGTCACTGTATGACTGGGCACCGGATGGTCCCTAGTCACTGTATGACTGGGCACCGGATGGTCCCTAGTCACTGTATGACTGGGCACCGGATGGTCCCTAGTCACTGTATGACTGGGCACCGGATGGTCCCTAGTCACTGTATGACTGGGCACCGGATGGTCCCTAGTCACTGTATGACTGGGCACCGGATGGTCCCTAGTCACTGTATGACTGGGCACCGGATGGTCCCTAGTCACTGTATGACTGGGCACCGGATGGTCCCTAGTCACTGTATGACTGGGCACCGGATGGTCCCTAGTCACTGTATGACTGGGCACCGGATGGTCCCTAGTCACTGTATG
>OZ038401.1:7913211-7968614 GCA_964036045.1 Eutreptiella sp. 'Long Island Sound 2002'
GGCATGGGCTGTGTGGGATGGGTATGCGTTAGAGTGGGCATGGGTTGTGTAGGGTGGGCATGCGGTAGGGTGGGCATGGGCTGTGTGGGATGGGTAAGAGTGGGCATGGGTTGTGTAGGGTGGGCATGCGGTAGGGTGGGCATGGGCCTGTGTGGGATGGGGTTTGAGGTTTGAGGTTTGATTTTGCGGGTACTAGACGCCTTTCGGCCCCGGGGGGCCACCTGGTCGGGCCAGGTGATATCCTCCCCACCGGGTCCTAGTGGGGGGGCCCTCCAAGACGCACCTCCTGCCTGGTGGCGGAGTCCCCCGGGTTCACAGAGCTCGGAGCCCCGTCCTTCCCCGGCGTCCCCGTTTCGCCACTCCCCGGTCAGTGCATCAATTCGCAGCCGTGGCCGCGGGCGCTTACCCACTGCGTCGCCCCCCTAATGCGTGGTCGCCCGGGGCACCGGCGCCGCCGGGCCCGTGCTACTGGCTTGTCGCCAGTGGGACCCCCTTGGGCTGGCGCGGTGGCTGCCTAGCCTAGGGGTGGGGCGTGGCGCTGTGCGCCACTACTGCCTTGGCGGGTGCAGTGTCCCGTCTGTGTGTGCGCGGCGCTCGCGGCCGGTTCGGGGGGGTTCGGGCCGGTTCCTGGTGTTGTGTTTCCCCTTCTTCCCCCTTCCCGCCCCGCGTATCCCGCGTTGCGTGTGGCGGGCCGTCCCGTCCGGGTGTCCCTTACCCTCGCTCGCTGGTACGCCATTCCAGGTGGTCTGTGCGTTCCGCGCGCTCGGTCCGGTTGCCCTTCTGGTGGTCCCCGCGTGTCCTTTTCGTGTGTGTGCGCTCGCGCTCTCGCGGTGTCCGCTCCCCGCTGGGTGGTGTGGCGCGCGCATCTCGCGTGGTCCCGGCACTGGGCGCTGGTAGGGCCGTTCCATGTGGTCCGTGCCCCTCCGCGTGTCCTGCCCCGGTCCCGTGCTCCGTCTGGCGCGCTTGGGGGGGGGCGGTCCGGTCCCGGTTCCCCCCTACTTGGCTTGGGGTTGCGGGGGCGGCGGCTGGGCGTCCCCGGGGGGGTGCCCTCGTCCGCGGGAGTCTCTTACGCCACTGAGGGGTGTCGTCGGCTATGTATCCTGCCCTGAGGGTGGGGCTGTGCGCCGTCCACGCGCAGTCCACGCGCACGGGGTCGGGACTGGGGAGGGGGCTGGGTGGGGTGCGTTGTATCGCCGACTGACGTGCACTGGGGTAAGTGGCGGGCAGTAGCACCACCGGGTCGCCGACTGACTGCAGGGCGGGGGGTCGCTCTGTCTCTTTCCGTCCCTCTGCCTTCCCTGGGCAGGCAACAAAGCGGGCGTCACTGGCGTTGCGCTGTCCATGGGGGGCGTGGCCCCCCATACCACTCCGGTTCGTGTTCACCCAGCCTCTCCGGGTACGATCTGTGCGGCGTCCCTGTGCGCAGGCGTGGGCCCGTTTGTTCTTCGCGGCCCCCTTGTGGGCCGGCGGCCGGAGCGGGGGGGCGGGTCACACTCCGGCCCCCCTCTCGGGTGGGGGGGCCCATTCCCCTTGCCTCGGGGGGGGTGTCGCGCTGCGGCCTCCCCGCTCTCGTTCCGGGCGGCGGCCTGTGGTACCCCTTTCTGGCCCTCCCCTCCGGCGCGCGCGTGCGGTCGGGGCTGACGTGCCGCCCCGGGGCGGGGGGGGGGGTGAGGGGCGGCCCGTGGACCGCTCCCCTGGGGGCCCCGGCTGACCTGCAAACCCCCCCTCTTTCCCCTCGGAGTGGGCTGTGGTCACGGGAGGGTCATGTGGGGCGCGGCCGGTGTGGGTTCGTGGGGGCAGGTCCAGCCGCCGCTGCCCTTACCGTGTCGCCGTTCCTCCTGTGGGTGGGGGCGCCCCCCCCGGCCCTGGGGGGGCGGAGGGCCGCGCCTGTGGCTCCCCAGCTGGGGTGGGTGCGGGGGGGGGGGTGGGGGGCCACCCCGTCTGCTCTCGGGCCTGTGTGGGAGGGGGGGGGGGGGGGGGGAGTGAGGGGGGGTCCTCCGGTTCCCTGGCGATGCCCCCTGTCGGCCAGAAAAGGGGGGGGGGGGGGCGGCCTGGCGGTCCCAGCCCCGGGGGCCAGCCATCGGCTAGGGGGGTCGCGCCCTTCCCCCGCCCCCCTCTACCGAGTGCCGGATCCTCCCGCAGTCCCTCCCTGGGGCCCCTCATCTCCCGGCCGTTGCCGCGCGGCGCTGGCCGGCCGAGGGTGGCCGTGAGGGTCAGCGGTCAGTGGTTAGCGGGTTGCGGGGCCGCCTTCCCTGGGTAGGCGTCGTGCTGTCCATGGGGGGCGTGGCCACCCATACCATTCCGGTTCGCGCCCACCCGGCTTCTCTGGGCACGATCTGCGCGGCGTCCCGGTGCGCAGGCGCGGGCCCACTTGCTCTTCGCGGCCCCCATTGGAGCCGGCGGCTGGGGCGTCGGGGCGGGTCACACTCCGGCTCCCCTCTCGGGCGGGGGGGTCCGTCCCTTCAGCCTCGGGGGGTGGGGGCCGGGGCCCCTGCGGCCGGCGGGCCCGGCGGGGGGGCGGGGGGGGGGGGGGGGGTGTCGCGCCGCGGCCTCCCTGCTCTCGTTCCAGGCGGCGGCCTGTGGTACTCCTTCCCGGCTCTCTCCGCGCCGCCGGTGCTCTCCCTTCCGGCGCGCGCTTGCGGTCGGGGCTGAGGTGCCGCCCCGTGGTGGGGGGGGTGAGGGGCGGCCCGTGGACCGCCCCCCTGGGGGCCTCATCTGACTTGACACCCTCCCTCCGTCACCTCGGAGCGGGCTGTGGTTACGGGAGGGTCATGTGGGGCGCGGCCTCCTTCCTGCTCCGTCGTGCACGTTGGGGGGGGGCGGGGGCGGCATGGCGGCCCTGGTCCCGGGGGCCAGCCCCTACCGAGAGCTGGATGCCCGCGCAGGCCCTCGCCGGGGCCCTCACCTCCCCGGCCGTTGCCGCGCGGCGCCGGCCGGCCGGGGGTGGCTGATGGTTAGCGGTCAGTGGTTAGCAGGTTGCGGGGCAGCCGGTTCCTCCCCGCGCTTGGCGCCCCCGCACTCCCTCCCGCGGGTGGCGGCGCATCCCCGCACGTCGTGCCGCACCGTGGGGGGGGCGTGGGTCAGGGGGCCCATCCCCCCCTCCCGTGCCCGCCGTCTGGGCCTTCACTTGCGCCGCCGCTTGTGTGGGGGCTGGGGCTGCGGCGGCGGCGGGTTGTGCCGGCGGTAGCGCCAGTGGGCGAGGGCGCTACGCAGAGCCCGGGGGAGCCAGTTGTTGGCGTCCGCATCCGTGATGCGGAGCACCGCTCCCCCCTCCAGGAAGGCCGGCCACGTCGGCTCCCTGTCGGGCCACGCCGCCCGGATCACTGACCTGAGGACCCTCTCGTGGTCCTCTGGTGCCGCCCACCCCCCCGGGGGTGCCTCCCGGTGTCCTCCGTCCCTCCGGAGGAGCACGGCATCGAAGGGCCGGTTCCGCGACCTCCTGGAGGTCCCCTGGTTGGCCCAGCACAACCACCCGTACACTTCCCCCACCAGGGGGAGGGTCTCCCCCCCCAGCGGGTCCGGGACTGCGCCCCAGTCCACGTTCCACGGCCGGCTCTCCTCCGCCCCCTGTGCCGGCCCCCCTCGCTGCTCCTGCACCTGCGGCGCCGATGCCACGCCCCGTCCCCCCTCCGCCGAGGCCACCCGCGCCGGCTCCGCCCTCGGCGCGGGGGGGGCTTGCTGGTGCTGGTGTCGTGGGGGTTGGGGGGGGATGAGCTCGCCGGCGTCAGGGTCGATGTTGTAGAGGTGGTGGTGGTGGTGGTGGTGGTGGTGGTAGGTGTGGTGTGCCGGCATCTGTTGGATGCCGGGGGGGATGCACCTCACCGGCTGCACTTCCGGCTGCGGGGGTGCCCCGCCCTCTGCCCCCCTCCCCTCGCCCCGCCCTCCCCCCTGGGCTCCCGTGCCCCGTCCCTCCTGTCCCTTGGGGCCCTTGCCCTTGCCCTTGCCCTTGCCCTTGGGCCCCTTTCCGGTCCCGTGCCCATGTCGCGGGTCCCGCCTCTCGTCCCCCACACCCCGGCCCGCTCGCTCTCCCATCCCCCCTTGTCCAGCCCCCTGCGCCTGGGTACCCTGCCCGCGCCCCTGAACACCCTTCCCGTGCCCTGGCCCCTCCCCGACCCCCTGCCCGTGTCGCGGGTCCCGCCTCTCGCCCACCACGCCCCGGCCCGCTCGCTCTCCCACCACCCCTCGCTCCGTCCCCTGCACCTGGGCCTCCTGCCCGCGCTCCCGCGCGCCCTTCCCGTGCCCCGACCCCTCCCCTGCCCCCTGCCTGTCACGCCGTCCGCCGCTCCCCTCCCCCTCGCCGCTGCGCCCTTCCTGGACCACTCGCCGGGCGTCCCGCTGCCTTTGCAGTTGCGGCAGCGTGACGCCCGGCGGTGAGCGCTCGCGCTTCGGGGGGCGGTCATGCCGCTCCCGCCCCGGGGGGAAGGGCTTGGGGGGGTACGGCTTGGGGGGGCTGGTGTGGGTGTGGGCGGGGTTGGCGTGGGCGCGGTACTTCTCGCTCTCCCTGCCCACTGCCGCTGCTGCGGCGGCCGCCGGCGAGGCGTCCGCGGCCCGTGCGGGGTTCTTCCCCCGCTTGCGCAGCGCGCCAGGAGCCGCAGCCCCTCTCGCGCCCTCCGCACTCTCCTTCGCTGCCGCGGCGGCTGCCGACGAGGCGCCCGTGGCCGCGGTCGCAGACTCTCGCACATCCTTCTCGGTCTTCGCTGCTGCCGCGGCGGCCGTCGGCGGGGCGCCCACGGCCCGTGCAGGGCCCGTCGCAACCCCTCTTGCGTCCTGCTTGCTCTCCTGCGCGGCCGTTGCCGGCGGTGTGCCGGGGGCCGCGGCCGGGGCCGCGGCGTGGCTCGCCGCGGTCTCCGCCTCCTGCGCGTCAGGGCGGGGCGGGGCGGCGGGGCTGGCCGCTTGGGCGGCGGGGGCGGCCGTCTCGGCTGGCCCAGGTTCCCGGGCCGGCAGCGGCGGTCCGACCACCGCCGCCTCCGCCAGCCTCCGCTCCTCGCGCTCCGCGAGGGTCTCCCCCGTCCACTCTGGGGAGGAGACGGGGGAGCGGGAGCGGGACCGGCGGTGGTGGCGGTCGTCCCGCCCGAGGGACCCATCGGAGTCTGCCATTACTGTCACTCTGGTAGGCATGCGTGGTGGCAGGCGCGTCCTTCCCACTACCTCCTGGTGCATCAGTGCCGTGCCGTGGGCAGTGCCGTGTGGTGCTCTGCGGGGGGGGGGGGGGGGAGGGGGTGGGGGGCCGGCTGTGGCGTCAGCCCCGCATGGCCGGGGGTCCGCGGCCATCCACCGGCATTGGGAGGGGAGGCGGGGGAGCCACGCGGCCCACGCGTCGCGCCACAGCTCCCAGTCTGGGACGGGGCTCAGGGCCCTGGGCCCCCGGGGGTCGTCGAGCGGTGCCGGGGGCAGCCGCACCAGATGGACCCCCGTGACGGCGGTGACCTCCTGTGTGCGCAGGAAGGTGTGTACTCCGTCCCGCGCCGCGGGCGCCGGGAGGGGGGGGCGGGGTACAGGTGTGGCCCCATAGAGGTGGGTGGGGGTGATTCCCAGGATCCGCCCCGAGCCCCCGCGGGACGCGACGACGAGGAGGAGGAGGGGGGTGCCAGGGCACTCTTGCCAGAGGACCTGCCCCCTGTGGTGGGCACCCCTGGTCCTGGAGAGGGGGGGGGACAGGTCTGGGTTAGCCCAGCCGCGGGGCGCGTGCGTCGCCGGTGGGAGGGCGGGGCACCAAGTGGGCTCCCTGGGGAACGTTTCGTAGACGACGGCGTACGGGGGGGTAGGCCCGGTGCCGTCATACACCGGGTTGGTCGGCCGGGGGCGGGCGGACGCCTCGTCCGCGCCTTCCACGAACACCGTGACCTCGCCCACCTCCAGGTCCTCGTCCGGCGGGTGTAGAAGGTGGAGCGCCGCATCCAGCTCGGACACTCCCCCCGGGTACGTGGCCCGCGCCTGGTTCAGGTACGGGGCCGCGTCCCCGGGGTAGCGCGTCGTGAGGGCGTGCAGCAGGGCTGGGGCGCTACTGCGGAGGGACATGGCAGACCCCGCCCCCGTCAGCCGGAGGGCGTCCCCCATGGACAGGGGCCGGCCCGACCGGTTGGACTCGCGCCACTCCATCCAGTGCCCGTAGAGGGCCGCTTCCGGGCTGATGAGCCCCGGCCGGACGGCGTTCACGATCCGGTGCATTGCCGGGAGCAACGTAGGGGCTCCCGCTCCGTTCAGGGCGCGGACGGCCGGGAGGGCGGTCTCGTTGAGGAAGGCTCTCGCACTGCCCTCCAGGTCGCACCGTGCGGCAGCGTGCGCTCCTTTTGCCTCCGCCACCGCGTCCGCCACCAGGCCCCGGACGGCCGCCTCCTGCGCTCTGCGGCGGGCCCTGGCGTGCCCCGGCCCATCCCCCCGTCGGCGTGGCATGGTGCTGCGGGCTCTGCAAAGGGCGGCGGCGGGTGGGGGTTAGGGGGCGAACACGTGCGACAGGTGCGCAATGGATGTGGGGTCCCGCAGGTGCACGTGGATCCATAGAAGGGCAGCGCCCGCGGGGCCCGCCTGTTCGTGTGAGGGGGTGTGTGCCCCCTCGATGCGCCGGCGCAAGGCCTCCTCCTCTGTGCGCCTGCGCGGACCTGCGGGAGGTTCGGGCCAGGGGCACGCGGCTACCTGGGTGCACCGCTCGCACCTGTTGGCGCCTGTCGCTGCTGCGGAGGACACCGTGTCACACTCTCCGCAGAGTCGGCAGGTGTGCGGGAGGTGGGAGGGCGGAGACCAAGGGTCGAGATGGCGGAGCCAGAGGTCGTCCCACCTCTGTCGGAGGGGGTCCCGGATCTCCAGCAAGCGGGCGCGGACGCGGCGCCGGTAGTCCTTGCCAAGCGTCTTCCGCTGGACCTCCTGCCACGTGTCGCCGGGGAGGATCCCGTGGTCGTGGAAGGCGGCGATGAGGTCGTCCCACGACGGGCGGGGGCGCCCCTGGGGGGGGCTCGCCATGTACACGTGGCGCCCGGTGAGGTGGGGCGTCAGCGCGTCCCATTGGCACCCGTTCGCGGTGTCCCTGTGGAGGAGGG
Source organism: Eutreptiella sp. 'Long Island Sound 2002' (assembly GCA_964036045.1). NCBI lineage: Eukaryota > Euglenozoa > Euglenophyceae > Eutreptiales > Eutreptiaceae > Eutreptiella > Eutreptiella sp. 'Long Island Sound 2002'. The sequence goes on from OZ038401.1 coordinate 7,920,246, forward strand.
CCAGTAGGGTGCCGTCCGCGACCGCTTCCCACCCCACTCGCAGCCCTTCGCAGCCGTCCAGCTCCTGGCGCAGCGCGGCTGCGATACCGGTGGGGAACATGAGGAGCAAGGGCCCCTGGGTGTCGCCCAGCCGGGACAGGGCGTCGTCGTATACCGGCCCCCCCGCTTTGAAGTGCGCCACGGTGAGTTGGGTGGCCCCGTTCTCTGGGGGTTGCCACCGGACGGCGGCCGCAGCGTGTCCCCACGTGCGTATCTCCGTGGCCCGGAGCACGTTGGCGGTGTGAAGGACGATGCGGGGCGGGACGGGCGTCCTGACGAGTGAGGATACGTCCCCGGTCCATCCCGTTTGCGGCCCCGGGGCCGCCTGCAGCCATTCCCCTGTCGCCGCGTCCCACGGGCGGTCAGGTCCCGCCCCTCGGACCATGGTGGGTCTCGGCCGGGTGTCCGGCCCCCACCCCCGGAGCGGGATGGCGGCGTATCGTTGCGCAGGGGTCTCCGGGGCGCGCGTGGCGGCGCACCACCGGCCCCACTCCCGCGCCCACTCCTCTCCCACGATGCGCGCCTCCCATGCGGTCATGGAGCCGCGCCCGATGATCCACGGTGGGAAAAGGGCGTCTTGCAGGTGCCTCGAGAACCCCCCCGGCAGGTCCTGATACGGGTGGGGGCCCTCTTGGAGTGGGCACTCCAGAGTGCCATTCACAACACGGAGGGAGGCTACGAAGTCCTTGTCAGGGCGCGGGGGAGGGGGAGGGTGGTCGCCCTCCGCCGCAGTGAGCCACCGGTGCGCCCGGGCCGCCGCGCTTAGGGGGTCGTGGAGGAGTTGCTCCAGCCGGTGGTTGCGAAGCTCCCACGCGAAGTCCCCTAGCCGGAGCATGTGGTGGAGGAAGTCGTCCACCGAGGTCCCTCCCGGCGGGTCGTATCGGGTTATGGCGCGGAGCTGCGCCTCCGCGTCCTCGGGCACCAGTCCGGAGCAGAACACCTCCGTCCACGTGGCGCCTGCGGAGCGCCACGAGGCCACCCACAGGGCCTTGTCCCCAGGTGGGAGGTGGCGGGCCGCCTCGTGCACCGCCTGGCGGTAGTGGGGCCAGAGGAGCCGCGAGTGGGTGCAGCCCACGTGCATGTGCACCGGGGTCTCTTCCGGGCCGCCGCAGAAAAGGCACGGCTGCGGGACGATGGCGACGCCGGAGAGCCGCTCCTTCCGGACGCGGAGCCTGCGCTGCACCGGCGTGTGGCCGTCTCGGGCCCGCAGCGCCCGGCGGTTGGTGGCCGCCGCGGTGAGGTCCCGGGCGTGGACGTAGGCCGTGGCGTGGGCCGCGCCCAGAGGTGTGTGTCCCCGGTGCGTCAGCGCGTGGTCCGTCTGCGCCCGTTGTGCGACCTCGCCGAGCACCCGCATCGTGGGGGGCCGTAGATCGAGATGGCCGTCACGGCCGGCGACGATGAGTTGGGCGTGGCCAGGGTCCGGGGGCGTGTTCTGCAAGACGGTGTCCTGGGACGCCGCCCAGTCCGCCTTGTGCAGTAGGGCGTCACTGTGGTGCGAGGTGGCTCGGACGTACCAGAACGGGTGCCCGGCGCAGTGGCAGAGCGGTTATAATGCATACACAATGCAAAGCAAGCACAGGCTCAACAGCTGAAAAAGATGGTAACCTGCAGCACAAGCAGTGAAGCAATGTTCTGCGGACGGAGAACGACGGTTTTTGGCTGAACGACGGTTTTCAATTAGACTCAGCATTGTGTTTTGCAAACACTTTCATTGACACCCAACTAGTGGAATACCTACCGTGCCCAGCCCAGAGTTGCCCCTGTGGGTTTGCCTGCTAAAAAGTACGAGATGCAAAACGGCGTTTGTCAAAGCAGACAGTACCTAGGCCAATGATCCTCCACCTTCTAGCTGCTTGGGACCACCCAAAAACATTGTTGAGGCGGTCCGAGGCCTTGATCAGAAAGCGGAGCATCAAAGGGATAGCGAGCTCATCTCAACCCCTCTGCGGTGGGGACAAAAACTGTTGCATTTCCATCTACAGGGGGGGGGGGGGGACTTCGCGGCGGGATTATTTCGCCGTGGGATATTTGGCAGCGGGTTTATTTGGCATGCAGTCCTGAATTTGCTGTGGGAAATTCCGCACCCACATGCTGTGAGCCGACCTTTGGTTGGTGGTGGCTGCTGTGACTTACTGATGCTTTGCAGGTTGAGTCCTAGAGGGTTGTTGTTCCTTTCCTGATGAGTTGCTGGTCGCTGGTTGTTGTTACTTCATAGTGGTTGTTGTTATTTCCTGGTGGTTGCTGGTGTTTCCTGATGCATTGCCGTTACTGTTCCATCCCTGCAAGGCACAATACTCTGCACTCAGACCATTGAACAAAGGCTGCAATGAACAGTTGAAGAACTGTTTTAGATGGCTGCAATTGACAATTGTAGCTGAGGAAAAACTGGCTGGGGTGCACAAAAACAGTTGAGGCAAACTCAGTTCAGCACGCCATTGCTGGCAGTTGGCTAGACATTTTGCTAAATTTCGCAGCGGGTTTATTTCGCACAGCGGCCTGAAAATTACGTGGGAAATCTCGCACGAATTTGAAATGCGAAATATCCCACGGCGAAATAATCCCGCCGCAAAATCCCCCCCCCCCTGTACAAGTGTTCACATGTTAGCCTCCTGCGACCGCAAAATGCTACACAGAAACGAAACAATAAATGCAGACCATCGTTAAATACGCACCCCAAAGTAGGAAGCAGCCCCTGCAAAGGAAGGCTGGTGTTATTCGGAGAGGTGCACGAAAGAACACAGAATGCGTCAGGGCGGTCCTGTCTGGGTACAGTCATGCAGCAGTCACCACAGAACTACAGCAGTACCCCACCATCCACAGCATTGAGTGCAACATTCGCCCACCAAACGCATTCAGTTCCTCGCAATAAGACACTGCTCCCCCCTGGGGCACCCTGTTGCTGTTGTGGAGCATAGACCCCTGCTGCTACCCCGCAGACTAGCACTCGCTGTTGTGCAGCTCCTGGCTGCCCCCCCCCCCCCCCAATCGATCACGCTGCCACTGCTTTGCTATGTGCATTGAGGCGTGCGGTGCAACCATTCATTGAGGTGGGTGATTCTCAACCAAACTTTGGTTGAGAGGGACATGCGGTAATGCATCCCCGCGCAGAATATTGGAGACCTGTGTCATGCCCATGCGCCACTTGCGGGCAACGCATTGCCTTTCCCCCAAACATCACCCTCGAAGCCAAAACCTGCGTGCAAACCATCTGAGCCTTGTGATTGCCATTCAGCACATGCACGCCACCTCAGGTCTGGGGGCACATGCACCGTTCACTTCCCATGCGCCATGTCATGGGGGTCTCGGGGCTATCTCTTTGGCACTGACCCCGATGCTCCCTTCATCCTCCTCCTCCCACCCGGCATGGGTTGTGTAGGGTGGGCATGCGTTGGGGTGGGCATGGGCTGTGTGGGATGGGTATGCGTTAGAGTGGGCATGGGTTGTGTAGGGTGGGCATGCGGTAGGGTGGGCATGGGCTGTGTGGGATGGGTATGCGTTAGAGTGGGCATGGGTTGTGTAGGGTGGGCATGCGGTAGGGTGGGCATGGGCTGTGTGGGATGGGTATGCGTTAGAGTGGGCATGGGTTGTGTAGGGTGGGCATGCGGTAGGGTGGGCATGGGCTGTGTGGGATGGGTATGCGTTAGAGTGGGCATGGGTTGTGTAGGGTGGGCATGCGGTAGGGTGGGCATGGGCTGTGTGGGATGGGTAAGAGTGGGCATGGGTTGTGTAGGGTGGGCATGCGGTAGGGTGGGCATGGGCTGTGTGGGATGGGTATGCGTTAGAGTGGGCATGGGTCCTGTAGGGTGGGCATGCGGTAGGGTGGGCATGGGCTGTGTGAGATGGGTATGCGTTAGAGTGGGCATGGGTTGTGTAGGGTGGGCATGCGGTAGGGTGGGCATGGGCTGTGTGAGATGGGTATGCGTTAGAGTGGGCATGGGTTGTGTAGGGTGGGCATGCGGTAGGGTGGGCATGGGCTGTGTGGGATGGGTATGCGTTAGAGTGGGCATGGGTTGTGTAGGGTGGGCATGCGTTGGGGTGGGCATGGGCTGTGTGGGATGGGTATGCGTTAGAGTGGGCATGGGTTGTGTAGGGTGGGCATGCGTTGGGGTGTGCATGGGCTGTGTGGGATGGGTATGCGTTAGAGTGGGCATGGGTTGTGTAGGGTGGGCATGCGGTAGGGTGGGCATGGCTTGTGTCGGGTGGGCATGCGTCAGGATGGGCGGGGATTGTGTGGGTTGCATGTGCGTTGGGGTGGGCATGGGTTGTGTGGGATGGGTATGCGTTAGAGTGGGCATGGGTTGTGTAGGGTGGGCATGCGTTGGGGTGGGCATGGGCTGTGTGGGATGGGTATGCGTTAGAGTGGGCATGGGTTGTGTAGGGTGGGCATGCGTTGGGGTGGGCATGGGCTGTGGGGGATGGGTAAGAGTGGGCATGGGTTGTGTAGGGTGGGCATGCGGTAGGGTGGGCATGGGCTGTGTGGGATGGGTATGCGTTAGAGTGGGCATGGGCTGTGTGGGATGGGTATGCGTTAGAGTGGGCGTGGGTTGTGTAGGGTGGGCATGCGGTAGGGTGGGCATGGCTTGTGTCGGGTGGGCATGCGTCAGGATGGGCGGGGATTGTGTGGGTTGCATGTGCGTTGGGGTGGGCATGGGTTGTGTGGGATGGGTATGCGTTAGGGTGGTCTCAATGTCCATATTGCCCCCCCTGCCCTCCCGCCCTGCACACACACACACACACACACACACGCACACTTGTGTTAATTAATGGACCTGCATGAGCGCTATTTTCTGGCGTCATCAAAACGCGCACTTTTTTGATCTTTTTTCAAATCATCAGCGTGCGCATTCTGCGTACCGACTGCTTTTTGAAAATTGTTTCCTCACACGCTTTGAAATGGTTTCTACAACAGGACTATGTACAGAACACCTCCCCAACCCACCAGAAAACACGAACAAGCGTTAAGCAACGTTGCCATCACAATGGGTCGCGTATGTCCCCCCATCCGGGCGTCCCGGACAAAAAGTCGCAGGCGCGTGCTACCAGACTAGTGTGTGACAACGAACTATGAACCGTCAGAAGAAACGAGCCATTGCCCGCAACGCCCGGGTCCCCACAGCACGCGACCCCTGTTGCTCACACTAAGTCTGGCAGAGCACCACTTTGAGACTCCCTGTCGCCGCCACAAGCCGCGCCTGCCAGCGCCAAATGTGCACCCTCCCTCCCCGCCTTCGATGACCCTCAGGCAGCGCGGAGCACCGCACAGGCCGTGCAGACGAACGCCACAGAGCGCCCCAGGGCACAGGGAAGGCACTCGCACCGACTACAGCCCAGCGCTGTTTCGCCCTCTCCTTCGGTCCTTTGCCTCCGTCACTTTCCACCGCCGGAGCACCGGCGCGAGAGGGAAACAGCGTCCAGGCCTTCGGAAGGCCCAAAGAGTACCGGGCATTGGGTTCCACACCCCCTCCTCTGCTGACACCACCCCAAGAGGCGCATGAGAAGGGAAGGGACCGCACAGGCAGCCCCAGAGGCGGTTAGGGAGGCGGTTGGAGGAGGTTGCCAAAGCGGTTGGGGGCGGTTACTGTCGGTTACAAATGCCATTGAAGCTGGCACGTGCCGTCGGGGGGACAGTGGCTGGGTACACCCCCCCCCCCCCCCCAAGCGAAAGCCCCCCCACCCCAGGAATGCCCTTTTGAGCACAAAGGGTAGCGTTTTGCTGTGCCACAACGTGCTGTCGTGTGGTGCCGGGATGCATTTGAAGGTGTGGGGGTGCTGCCGCCCTGACACGGCCATCGAAACCCCCTTCCCAACGCCACGGGGTCGGTGCCAAACCGCTCGTTTTCCACCACACGAGGCCCTGGAGAAAGTGCAGACCATCCGTACCACAGCCCCCCCGTATAGTGACGTGTGAGCTGTCACGTGTGTGTTGTTGGTTGGGGCGAAGTCAGCACAACACGCAGCACATGCAGAACACAAGAGAGAGGGAAAGGCTTGTCAAGAGGCGCCTTCCGCAAAAGGTCCGTTGGAAGAGAGTGCAGGATGACCTTTTGCGGCACCAATCGTAGTCATCAGCAACAGTGTGATACACACGAAACAAAGATAGATTGACTCTGTGGAAAGCCCCCCCCCCCCCGTGTCAGATACCGAGGCCTTGTGCCAACCCCCTGTGTGACATTCCGTCTGGTTGTTGCTCCTTTACGGGGCCCTGGACGGTCACCCGTTCTGCCCTTCGCATGTTGCGTCGGGCCGCTGCTTTCTGTCGGCCGCTGCGGCCGGTGCTCCTGCTGGTGTCGTTTGCGCGTTCGGGGAGCGCAGTCGTTGGTGTACCGGGGCTGTGCTGGATGCGGTGGGACGTGCCGTTTGCGCGTCAGCGGCGCCCAATAATTGGCGTATCCCCCGGTGGTGGAGATGGAGTGCTTCCCAACAATTGTAATTGCTGTATCCAACTGTATCCCTCCACAAGTGTACAGCCCATGTGCATCCCACCGTCCAGGCGGTTGAAAGAGATTGCCAAGGGCGGTTACTTTCGGTTAGGCGTTTGAAGGGGCGGGGGCAGATGCAGTAGAACGGGCAGGGGCCTCAGAGGCGGCCTTAGAAGCGGTTAGACAGGCGGTTGGAAGAGATTGCCAAGGGCGGTTACTTTCGGTTACAAATGCCGTTGAAGCCGGCACTGGGGTCAGGGAGACAGTGGCTGGGCATGGGCTGGGCGCCCTGGAGGGGGGAGGGGGGGGTACGACAGCAACACACGAAAGAAATCAATCAATAGCAATAGTAAAAATAATAATCAATAGTAAACGCACATAGAAGGAGCTGTGTGTTGGGGGGAGGGGGTGCATGTGTGCGCATGTGCGCGCGCGTGCGTCTGTGTGTGCGCGCGTGTGTGTATTGGTGTGGGTCTGTTGCACGGGGGGCATACCTCTATCCAACAATAGGGAAGGTTTACTCCAACAAGCATTCGTTCACCCTGCAGCCCCAGACCCCTACATCGTCGCAGAGAGGCAGAATAAGATCCCAGTAATCCCATTCTGTTGTGGGTGCTTGCCTAACCGCGCGGACAAACGGGCGAACATGCCAATGGCGATGAGATGGCAGACACCCTGGTCACCCCAAGACCACCCAGATCAGGCGATCCAACGCCAGGGGGGTTTAGAATGACCGGCAACACAGGGCATTACCAATAAAACCCACACATCGGGTGAGGGGGGAGAGTGCAAAGCACATTTGTTGCGTGCACCTTTGGGTACTCTCGCAACCATCGGGGACAGGACAGGGCGCAATGAGGAGGACGGCGTGAGGCAGTGGCAGTCGGCGCATGAGGCGGTGTGGGAGAGGCACAGGGGGTCAGGGGGAGGATGTGAAGCGCCATTGGCGCGTTCGCGGCCCATAGCGGGAGAAAATCTCTACATGTTTGTACGCCATCTGCAGAATGATGTGGCGAGCCGCCTCCCGGGCACCAACACATTGCCTGTGTATGGCATTGAGCGTTGTCTGTCGGTGTGCGGCTTGCTCCGCCAGGGCAGGTTCCTCATGCGCTGGTCAGCGATGTGCCACTGCTGGTCTGTGTGGAACCCGTGCGTACGGAGGCCCAGCCCTGGCCGGTAGTTGACCCCCAAACGAAGGCGTGGGTGTGGGTGTGGGTGTATGTGTGTGTGCGTGCGTGTCTTTCGAGTCGTGCCGTCTATCCTGATACTCCTGGTGGCTTTGTCAAATAAGGCCGGTCGTGCGGCGGGGAATGCTTTCACCAACGCCTTGGAGGTCAGGACGGGGGGGGGGGGTTGCAAACAGAGAAACCCCTTCCTCCCTTCCGTGGAAAGCAGATGCGAGAACAACACTGCATGGCAACAGCACAGTGCAAAATGATCAACAGCGGCGAGGCAAGCAGGCAGGCAGGCCCGGAAGACAGTGGATCCGGCAGCATGGCTGAGAGCGAGGTTGATGCCTTGGAGGTGGAGTTTGAAGGCAACGCCTCCTGCTAAGGGGAGCTCGGATGTCCCATCCAGGGGTTACTCGTGTTGATCTACAGGTGGTGGCGGCCCAAGTGTACGCTGCTACCTCAATGTGGCTTCCACCCACTTCAGACAGACCTCTTAATGACTGGGTGGTGTCCATCATGGCCACGTTATTATTACATTTACTTATTACCCCGGGGCCTACAGTCAATCAGACCTCCGCTGCGAATCGGACCAGCCAATCACAACGGGATTGGCAACAGGATTGGTCAGGGGATTGGCCATGGGATTGGCCATGGGATTGGCAACAAGATTAGCCATGGGATTGGCAATGGGATTAGCAATGGCCCCGTGTGATTAGACCCCCTTTTTGCAAAGAACAAACATGGCCTAGGCCAATAACAATAGAGCTGGGGCACGTTAAGAACAATCCTTTGGCCTTGCCTTCGTTGCCATCTCGGTTTGCCATTAACGGCAGTCGTCCGGTTCCTGTCCAACGGCTGTCGGTGGGTTGGGTACAGAGCACGCCAAAAGATTTCCTTTGCTGGTCGGAGCCGCACACCTGAAGGTTACTGCTGGAGCCATTGCATGTCTGTCAGTCCCATGTCTCTAAGCCTCTGATGCGAGCTGATACTTCCGACCTTTCGACTCTGGCTGCGCCGCTGCGCGCCGACACGCTGGGGCCCCCTCTGCCCATTGGGAGAACAACGGCAAAAGCACCAAATATGCCGGAAACCCGTTGTCCAGTTGTTCTGACAAGGGCGTCGTCTGCGCGCACCGTGAGAAGACACATGCAGTGCCACACCGCAGTGTCCAGGTAGTGCCGTGCGGTCCAGGTATGCCGGCCCAGACGCCTAGACAACCAGGTGACAACAAGTGGCAGGAGAGTCATCAGCACCCCCGAAACCACCAGCCCCAAATCACAGGAAGATATTTGATATCCACGGACCACCAGAAAATGGACCCGCCCTATTCCACGTTTCCAAAAGTTGCGGAAAGAAAACCTCGTGGCGCTCTGACAGGAGGGGAGCGGGGGGTGCAATCAGGGCATAGCTTCCTGACCGGGGTGGGGGATTTGGTGCCCTAGACAACCCCAGCTGACCGACCAACCCACCCACATCTAAAAAATCTTCCCCCGGGAAAAACTGAAATTCATTCAAGGTGCCGGAAATTTGAGGCCGAGGTTAGGTACACAAAATTTTTGGTGGCCTCTAACCCCCCCCCCCCCCCCCCGCTACCTGGGTAGGAACTGTCCCGGGCCGGTATGTGCAGCGGTGCCGCAACCGACGGAGTTGCGGAGCCCGGGACTCCGAATGGACGGATTCGCCGAGCACCACCCGCCCTCACGGGTGTGCCCATGCAGCGCCCCATCCCATTCTTGAGCATTGTGGGGCCTACACCGGGGCCCCCATTCAGCCTTTAAAGGCGGTGGTTGCGGATGCAAAGAGGATTGGAAAGAGCAAGCAGCCACAACTACAATACTCTATCACAAGGTTTGCGGGTTGCGCGGGTACAAGGGATAGTTGGTTGCCGTGTTGTAGCCGGTGTCCGATGCCATGTCTTTGGCGTTACCTGCTTTGTTGATCGAGGTCCCTTTTGGGGGGGCGTTTAGGGGGGGTGGTGACCTAATTAAAAAACAGACAAATGCAAACCAGAGGTAATGCACTCCACAGTCAGGCATAAGTGCATCTTTATTCTCTATGCCAAACCTGGCGTTTAGGGGGGGGGGGGGGCGTAGCGGGTGTTAAACCGGGTGGGAATGGAGGAAGGAAAACTGCGCATATTATCACTGCATTCAAGGGCAGGGGCCTCAGATGGATTCCAAAAGGCAGGCCGCTGAAGGGGGTTGCCAAACCGGTTGGGGGCGGTTAGTGTCGGTGACAAATGCTCGAAGGGTAATCCTGGTCATTAGTATCCACATGATCTTTGGCTGAGTGCCCAATGCCCCGTCGGTGCAAATTTCCTCCTATGAAGGACAGGTGCAACGATTGTAGTAAAATGGTCACCATTTCTTGTTGATGATTACCATGACATATGACGTACAACGACTTGAACAACTTCCATTGGGGGAGGGGTCATAGGCGGGCTACTACATAAATATGCTACATGTCAGAAGGAGTCCAAAGGGCATTAAAGTGCAATTGTAGCATTGCAATATTTGAGGGCTAGTGGTTGGAGAGGCATTTGAGGGCACGTAGACACACGCACACCACACAAAACGCACGGCTTCCCCGCGGGCTCACGGCCTTGGGTTGCTTGGCTACACGAAGGTGCCGTGGCACGGAACCACCTCATGTCTTGTTGCACTTCGTCAAGTGCATGAATTGCACGTAAACGCAATAAGCTATTCCATTTGCCCAACAAAAAAAAGAACCCGGTGCACAAGCTTGGCATTGGCGGCGCATCACGGGCCAAAGCCCCCCCTTGCCAACCCAAAGGGAACGAAATAGGTCGGAAATGGGAAAAGGAAAAGTGAGGTAGGGCGTGGGTTGACGATCGTCGGCTCGGCGGGATCCATCCATCGTCATGACATATGGCGGCGGCTTAGAGATCCCCGGAGTCAAGCACTGATTTCAAATTTGCCTTCAACTCTGACTTGGAGATCTTCATGTCTTGGTTGGCATCTAACCATCTTAAGACCCAATTTTGAACGGTGCCAAAGTCATATTCATGTCTGCACGGAAAGTGAATGGGCTCTTTGCAGTAGCGCGGTTCGATCAATTATGCCAAAACCGCCATGTAGAGCAAGGGGAATGAATCCGGGACACATCTCCCATCGGCCCTCTCAACATTTCATTCAACCATGAACAAAACCATTTCCAGGCACAAAAAACCGTCTTGCGGTGCGTTGCGCAGCCCCCAAGACAGCCGGCTAGCTAGGCGCGCTCTCAAACTCCCACAGAGGTGGCGGCTTGAAAACGCATTTCGGAGGAACCACCGTTGAACGCGCCGCTTCCGAATCGCGAGGGCCCGGCTTGAGGGTGCAAAGCATGCGGCCCTCAATCCCAATCCCAATCCCCTCAATCCCTACCCTTGTCAAGATTTTGAGTCGGGGATTTTTTGTGGCGCGATGGTATCTTGCCGAGCAGCAACCTAACCACGGGAAATGGAGCGTTTTTGGCAAGCTAAAGGTCAACGTTGCAAGCCGCAATATGAACCACCAATCAAACTAGCCTAACCGAAGGAGACAAGGGGAATGCGTAACTCAACAAACGCATCGGGAAGCATTGGGAGATTTCTCCCATAAGGGATGTTTCTCCATAGTAAAGCTTCCCATTCGTCTATGAAGCGCTACTGCGTCAAGAAAAGAGTTTGCCCACCTCGGAGCTTATCAAACCCGTGGCACGTGCCACGGCATAGCCTTTGACCAAAGCCCCCCCCCCCCATTCCACCGAAGGAAAGGGATGGGAAGGGCAGCGAATGGCGATCGGCCAGTGGGCGCCGCCAGCTGCAGACGAGAACACAATACCATGGCTTCTTGCCAACCCCCCCCCCCATTCCACGGCCACGTGCGCTCCCGCTTGTGCGCGCTTCATTTACTTGAGTCGATTGGCAATAGGGTTGCAAAGCTTACCCAACCACCTAGGAGGGCGGAGGGAGGAAGGGGGGAGGCTTAGCCCAACTTACACTGGCTTAGACTAGTGGGTACAGTCCAGGTGGTACCCGTGTTCCGCCTATCACACACAAACACACACATTCAATGCAAAGAGCACAGTGGAATCAAAAATTCACACCCGAGGTCGTGGAATTTTTTTTGCATATATTTGGTGAGACCTTTCACAAACTCTTGGTATTCCGAGCCTTCGAGGAATCCCGTATGATCCTTGTCAACCTTTTGGAAAAGCCTACATACACGGCACGAAAAGCTCACGACAAACAAACCACGCGTTGCCAGCACATTCGTATAGCACCATACGGGGAATTCGGAGCTTTCGACAAGAAACACCAATGTTGCTTCCACAAATCGAAGTGCTCATGGTTTCGCGTCTAGTTTTGGTTGATGCGAGAATTTATCCTTTGTGCGACAAGGAAACATACTCGTCAATTAGCTTTGGTGCATGGGCTGGTGCAGCTTTGTCAATTTTTTTGAGTTGGTGGGAAAGGACGATCCCCATCACATAAGATGTCCTTCGTGGCTCTACACGGACAACATGACATCTACACAATATGACTTTGCGTATCCTCCCGTTAAATTTGACTTCGCGTATCCTCCCTTTCACGTTGCACCCACATCCATGGCTCATAATGGATGAACTCATATGCTACAAGCGGGAAGCTTACTCACGGCGGCAATATGCAGACGAAGCTCATGTTTTCTCCAGGAAATTCAGTCACTAGGTGATGAAGATTTGATAGAGCTTCAAAGATGTTGTTGGTAAAAGCACGTAAGAGCACGATTCCGGGATCGGTATTGGAGAAATGAATGTTCACCATAGATTGCCTGGAGCGACGCCTGTGTCTCAGTAGGTCGCGTGCCCCAAAAAGTTTCCTGTTCGCAAGGGAAGGGGCTCTTCGCAGCCAAGTATCATGGCAGCGATTCAAGGTTTGATTCCAGTGCCCTACTATTTCTGTCCTTCCAGTCTTATCAATCCATCAACATCTTGTGTCTATTGTAGTGCGGACGGACAATCTCGATCAAGCTTTCCATACATACACCGTAGAGCAGCTTCGGGCGTTTGTAACTACAACTCGTAAAGATGTACGTGTCAAGCAGGTTTGCAAAACGTTTGCGCGGGCGTCACAAACCCGGTCACTTGGTTGAGGATCGCTTTCGCGCACCATTATTTGTTGTGCCCTTAGCCTTGGCGTTTTGAACCTTCGATTTGGCGTTTGGGCAAACGACACAAAGCCCTCCGCTTGGATTGAGATCGAAACTACATGCGGCCCACCGTTGTACATGTCTCGCCGCCTCTTTGGCCCATTCAAACCTCAACACTCCGGCGTTATGGTCATTTGCATTCGTGTAGCAACCGTCGCACAGGCTAGGTGCATCTTGCTAGCATGTTGTTGGAAGGCTCGCTTTCCACCGATGAGGAAGACACGGGCAACCTGTGAATGTTCGTCTCAAGCGGTTTAAACCGCTACAGCATCTCGGCAGCGCCTTTGGGAAGCACCACCGTTAAAGATCATCGCGCATGCGCTGGTGCTTGCGGCCATAGCCACTTTTCTTTCACGACTCTTTTGCGTGGCGTAGGATGAATTGCGGCAATTGGTGGGGGACCGATACCATGATTTGATTCTTGCTTCCGACATGATTGTGGACATGGGTTCGGTTTGCGGTGAGTTGTTGGCCGTTTACGACAGGCCGAGCATGCAAAAGTCCCTATCTAGCGGTCTAGAGATGCATCGCAAATCCAAAGCCCGAGCACGAACGATGGGTGTGTGAGATGCTGCGTCGAAGGGGTTTTATCATCACGATTCATGATGATGGTTCACATCAATAGTGAATCCCCTTCTGGGGCCATGTTTGTGCCTTTGTGTAGATCGGACACAAGAGTTGTTGCGGCTAGCCTCGGATGCACAGCAACAAGTGTGGCAAAGGATGGACGTGGGCATGTACCTTGATGCCACCATGATCTATCTGCAAGCGCAAGCTGCACTACGAGAGGTGGGGAACATATTGCGTAGTGGAGCATTGGATGACGGTGAATTTGTGCAAACAAAGGTGGTTGTTTTGTGCAAGTGCAAAGGGATCTAGCAGATGTAGGATCATGCCGACTCCTTGCCATTCCTTTCATTGGGTGCTCAATTAATGTCTTCATTCCCAAAGTTATCTCATTGTCCTTCAAGACCTACACAATGGAAGGGACGTTGAAAGGGTCCTAGTTTTGTGGAAATTTGCTAGAGCCACCAAATGACTGACTTTGTTTTTTGTTTTTGACGCGCCGTTGGGCGACCACTTGCTTTCTCGACATTGATACGAATCAAATTGCTACGATTGGCCACGGAAAAGTAAATTCTCGGCGACGGAAAAGCTACCAGTATTCCCGTGTCCAACGCAATGCTAATGCAATGCCAAAGGCGACGAGATAAAAACACATAATCTTACCTTGGCAAGACATGTACCGTATCCTTGGTGTCCGTTTGACGCGAATGCGCCTTTTGACGCCGCCCTTTTGATTACCACACGTCTTTGGGATTGGCAACCGGACTACATGGTAAATGGAACTATATGGGCGCGTGTCGGACAATGAAGCACAGGAGAGCCGATGAAGGATCCAAACACACCGGCCTGGAGGCAGTCCCTTTATGTTGGCACCTAATGCTAGCTCTCTCAACGCCAGGCTGAAGAAGCTAGCATTAGGTGCCAACATAAAGGGTCGCAGCTTTGATTCTCGGGCTTTGTCGGTGAGAATTGCCCCGGTGAGGCTTCACATGTGTTTGTTTGCGTGCGTGCGTGCGTGCGTGCGTGCGTGTCATGTCATCATGTCCACATGTGGCTTGGTAGGGTGCGGAGAATCCACGAAACGGCACCGTTGTGCCTCTTGGTGTCCCCCTTTGCTTGCCATTCGCAAGTGGTACTATGGCACGGTGTTACTGTGGCATGCGCTATGACCTTGGCAAGGGAAAGGAGATCATGGAGTGTTGCGTGCATTTTAAAGACCCGGGAGGGCTCCATTGTGGCACACCATGGGCATGGAGCCCGGTGCACATACACACAGGATCAATGACACGAGTTGCCAATTAAGAGTTCAAGCGAAAACCTTGGGTCCGCAAGGTGTGATCAAGAGTTTAAGGCATCCTAAAGGGTGCGCTGAACAAAGCGGCTTTCGTCCATTTGTGGCATTGCACTTGTGGTCCAAGGCCACCAAGTTGCGATGGTGTGTGTATGTGTGTTGAACGCCATGCCAAAGGCAGCGAGCAACATTTGTAGGAGCACAACCAAAGCCGTTGGTGTGGCCTTTGGGCTCCAGGCAAGCGCGCGTTGATGAACTATCTACCACTTGCACACGATGACATGACACCACAACGGAATGACCATAAAACTATGCATGTACAAAAGTACACCCGACAACGCACCATGCGACCGACCCATTACCGCGCAGCGCGCGCGCGCACACACGCACACACACGCGCACACACACACACACACACACACACACACACACACACACACACACACACACACACACACACACACACACACACACATTTTTCCTCGTTGCCTTGCGTTGCACGCACACACATAAACAAACACACAACGTCGTTGCAAGTGGGATATTGTCACCGAAGTGAACAACAAACATCAACATACACATTTTCGTACTCCAAAAACTGTGCATACATTGTGCCATTGGATGAGCAAGAGTAATGCCACAACGCTTGGGGCCGTGTGTTCGTCACCCCCGTCCCTCCCGTTAATCTTGTCCGCAGGCCGCGCAACACCAGAAGATCACGAAACTAACGCGGCAACTCAAAGACTTGCCCGAGACCATCCTCCATCATTCCGCCTTGTCCATCTCCAATTTGAAGGCCCCGTCATCCGCCATCCCATCCACTACGTTCTTGGCGCACTACGCCGAGAGCCTATGCTCCCTCTTGCTCCTAAAAGGCCTCACCTTCAACCAGGCACTATGCAAGTTTCTTGACATCCGCAAACAGAAAATTCGCGAAAGTGCGGCAGCCTGTGGCTCGTGCCCGGCTGCTACACCACCCAACTCCGACGCGGCATTGGCAGCGACCCCGAAATCGGGTGCGACACCCAAATCCGGCGCAACTGCAGCGGCCAAACGTTTTCCCGCCTCGGGAGCCAAAGACGTGGTGACGGCCCCGGCCCTGGTCACCACGGACAAAGAGCTGGCGGTGGGCATGCTGGCCTCCCTGCAGTCCGTGCTGCGCTTCCTACATGCCGTGTTCTTGATCCAGACCATGCCTATCAACCCGTTGCAGCTGGGGGCTCCGGTGGTAGGCAGCCCCGGCGACCCGGTCAATCATGATGGCTTCTTGGCACAAATCTACCAGACAACCTCCTCCCTTTCAAGCTCCAGCTCCCTAGTCATGGTACCAACCACCCTCTCTCTATCCCCGTACCCCACCACTAGCCACCCAGCACCCGCCCAACACCACCCATCCACCTGCCCCCCAACCACACCCAGCATCATCGATCTCTACCACAACTGATTCACATTGAATGATTCGTGACGGGCCACACCCAACTCAAAGCATGGTTGGCGGAGAGCAAAGGGAAGGCGAGGGAGTGTAGGGGGGGGGCAGAGGGGCAGCGGGGCAGCGGTGCACCGCACTGCGGGCAGCATTGGCGGCAGCCATTGTGTTGGGGGTCAACACTAAGGCTGTGCCGTGTGGTTGTCATCTAGCATGGTTCCCATATGTTTGACAGTGGCAGGGGCAGGGGCAGGGGGATGGGGCCCCTCCATATGACAAGCGCATGGGCAGGGGAAAGGGGAGGAGTGTCATCAAAGCAGCGGTAAAAAAACAATTTCACTAGTTGGGAACATGGTACCGTGTATCATACAGGAACGGGAACACAATGGAGGAATTCTCGTCAAACTTGCACGGTGTGCCCTTTGCAAGTGCAGTCAAATGCAGGCTGTATGCCCCAAACATTGTCCCATGTGCCTCAATGTACATCCTTTATGCGTCAGATTTTGTTCCACCTACGGGACGCATTGTCCCACATGCAAAAAGTTCACTCCACATCCATAATGTCAGGCTTTTGTTAAAAAAAAAACAAAAAAGCGGAATGTCCCGAAAAGCGCTATTTGTTCGGGGGTGGTCGTTGCGCAATGGGGGGGGGGTTTTGGCATGACGCCATGGTGTGACGCCATGGGGGGGGGGGAGAAATAATTTCGATCCATTTGCTGATTGGTTGCCTCGAAGAATCCAAACATGACCTCACCACTCATAAGCAGATTGTAGAGGCACTCATTTGTCAGTAGGGGCTAGTGAAAGTACACCAATCCAAAATTAGGACGAAATATTTTGAACAACGGCGGGGTTGTCATTTGGCCAACAAGTTTTCATCCTTCAAAAAATTCCCCGCCCCCCTTGTACTTGGCATAGGCACGTCCCGCCCGCAAAGTGGCCAGCCAACATGTTGTGAGACCCAAAGTCAAAGCTAGTGCCGATGTACCTGCCAAAGCCTCTGCCACCGCCACCGCCATTGCCCTGGTTTTCGCCCATGCCCATGCCCCACTGCCCTGCGCATGCAGCCCCGCATCTGCCCCTTCCCATGCCGCTGCCCCTGCCCTCGCTGCCACCCCCTGTCTCAGCCCATGGCATGCCCATGCCCTTGCCAGTGCCCACGTTCTTTGGGCAACGAATTCAATGCACAGGTGGGCAGACTTCAGGGGTGGCTGTTCTGAGGGAACGGGGGCATGATCTGGTGATGCATTCAGCCCCGTCTCCTGTGATTCGTGCCGGTTCCACTGCTTGTCTCCTCCAACGACAGGCCGTAAATGCAACGCTCAGCGAGCCACTTCCCAGCGCCGCAGAGGTGGAGAAGACCTGCTCTGGCTGGATGCAGGAGGTCTACCCCACGGTGATGGAGGGCATCAAAAGCGTGCTGGGCACCTACAAGCGGGCTCAGGTGTGTGGAAAATCAGGGATGACCGGCGAGCTGAGCAGCACTCGAGGCGGCCATTGTGGTGAGGCTTCCAAGCAGATAGGAATCCCTTTTTTTAGTGGTGCGTGGATGAAAATAGAGAACCGTTTCTGTGGCAGGTTGCCCAGAAGCAGAGTGGCGCAGTGGTTAGCGCGATGGGCCCATAACCCATAGGTCGCAGGATCGAAACCTGCCTCTGCTAATGTTACAGTCCGTGTGATGCACACACCATTCGGGCAACAATGATCGGCGTTCACCGTGTGATGCACACACCAGTCGGGCTACAATGATCGGCGTTCACTCGTCGGGAGTAGCCGTTAATGGTTGGATCTACTCATAACCACCGATTGTGCTTTCCAAAATGGAGAGCCCCACTGGCAACCTCGCCTTACACTGCTAACATACCTGGTTGGGCAGAGATTGTGATCAAGCAGGCAATCCTGCTACTTGGCTACCGCCACTCGCACTTCTGGCGGCGGCTGAGTAGTGCTGGTCCCCAATGGGGGCCAGCACACAGCTGAATTTTTGGTAGTGGTGGGAAGATGCGCTTGCGCGTCAACCCACCATCCGCGTCTTACTGTCATACACAACGTTTGCGAAAAGACACATCAGTGGCACCGAAGCATATGCATGGTCCTTAACACGTGCGCGTTCTCTTCCGAGCCACCGACAGCAGTCACGCCCTCGATGTGTACGCTCCCCGTGTCCAACTGCTGCCACACGACGCGCCATTATTGGCGTGTACACCCTCCGGCGCGGCACTCCACGAATGATCTGACCAGTCCCGCGGTGCTTGTGCAGGATGTCATCGAGCTGGAGGAGGCTTTGCTTCAGCTAATCACCGGCTTCTCCACCTCCTTTTCGGATGCCGAGGGCCATGCTTCAAACCCGATTCCCCCGTCCATCTGGAACGGCACCCAGTGGGAGAGCGGGGTGGCAAAGCTGGTGGGCGGCCGGACGGAGCAGCTGGTCCACGACATGTTCAGGTGCTGCGATGCGCTCCGTGCTGGTTCAGAGGCGCCGCGGTGCTGCATTGGGATATGCTCCGGTCGAAGCACAAAACGCGCATTGTACGCACACAATCTGGAAGGCAACCCTTTGAGTAGGTTTCGAGCGGATCTGCCTTGCAACAGAGAAGAGCAAGATGAAGGCTTGGAGTGGTAGAATTTTGATTGGGTCGGCGACAGTCTGTGTGCCAGGCACCGAGCCAAAACCAGCCTGATCCAGAACGTGGCTGAGGAACAATCAAACTGGGACCCGCACCCCCTCGCGACCGTGCCTGACACCACCACGACGTCGGCCGTGGCATTGCCGCCCCTGTCACCGGGACCATGCATCGCCCCCTTCGCCCCCTGCTCCTCACCTCCGCCGCCTGCTGCTTGGCTGAGCTGCCGAACGGGACCTGCCACGGCATCGCAGCGGTGGCCGCTCATGACAGAGGCGGAGGGAGTGGCAGCCGATGGGGGCCGCGGCCCCTCCGGGGAGGGGGGCGGGACTGTTGGGCGGCACCGACCAAGCAACGCCAACGCGCTGCAGACGACGGCAGGAGGGGGGGCACGGGCGACACGAGCCGGTTCGGGTGTGGCGGTGCACAAGTGGTCGTTCTTGCACGGGCCACGGCAGGGGTGGGGTCCGTTGGGGTCCGTTGGGGTCCGCTCGGGGTCATTCAGGGTCACTTTGGCGGGCCACCAGGGGTCAGTGGGGGGTCACTCAGGGTCTGATCGCACAAACCCCCACTTCCGCGGTCGGCCTCCAACAAATCGTCGCCCTCGTCCACATCCCTTGAGACCGCCCGTTTTGAATATGTGGACGCGGTTCGCCAACTCCCGAAGAAGAAAGAGGCCCTACACAATAAGCCCCCCCCCCTCCCCCCCGCCACGGCCCAGGCCCCGCCTGTCCCCGCCCCGCCCTCTACCCCAAGCGCAGCGCCGCCGCATTGTCTGCCTCACCAGCGTTCTGAAGTCGGACTCCCTGGCCCCCCTGCGGGACCAGGACGCGCTGGAGGCGGCCACCGCAGAGCGCCCCGCGGAGCCGAAGGGCGAGACGAAGATGGAGTCGTGGTGCACGGCCATCATCAGCGACAGCGATGTGGCCGCCCGATACTCCTTGTCCGTGCAGGTCCCCCACCGTCCCTGCACCTCCCTGCAGCCCCTCACCCACCGACCCGCACCCCTCCTGCCCTCCCGCCTCAGATCAGGGGTACGACGTTGCGGTGCAGCACGGGGGAAGCGGTTCTGCCACCCGCTGGTATTGCTGGGCGTACGCACTGGGTTGGGTTTGCACCAAGTGGTATCCACTGTGCTGCGACGGTGGGGGAATCTATTGTTGGTGGGTGACGGGGGCCAGGGCGGTGGTGGTGGTGCATAAATGCTCGTGGGGCACCGTGTAGTACACCCGGTGTCCAGTGCAGGGGGGCTCCATGAATCCCGGTGTCCACTGTCACATCTTTTGTATGAATTGCTGTTGTCAACAAAGGTGAGGTCTGGATGAAATTGTGTGTTTTGTTCGCTTCGGGGTGGGGGGTCACGGGGGATGGTGCGGTTTTGCGGTTGAGAGTTGATTGCTTGTCCCGATTTTTTTTCGCTTTTTCTGGAAGCGTTTGTTGCAATGTATGAAATTCTCGCATGATATGGGGACCACCACATGTCCCAGTTCCAGCACAAATTCTCTCGCAGCAACACGGAACACACCCTTAGCTGTCTCCCCTCCGACCACCCGGCCCCTTTGCAGGGAGAGGAAAAGTTCAGTATGGGACAGATCCTGTCAGGACAGGTTGAGTACGGCTATTTGTGGCACAGTTTGTCCCATCGATTTTAAGATTAATCTCTTCACGCAACGAGTGATCTCTATCGCCTGCACATCGCACTTGCTGTCATTTTCAGTCGCCACATTTCCTGGCGGGCCGGTCCTTTGCACACCCCAGTAATGTGCAAATGCAGTGGAATCTGTTGGAGTGGAGGAAGGCAGCTTCGAAACAATACTCCTGGACGCCCTTTCAATGCTGAGAGCCTAGTCCTTGTTGTTCATCAAAGGCAAATTGGCCCAATAGGTTCCACCAATTTGAACGATTGTGACGCAATTTGTTCCGACGCCATTTGTCTCGTACCCAGCCCCCCCCCCCCCCCCCTTTTATTGCTCATGCTACAGCGTATTGTTCCACGGATTGGCACCGTTTATGTCGTCGCTTCCTTGACACCCTCTTGCCCCCCTCCATTGCCCCAGTCATTGTCATGCAATGCAGTCCCACGTGCTCCATGCGTGCATTGCCTGCCGCGCAGAGTTCGAAGGGCAGCGCTGCCGCCGGGGCTGCCGCCACGAAACCGCTGACCGACGGCATTCCCCAGCTGCCTCCTTCGCTGTTGGTGTGGGCGGACGTGTTGTGCTGGCGCGAGGGGAGAGCACGGGGCGGTAGAGGGCGTGGTGCATGTGCTGTGTGGGCCCACTGGGGCGGGGGCTATCAGTACGAGCTCCGTGTGCCAGCTCCAAGTGAAGCGGTGTAGTGCCATTGCCCAGCATCCGCACTAGCCGCTGTGGCAGGGAGTGTCGGTGAGTGGCAAAAGTTCCCATTTTTGCGTCGGTGAGTGCGGTGGGCTGATTTTTACAAAGGGGACTGAGGGGAATATCTTTGACCTCTGGAAACATGGGGGAAATGGGACTGTGAAAAATGGGTATTTTGTCCCATTTTTCTCCCATTTTTCTGTCATTTTTGTCCCATTTTTGTCCCATTTTCCTCAACCACATCCCGCCACAACCCTCCAAAACCCCCGTCCCGTGCGCTATGCCCCATCCCCTCCCCCCTCTTTCCCCCATTTTCCTCCATTTCCCCCCAATTTCCCCCCATTTTCGTCCATTTCCCTCATCCCCCCCCCCCATTCCCCCATTTGCCCCATTTTCGTCCATTTCCCTCATCCCCCCCCCATTCCCCCATTTCCCCCTTTTCCTCCATTTCCCCCATTTCCCCCATTTTCCCGGACTCCGAAATCAGGATATGGTATGTGTGATGTGTTGGCGTGGAGGGTGTGTGCAAGGCATCGGCGGTCATGGTGCACGGATTGTGCTTCGCACGAGGGGGTCGCAATGTGGAATCCAGGCCTTCAAGCCATTGACATCTTCCCGGCACCCGGTGCAAGGATTGGCAGCGGGATTAGCCATGGGACTGGCAATGCGAATGGCAATGGGATTGGCAGTGGGATCGGCATGTCATTCTATTGACACACGCTCTTTGATTACCAACTGGGCTCAACCCTGAGACGCGCGAGCTGAGGAATGCCTTGACAATGCCCCCCCCCCATCCCGTACTGGGGGTTTCGCCCACAGTCATCGGCGGTCGCAGGCGCTTGAGATGCTCCGTTGTGGCAAAAAAAAAACACTCATTTTTTTGGCGAATTGCACTTCAAACTTGATTGTCCACTGGCCCCAAAAGTGGATGTAAGCGTTGTTCCCAAAAAGAATGAGGGCATTTTTTGACTCTGGCGGCCTCAACAATACGTCGATGTGGATGCTTCTTTCACGACGCTGTTGGGGGCCAACTACACATTTTTACGGCCAAAGAACGATTTCTTGAGTGCCCCCACGACAACACCGGACACTGGTCTTGGTCGAGCCTAATACCGAACCCCCCCCCCCCCACACTTTTTGAACCGCCCTCTTCACCCCCAACCAGTGGTGTCATTAAGAAGCCAGATTTTTTTTGGTTCAGGACAGCCCTTAATGACAGCCCCCAAGGACCGCCAACCGCCAACCGCCGCCAACCGCCAACCAATGCAAACCGCCACTGACCGCCAACCGCCAACCTTTGAAGTAGAGATCCATGACCATGAAGCAGAGAGCGTCCCCGTAAACGTTCGTTCCTGCTCTGACAGCCCTGCCCCCAACCCACCGGGTGGACAACCAACTCACCTATCCACGAGTGGAGGATTCCCTCCTCAAACGGCGAACACGTACGTGCACCCGGCAGTACCAACCGGCATGCTCATGCGTTGATGGCACCCTCCACCCCCTTGATCTCAAGATACCGCGGCTCGGTCAAGGCCCGGAACCTAAATTGAGAGGTGGCGCAGGAGGTGCCAGAAGGAGTTTCCGCTTTTCATGTCCGTGGTCCGTGTCCGTTGTTGTTCATGACTGTGCATGGGCTGCAAGCTCATTGTGAGGCTGCCTCCGGAGGGACTGACCCGTGGTTCCCGGTCGCTTGCGACTGATCGGGGCGGTTGTCATGGACTTGGACTTTTGGATGCAGCCATCGGATGCAGGTGGACCACCACCCAGGGCCCAGGCAACCGGGGGTGGAGGTGTGGAGTGACGCCATGTGCCCCGCCCCTTCCCCGGTTTATGGTTCCTCCCCACCAACCCCCACACCGCCAGGCCCGGCTGGCCCGCCCCCCCCCCACCCCCGCCCCCGGGCGCTCCCCCCCCACCCTCCCCCCATGTCCCGCCTTCATGCCCCCACCCCACCACTCGTTCCAGGCCCTCTTGGCTCCAAGATGTTGCCGGAGGGCCCGGCACAGACCTGCCGAGGGCGGATTCCCGCGCACGACGACCCCAAACCGCAGCGTGACATGCGGTTGTTCTGAACAAATCCCGTTCAGATTTGATGAACTCAGTTCCGTTCAGTCCAACTTATTCGAATTCAGTTCGAATTGATTGAACTCAGAACAAACGTAAGTCAAATCGGTTCAGATCGAATTTCGGTTCATTACGGGAATTCAGTTCAGTTCATCGTTGAGTCGCTGCCAGTCTGTGCATCGGGTCGGGCCCGGCCTGGCGTCCGGCCACTTCTCCTCAGGGCCGCAGGAGATCGCCCCGGCGCCCCCCTTCTGCCCCTGCGCGTGCCACAGGACCCGTCCCTCCCGCCCTTCGCGCACACGGTCTGCGCGAAGTTCTACGGCATTTTGGGCACGGTGCTGCACGATGCCTCCCACGTCATTTGGCGTGAGCGCCAGAACACTGCCGTGGACGGCAGTCAGGCCAAGGTCGTTTCCTGTACTCCCGGAGGGTCTCGCTGGACGAGGACGGGGAGGGGGCGGGTGGGTTAGGGCCAGGGGCAGACCGGAGCGTCAAGGTCTCGCGATGGCAAAAGCGGTTACTGGCGGTTAGAGAGGCGGAGTGACATCGGGCGCTTACAAAACCGGTTGGTGAGCGGTTGGGGACAGGCAGAAGGTGGTGTGTGGAGGCGCGCCTCCGGGCTGCAGACTACGGGCGAGGAGATTGTCCACAACTGCCTACGACTGTCCACGACTGTCTACAGCTGTCTGCGACTGTCTAAGGTTGTCTACCCACCCCCTCCTTTCGAGACGGAGGGCCTTTCCGCCTCAACCCCCACCGCTCAGCGCGTTCAACCAGAAGTAACCGGCAAACCGACTCCACTTTTGAGGGTTCCGATCCCGCCCCATACCCCACCACAGGCCGTCATGCTCCGGTCCCTCACATTGTCGCAGGTGGAGAAGCTGATCCACGACCAACTTCTGGCCACGTTCGTGGCGATTTGCGATGAGCTGGAGAAGGTGTGTGGTGGTGGCGGCCCGTCTCGCGTGCCCCGAGGTGTTCGCAGTGCGTGTGCCCTCCGGTGGCGCAGGGCGCTTGGCCGGTGGTGCTGGGCGGGTGGGTTTGGGGGGAGGGGGGGCAGGGATGCATTAGAAGGGAAGGGACCTGGGAGGCGGCCCCAGGAGCGATTAGATCGGCGGTTGGAGGAGGTTGCTAAAGCGGTCGGGGACGGTTACTAGCGGTTACAAATGCCATTACCGGGGGGGGGGGTCCTGGTCTCACAACCGGGCAGATTGCTGCCCACGGATCGCCTAGCGCAGTTAATCGCGGCAGCCTCCCGGAGGCGTTAAGGAGTTCAGCACAACGCCCAGGCATGCAGATCCAACACAATGCAGCACAGTGCAGCGCAACACACATGAAAATAACATAGGGCAACACGACGCCCAAGCACATGGAGCGGACGGAGGCGCACAAAGGAGAGCAATGCACAAACCTCGTATGCAGGCCCCGGAGGCTCGGATTCGGCCCCGCCAATGAGTGGGTGGCCCTGTCCAAGCACTTCGGAGGTTACCTGGGTTCGGCCCCGACGGGAAGAGTGGCCCTACCCGGGTAGCCGCGGCCGCCACACCTCATGGAGGCAACGCAGCGCACAAGGCAGCGCAGCACCGAAGAGCAGGCAGAGACACATAGCGAAATTTGCCGGCACACGAAAGCACGCAGCACACAGTACAGCAAAACAAAGCAAAGCAGTGTACCACAATGATGGCGGCGGACAGCCACACCACCCGCCGCAAGCACCAGCGCCAGCCCAACACCCAACGCCCAGTGTGGGGGGCAGACCCAACACACGGGCACTGCACCCACGCACATCCACCACCGCCCACAAACGGGGCGCGCGCGCAAGAACCACAGGCAGGCCCCGGGGGCTCGGACTCGGCCCCGCCAATGGGTGGGCGGCCCTGTCCAAGCGCTTCGGAGGTTACCCGAACTCGGCC
Source organism: Eutreptiella sp. 'Long Island Sound 2002' (assembly GCA_964036045.1). NCBI lineage: Eukaryota > Euglenozoa > Euglenophyceae > Eutreptiales > Eutreptiaceae > Eutreptiella > Eutreptiella sp. 'Long Island Sound 2002'. Next base: position 7,945,268 of record OZ038401.1, read on the forward strand.
CCCACGGGAGGAGCGGCCCTGCCCGGGTAGCCGCGGCCGCCGCGCCTCATGGAGGCAGCGTAGCGCACAACGCGGAGGCAGCGTAGCACATAACGCAGCACTGCAGGCCAAAGCCGGCAGAGGCACACAATGAAACTCGCCAGCACACAACAGCACGCAGCAGCACACAACTACAGAAGAGCAAAGCAAAGTAGTATACCACAACAACAGTGGCGGACAGCCACACCACCCGCCGCGAACACCAACACCAGCCAAACACCCAACACCCAGGGTGGGAGCCAAACCCACCACACGGGCACTTCACCCACACCCAGCCACCGCCGCCCACAAACAAGGCACACACATGGAGCACCACCAAGAGCCCAAGACCCCACACCCCAACGCCAACACGGCGCCCACCACACACGCAACAACCAAGGCCACACTTACACACAACATAGAAGGGATGCTTCCCTGATGCACTCCCGGGAGCCATCACCATCCCGACCACACCGGGAGGGGAAGGCAACCCAAACCTAAGTAAGGGGGTCGCCCCTGCGGGGGGTTGGCAGCCGGCTACGCGGTTGTCCATTGGGCAGCGACCTAAAACATGTACTGCCCGCGAGTAGCTAAGTTCTGTCACCAAGGCCTAGTGCAGGGGCCTTGGGCACGCTTATGAGACACAGCGTCCAAACCATTGGTGGTCACTGCACACGACCAACCAGGGGGTGGACTCACACGAGTCCCTAGCTCCGAGGCGTGGACAGCCCGGAGTGAAGTCCTCAAACGGGGAGCCCCTCAGTAGCCCAGAAAGCAAAAGAGCAACAACGCAACACATTCACCCCAGAACAACCCCAACAAACACCAGTGACAGGTCAGTTTGTAGATTTGGAGACATGTGCAAAAGTGCCTGGTGCCCCTTGCACCACCCAACTGCGAGTGGGACAACCCAACAGCCACAATGGGATGCAGGGAGCGACATGCTACCCCCCTGGCGCCGCAGACCAGAAGCAGTGAGCAGGCCAGCAGAAAAAGAAAGAGCCCGAAACTGGGAGGAACGCATGCAGCAAAACAGCTGGGCACAAGGCCGCCCTACACACGGCAGGGAGACGAGCCCCAACAGGACACACAACAAGACACAAGGGAACTATGAGGTGCGAGCACTGCAGCAACCACCAAATGCAGCGCACGCCGAGCGAGCCATCAGCAAACCCCCCCCCTCCCTCTACAAGGTGCCCACGTACTCCACAAGGGCGGGGGCTGCGCCCCGCGCTCCGGGAGGTGCCCGCCACGGGGGTGGCAACAGGGCCGTGAACAGCCAACCGGGCACGGAGCAGTCCACGTTGTATGGAGATGTGAAATCCTCGTATGGGGGGGCAGGCGGGTGGGACAGGAGGGGGTGCGCGACATGGGCACCCAGGAGCGCCACCAGACAGGGGGAGGAGCAACACAGACACACAGAACGCGGGAGCCACACCAGGAGGGACAAGGGCGGGCACAGCAGACAAGGAGGAGGGGCACAGCAAGGCGGGAGAGGCAACTGGAACAGCGGGAACAGAGAACCAGAATGGAGCGGATGGCAGAGCGTGCGCATGGGAGGCAGCGACAATAAAGGGGATGGCTTGGCCAGCCAACCCCGTCGCTACCGGGTGCCAGGGCAACCCCTGCTCAACCGGCATCAGGTGGGGGGTGTCTCCCGCAGCCCAGATGGGCTGTCTGCGCAACAGGAGTGGGAGCCCATCAGGGGCAGGCCAACCGTGAGGGGGAAAAGAACATATGGTGGACGGCCCGGACAGCGCGTGGAGGAACAGGGCACCTGGGCCGCACAGAAACACAGCGAGGCAGGCAATGGACGGCCTGTGGACAGAGGTGTGTGGACAGCAAAAACAGTCAAACGACCTCGGCAACAACCAGCACATCCTCAATACGCCAACTATTGGGCGCCGTTGACACGCAAACGGCACACCATGCCACATTCAGCACAGTCCCAACACACCAACCACTGGGCTCCGCGAACGCGTAAACGACACCAGCAAGAGCACCGGCCGCAGCGGCCGACAGAAAGTAGCGACCTGACGCAACATGCGAAGGGAAGAACGGGTGACCGTCCAGGGCCCCGTAAAGGAGCAACAACCAGACGGAATGTCACACAGGGGGCGGGATTCTGCGGGGGGAATTTTCCGTGGGGAAAATTCTGTGTTTCAACTTGGTGCGGAATTTTCCCCTCATTTTTCGAGTGGAGGTGCGGAATTTTCCCCATGCGGAATTGTGCCTGTGTAAGCGTGTGCACAGAAACAGACCGCCGCCCTGGGGGGACGGCCTGCGGCCGCACCGCTGCCCGGCCACGGGCCCGCCGCCCACCGCAATTGGAGGCGTGCCTCCACGTGACGCAACCCGAATGGGAAGTGCCAACGGGCACACCTACTTCACCTGCGATGCCCCCCCCCCTCCCCCCAAAGAACGCAGACAGTTTCCTCCCGGCGACCCAAACCGGTGCGTCCACTCGCAAGTACCAGCCGGCACGTTTGCCAGGCCAAGGTAGGGGTGGAGGGGTGAGACCTAATTAGTTGATTGGATTGTAATGATAGAAGACCAGACAGACAGTGCTGCAAAAATGGCAAACTTGAGGCAATGCACTCACAGTACGGCATAAATGCATCTTTATTCTCTATGCCAAACCTGATGAAACCTCAAGACACAGACTGTGTCTGGGACAGCACGACAAACATATCATGTCTGACTATGGCTCAGCAGAGAATCACTTACAGTCAGGCTATCAGTCAGACTACAGTAAATGTCATACAGGATGCAATCAGTAAACAGAGAATGTGTGTGTCAGACAGGAACAAAGAGGAGTATTCAGAAGGGTGTTGAACAAGGTGGAGGGGGTAGGGGGGGCTGCCACGAAGGCCCTGGTGGAGCAAACTCGGGGCGCAGGTGTGGTGGGGTGGCATGGAATTGCCGCAAAACGCTGCCCCAGAAATTTCTAAGATGGAAGTGGAACCACTCCGCTCTGGAATTGTTCCTCCAAAACTGACGGTTCTGCAGCGGAATCGGGGGGTGTCGCCCCACCCTGAACAATTCTGCAGACAAAATTGTTCAGGTGGACGGGAAGAGTTCCGCCAACAATTCTGTACCGAGGAGTGCGCAAAAGGCAGACCTGCACAATTCTAAATGCGCGCGAGCACCATCGATTATAGACTCCTGGGGTCCAAACCCCGGTCACTTTCAAAGGATGCGGGTGCGCGCACCACCGATTATGCAGCATCCAGGGGGGTTCGAAATCGTTGTGCCGGTTAATTCCAGGATTCACCGCCTGTGCGGTGTGCCAGTCCGCCTTGCCCGGTTTGCACGCTGCGTTGCTCTTGCTGCGCTAACACGGGCGTGCTGGAGGGGTGCGGGCATGGGCGCATTTTGTTTTGCCGCCTTTGTGAGGGTCCAAAACCAATGGCGCACAGGCGCGCACTTTTCAAAGGGTTGAGCATGTCGTGCACGAACGATGGGTCACACTGGGTGATCCGGAACCCCCTGGACCTGCGGTACATTTCCCACATCAGATGTGGTGAGCACTCTCCGAACTCCGCGGGCTTGGGAAGGACTGTGTGCACAGTATGCTGCTGCCTGCATGGGAGGGGCCCGGTAGAAATGATTCCCCCCGCTGTTGGGGTGAGCTGAGCGGGTTCCCCACCTCCCGACCCGCCCCCATCCCAACGGGTGGACAACGCAGCCCCCCCCATCCATGCGCAGAGGGTTCCTCCTCAAAAGACGAACAAGTACATACACCCGGAAGTATCAACCGGCGTACTCACTCAGCCTTGATGGCACCCCCCCCCCCAAAAAAAGGGAAGTATTAGAATGGCCGTACACCGTAGGAGGCGTGGGGGTACCCCCCCTAGACCCCCCCCTGCCCCCAGACCAAAGTGACCATCGTGGGAAAAACCGAAATTAACTGTTAGAAAAATCTTGTCGGGCCATTTTTGGTACACAAAATTTTGGGTCCCAGACCCCCCCACCCCCTCTCCCCCCCTTCTAATACTTCTCTACCCCCCCCCCCCCCCGATAAAGTGAGTTGTAGTGGAACTGGCACTGGCCAAGAGCGCATTCCCATGCATCGAGTCCGGATATAAGTGCTCGGGAGGGGTGTGGCAAGGCAAGGGGACGGGAGCCCTGCGGCGTCCATTTCCAGATCCGACAGGGGCTCGTGGAGAACGACGCGCACACGACCACGATCGCGTACATAGCGCAGGGGCTGTCGTGCGTGATCTCCGCGTTGGCGGTCCCGTTCATCGTGCAGATGTCCACCAACCAGTGCCCCGTCACGTCTGCCGTGGCTTCTGTGCGGGTGTGTGCGGGCCCTGCGCATGTCGTGCCTGTTGCCGTCCGGGCTGTCACCCCCAAACCCCTCCAAAGCCCCCCCAAACCGCCTGACCTGGGAGGGCCGAGTGGGGCCCAGGGCTCCTTTTGAACAACTTGGCACCACTCGGGGGGGGGGGGGGTCCCCAGCGGCTTGGCGGACCTTCATGAGAAGAAGGAGAAGACCGACACTGCATCATGCGGTGAAGGATAAACGGGTGACTGTCCTGGGCCCCGTAAAGCAACCAGAGATGGACTTTATGTCACACAGGGGGGGGTCCCCAGCCCCCCCCTCACCCCCCCCCCCCCTTTTGGACCCAACCACCCAGCCCCCCCAAACCGCCTGACCTGGGAGGGCCGAGTGGGGCCCAGGGCTCCTTTTGAACAACTTGGCACCACTCGAGGGGGGGGGGGTCCCCAGCCCCCCCCCTCACCCCCCCCCCCCATTTTGGACCCAACCACCCAGCACCCCCCCCCCCCCCTTTTGGACCCAACCACCCAGCCCCCCCCTCACCCCCCCCCCTTTTGGACCCAACCACCCAGCCCCCCCCTCACCCCCCCCCCCTTTTGGACCCAACCACCCAGCCCCCCCCTCACCCCCCCCCTTTTGGACCCAACCACCCAGCCCCCCCCTCACCCCCCCCCCCCTTTTGGACCCAACCACCCAGCCCCCCCCTCACCCCCCCCCCTTTTGGACCCAACCACCCAGCCCCCCCCTCACCCCCCCCCCCCTTTTGGACCCAACCACCCAGCCACCCACCACCCCCCTCCCCGAAAAAGATTGGGCCCAAATTTTCTCCGGGCCTTCGGCCGATCAAAAATTTTCCTCTGGCGCTTCTTCGGCGCCTCTAAAAACTCAGCACCGCCGGAGGGAGGGGGGCTGGACCCCCCCCCCCCCCCCGGACCCCATCCCCTCTTAAAAGGAGCCCTGGTGGGACCAGCCAAGTAGCACCCAGTCAAGGAGTGACCTTTGACCAGGAGGTATGCCTGACCCGGTAGAGTTCCGAGGAGTGCAACCCAAGCCATTCCGCGAGGGGAAGGGCCAGAACACATTGGTGGACCTGCATGCGCTGGACAGTGTGGACAGTGGGCGATGAACGTCGTGGGGCGCAGGCGCGGCCAGAGCCCAACGCGGACGTTGCAAAATGCCCATTGAGGCCGCCCCGTTTTCAGGAATGCATGTCCTGTTTATACAACACCGATCGCTATCTGATTGACAGCGACTGACTGTGATTGGCTGACTGACTGGAGTCAGACATGATGTTCTGTTTTCTGTTTCCGAGCATAGAGAAAAGAGAATGAAGATGCACTTATGCCTTTGTGGAGTGCTTTACCTCTGGTTTGCATTGGTCTGTTTTGTAATTCGCCCCCCCCCCCCCTGGCAAGTCACGCATTGGTGAGCTAGCACCCATGGCCTTGTGTGACATTCACGTTGCTGGTTGTGGTGAGCATCTCCCAGCCTGGGGTCTTTGTGATGACCGCATGCCAGGCACTGATCAGGCCGTCAGGGGAGGACGCCATGGGCAGACCCCGCAGGCCCCGTGGCGCAGCTCCGCATCGGGCGTGGTGGTAAGCACCCCCCGAAATTCACGGTCGCGTGCACAGGACGGCGCGTGACGCCTCGCCCGGCGGCGGCCGGGGCGTTGTCGTCCATGTGCTATTGACCTTCAGATCGCTTCTCACCTGCCTTTGGATTCGGGGTCTTCGGCCTTGAACCCAAACTTCGCTGCGGCCAACACGTTGGGCCGGGCAAGGGGGTGCAGCCACTCCCGGTCGCCGGAAGCAGGGGTTGCGCGCGCGTCACACACACCGGTGCGGGGCGTGTCCGATGCCTGCACTCCCGGGCGCTGTCTACCGTGCGCCCCGGATGCGCCGCAACTGGTCCCACACAAGGCCATCCCCCGCGCGGCAGGACCCACCGCCCACCGCGATGAGGGGGGGGGGGAAGGGCGGACATGCGGTTGTGTGGCATGTTGATGCCGACGTGCAGAGATGTGCACGTGCTGTGAGCGGTGGGTGGGGGAGGTCACATGCGTGCGAGCGGCGCGCGCGCGTGTGTGTGTGTGTGTGTGTGTGTGTTTGTGTGTGTGTGTGTGTGTGTGTGTGTGTGTGTGTGTGTGTGTGTGTGTGGGTGGGTGGGTGGGTGGGTGGGGGGGGGGGTGGATGGAGTCGGACGGCCGGCAAACCGCACAGGCCCGACGGCCGGGAAGAGCCTCGGCATTTGCGAGCATTGAGGAAGCCACACTGTGCCAAAGCCTGACCGGCCGCGGTGCCAGGCCACGTAGGGTAGGGGGGCTGGGCTGACATGCCGCAACCCTCCCCGCCCCCCTCCCCCACAACCCACACAACGAACAAAGAGGCACAACTGACTTGGGCCCCAGACTGGGGCACAGGATTTGCTCCCCCGTTTACCCCCCATTTGTGGTGAACAGTAGAAGGGGATTGCCCCCCCCCCCCCCTTCACATTGCTCAGAGAGTACGTTACCGCACTGGGCAAAGATTTCCCACGCTTTGGTGTGGCCATGTACTGGTTTATGAGGCCATGTACTGGTTTATGAGGCCATGTACTGGTTTATGAGGCCATGTACTGGTTTATGAGGCCATGTACTGGTTTATGAGGCCATGTACTGGTTTATAAGGCCATGTACTGGTTTATGAGGCCATGTACTTGTTTATAAGGCCATGTAGTGGTTTATAAGGCCATGTACTGGTTTATAAGGCCATGTAGTGGTTTATGAGGCCATGTACTGGTTTATGAGGCCATGTACTGGTTTATAAGGCCATGTACTGGTTTATAAGGCCATGTACTGGTTTATAAGGCCATGTACTGGTTTATGAGGCCATGTACTGGTTTATAAGGCCATGTACTGGTTTATGAGGCCATGTACTGGTTTATAAGGCCATGTACTGGTTTATGAGGCCATGTACTGGTTTATGAGGCCATGTACTGGTTTATGAGGCCATGTACTGGTTTATAAGGCCATGTACTGGTTTATGAGGCCATGTACTGGTTTATGAGGCCATGCATTGGTTTATAAGGCCATGTACTGGTTTATGAGGCCATGTACTGGTTTATAAGGCCATGTACTAGTTTATAAGGCCATGTACTGGTTTATGAGGCCATGTACTGGTTTATGAGGCCATGTACTGGTTTATGAGGCCATGTACTGGTTTATGAGGCCATGTACTGGTTTATGAGGCCATGTACTGGTTTATAAGGCCATGTACTGGTTTATAAGGCCATGTACTGGTTTATGAGGCCATGTACTGATTTATAAGGCCATGTACTGGTTTATGAGGCCATGTACTGGTTTATGAGGCCATGTACTGGTTTATGAGGCCATGTCCTGGTTTATAAGGCCATGTACTGGTTTATAAGGCCATGTACTGGTTTATAAGGCCATGTACTGGTTTATGAGGCCATGCATTGGTTTATAAGGCCATGTCCTGGTTTATGAGGCCATGTACTAGTTTATGAGGCCATGTACTGGTTTATGAGGCCATGTACTGGTTTATCAGGCCATGTACTGGTTTATCAGGCCATGTACTGGTTTATAAGGCCATGTACTGGTTTATAAGGCCATGTACTGGTTTATAAGGCCATGTACTGGTTTATAAGGCCATGTACTGGTTTATAAGGCCATGTACTGGTTTATAAGGCCATGTACTGGTTTATGAGGCCATGTACTGGTTTATGAGGCCATGTACTGGTTTATGAGGCCATGTACTGGTTTATGAGGCCATGTACTAGTTTATGCGGCCATGTACTGGTTTATAAGGCCATGTACTGGTTTATGAGGCCATGTACTGGTTTATGAGGCCATGTACTGGTTTATGAGGCCATGTACTGGTTTATGAGGCCATGTACTGGTTTATGAGGCCATGTACTGGTTTATGAGGCCATGTACTGGTTTATAAGGCCATGCACTGGTTTATAAGCCCATGTACTGGTTTATGAGGCCATGTACTGGTTTATGAGGCCATGTACTGGTTTATGAGGCCATGTACTGATTTATGAGGCCATGTACTGGTTTATGAGGCCATGTACTGGTTTATGCGGCCATGTACTGGTTTATAAGGCCATGTACTGGTTTATAAGGCCATGTACTGGTTTATAAGGCCATGTACTGGTTTATAAGGCCATGTACTGGTTTATGCGGCCATGTACCGGTTTATGCGGCCATGTACTGGTTTATAAGGCCATGTACTGGTTTATAAGGCCATGTACTGATTTATGAGGCCATGTACTGGTTTATGAGGCCATGTACTGGTTTATGAGGCCATGTACTGGTTTATGAGGCCATGTACTGGTTTATGAGGCCATGTACTGGTTTATAAGGCCATGTACTGGTTTATAAGGCCATGTACTGGTTTATGAGGCCATGTACTGATTTATAAGGCCATGTACTGGTTTATGAGGCCATGTACTGGTTTATGAGGCCATGTACTGGTTTATGAGGCCATGTACTGGTTTAGAAGGCCATGTACTGGTTTATAAGGCCATGTACTGGTTTATAAGGCCATGTACTGGTTTATGAGGCCATGCATTGGTTTATAAGGCCATGTCCTGGTTTATGAGGCCATGTACTAGTTTATGAGGCCATGTACTGGTTTATGAGGCCATGTACTGGTTTATCAGGCCATGTACTGGTTTGCAAGGCCATGTACTGGTTTATAAGGCCATGTACTGGTTTATAAGGCCATGTACTGGTTTATAAGGCCATGTACTGGTTTATAAGGCCATGTACTGGTTTATGAGGCCATGTACTGGTTTATAAGGCCATGTACTGGTTTATGAGGCCATGTACTGGTTTATGAGGCCATGTACTGGTTTATGAGGCCATGTACTGGTTTATGAGGCCATGTACTAGTTTATGCGGCCATGTACTGGTTTATAAGGCCATGTACTGGTTTATGAGGCCATGTACTGGTTTATGAGGCCATGTACTGGTTTATGAGGCCATGTACTGGTTTATGAGGCCATGTACTGGTTTATGAGGCCATGTACTGGTTTATGAGGCCATGTACTGGTTTATGAGGCCATGTACTGATTTATGAGGCCATGTACTGGTTTATGAGGCCATGTACTGGTTTATGCGGCCATGTACTGGTTTATAAGGCCATGTACTGGTTTATAAGGCCATGTACTGGTTTATAAGGCCATGCACTGGTTTATAAGCCCATGTACTGGTTTATGAGGCCATGTACTGGTTTATGAGGCCATGTACTGGTTTATGAGGCCATGTACTGGTTTGTGAGGCCATGTACTGATTTATGAGGCCATGTACTGGTTTATGAGGCCATGTACTGGTTTATGCGGCCATGTACTGGTTTATAATGCCATGTACTGGTTCATAAGGCCATGTACTGGTTTATAAGGCCATGTACTGGTTTATAAGGCCATGTACTGGTTTATGCGGCCATGTACCGGTTTATGCGGCCATGTACTGGTTTATGAGGCCATGTACTGGTTTATAAGGCCATGTACTGATTTATGAGGCCATGTACTGGTTTATGAGGCCATGTACTGGTTTATGAGGCCATGTACTGGTTTATGAGGCCATGTACTGGTTTATAAGGCCATGTACTGGTTTATGAGGCCATGTACTGGTTTATGAGGCCATGTACTGGTTTATGAGGCCATGTACTGGTTTATGAGGCCATGTACTGGTTTATGAGGCCATGTACTGGTTTATGAGGCCATGTACTGGTTTATGAGGCCATGTACTGGTTTATGAGGCCATGTACTGGTTTATAAGGCCATGTACTGGTTTATGAGGCCATGTACTGGTTTATGAGGCCATGTACTGGTTTATGAGGCCATGTACTGGTTTATGAGGCCATGTACTGGTTTATGAGGCCATGTACTGGTTTATGCGGCCATGTACTGGTTTATGAGGCCATGTACTGGTTTATAAGGCCATGTACTGGTTTATGAGGCCATGTACTGGTTTATGAGGCCATGTACTGGTTTATGAGGCCATGTACTGGTTTATGAGGCCATGTACTGGTTTATGAGGCCATGTACTGGTTTATGAGGCCATGTACTGGTTTATGAGGCCATGTACTGGTTTATGAGGCCATGTACTGGTTTATGAGGCCATGTACTGGTTTATGAGGCCATGTACTGGTTTATGCGGCCATGTACTCGTTTATGAGGCCATGTACTGGTTTATGAGGCCATGTACTGGTTTATAAGGCCATGTACTGGTTTATGCGGCCATGTACTAGTTTATGAGGCCATGTACTGGTTTATGCGGCCATGTACTGGTTTATAAGGCCATGTACTGGTTTATGAGGCCATGTACTGGTTTATGAGGCCATGTACTGGTTTATGAGGCCATGTACTGGTTTATGCGGCCATGTACTGGTTTATAAGGCCATGTACTGGTTTATGAGGCCATGTACTGGTTTATGAGGCTATGTACTGGTTTATGAGGCCATGTACTGGTTTATAAGTCCATGTACTGGTTTATGAGGCCATGTACTGGTTTATGAGGCCATGCATTTGTTTATAAGGCCATGTACTGGTTTATGAGGCCATGTACTGGTTTATAAGGCCATGTACTGGTTTATGCGGCCATGTACTAGTTTATGAGGCCATGTACTGGTTTATGCGGCCATGTACTGGTTTATGAGGCCATGTACTGGTTTATGAGGCCATGTACTGGTTTATGAGGCCATGTACTGGTTTATGAGGCCATGTACTGGTTTATGAGGCCATGTACTGGTTTATAAGGCCATGCACTGGTTTATGAGGCTATGTACTGTTTTATGAGGCCATGTACTGGTTTATAAGGCCATGTCCTGGTTTATGAGGCCATGTACTGGTTTATGAGGCCATGTACTGGTTTATGCGGCCATGTACTGGTTTATAAGGCCATGTACTGGTTTATAAGGCCATGTACTGGTTTATAAGGCCATGTACTGGTTTATGAGGCCATGTACTGGTTTATGAGGCCATGTACTGGTTTATGAGGCCATGTACTGGTTTATGAGGCCATGTACTGGTTTATGAGGCCATGTACTGGTTTATGAGGCTATGTACTGGTTTATGAGGCCATGTACTGGTTTATAAGTCCATGTACTGGTTTATGAGGCCATGTACTGGTTTATGAGGCCATGCATTGGTTTATAAGGCCATGTCCTGGTTTATGAGGCCATGTACTAGTTTATGAGGCCATGTACTGGTTTATGAGGCCATGTACTGGTTTATCAGGCCATGTACTGGTTTATCAGGCCATGTACTGGTTTATAAGGCCATGTACTGGTTTATAAGGCCATGTACTGGTTTATGAGGCCATGTACTGGTTTATGCGGCCATGTACTCGTTTATGAGGCCATGTACTGGTTTATGAGGCCATGTACTGGTTTATAAGGCCATGTACTGGTTTATGCGGCCATGTACTAGTTTATGAGGCCATGTACTGGTTTATGCGGCCATGTACTGGTTTATAAGGCCATGTACTGGTTTATGAGGCCATGTACTGGTTTATGAGGCCATGTACTGGTTTATGAGGCCATGTACTGGTTTATGCGGCCATGTACTGGTTTATAAGGCCATGTACTGGTTTATGAGGCCATGTACTGGTTTATGAGGCTATGTACTGGTTTATGAGGCCATGTACTGGTTTATAAGTCCATGTACTGGTTTATGAGGCCATGTACTGGTTTATGAGGCCATGCATTGGTTTATAAGGCCATGTACTGGTTTATGAGGCCATGTACTGGTTTATAAGGCCATGTACTGGTTTATGCGGCCATGTACTAGTTTATGAGGCCATGTACTGGTTTATGCGGCCATGTACTGGTTTATGAGGCCATGTACTGGTTTATGAGGCCATGTACTGGTTTATGAGGCCATGTACTGGTTTATGAGGCCATGTACTGGTTTATGAGGCCATGTACTGGTTTATAAGGCCATGCACTGGTTTATGAGGCTATGTACTGTTTTATGAGGCCATGTACTGGTTTATAAGGCCATGTCCTGGTTTATGAGGCCATGTACTGGTTTATGAGGCCATGTACTGGTTTATGCGGCCATGTACTGGTTTATAAGGCCATGTACTGGTTTATAAGGCCATGTACTGGTTTATAAGGCCATGTACTGGTTTATGAGGCCATGTACTGGTTTATGAGGCCATGTACTGGTTTATGAGGCCATGTACTGGTTTATGAGGCCATGTACTGGTTTATGAGGCCATGTACTGGTTTATGAGGCTATGTACTGGTTTATGAGGCCATGTACTGGTTTATAAGTCCATGTACTGGTTTATGAGGCCATGTACTGGTTTATGAGGCCATGCATTGGTTTATAAGGCCATGTCCTGGTTTATGAGGCCATGTACTAGTTTATGAGGCCATGTACTGGTTTATGAGGCCATGTACTGGTTTATCAGGCCATGTACTGGTTTATCAGGCCATGTACTGGTTTATAAGGCCATGTACTGGTTTATAAGGCCATGTACTGGTTTATAAGGCCATGTACTGGTTTATAAGGCCATGTACTGGTTTATGAGGCCATGTACTGGTTTATGAGGCCATGTACTGGTTTATGAGGCCATGTACTGGTTTATGAGGCCATGTACTGGTTTATGAGGCCATGTACTGGTTTATGAGGCCATGTACTAGTTTATGCGGCCATGTACTGGTTTATAAGGCCATGTACTGGTTTATAAGGCCATGTACTGGTTTATGAGGCCATGTACTGGTTTATGAGGCCATGTACTGGTTTATGAGGCCATGTACTGGTTTATGAGGCCATGTACTGGTTTATGAGGCCATGTACTGGTTTATGAGGCCATGTACTGGTTTATGAGGCCATGTACTGATTTATGAGGCCATGTACTGGTTTATAAGCCCATGTACTGGTTTATGAGGCCATGTACTCGTTTATGAGGCCATGTACTGGTTTATGAGGCCATGTACTGATTTATGAGGCCATGTACTGGTTTATAAGCCCATGTACTGGTTTATGAGGCCATGTACTGGTTTATGAGGCCATGTACTGGTTTATGAGGCCATGTACTGGTTTATGAGGCCATGTACTGGTTTATGAGGCCATGTACTGGTTTATGAGGCCATGTACTGGTTTATGAGGCCATGTACTGGTTTATAAGGCCATGTACTGGTTTATGAGGCCATGTACTGGTTTATGAGGCCATGTACTGGTTTATGAGGCCATGTACTGGTTTATGAGGCCATGTACTGGTTTATGAGGCCATGTACTGGTTTATGCGGCCATGTACTGGTTTATGAGGCCATGTACTGGTTTATAAGGCCATGTACTGGTTTATGAGGCCATGTACTGGTTTATGAGGCCATGTACTGGTTTATGAGGCCATGTACTGGTTTATGAGGCCATGTACTGGTTTATGAGGCCATGTACTGGTTTATAAGGCCATGTACTGGTTTATGAGGCCATGTACTGGTTTATGAGGCCATGTACTGGTTTATGAGGCCATGTACTGGTTTATGAGGCCATGTACTGGTTTATAAGGCCATGTACTCGTTTATGAGGCCATGTACTGGTTTATGAGGCCATGTACTGGTTTATAAGGCCATGTACTGGTTTATAAGGCCATGTACTGGTTTATAAGGCCATGTACTGGTTTATGAGGCCATGTACTGGTTTATGAGGCCATGTACTGGTTTATGAGGCCATGTACTGGTTTATGAGGCCATGTACTGGTTTATGCGGCCATGTACTGGTTTATAAGGCCATGTACTGGTTTATAAGGCCATGTACTGGTTTATAAGGCCATGCACTGGTTTATAAGCCCATGTACTGGTTTATGAGGCCATGTACTGGTTTATGAGGCCATGTACTGGTTTGTGAGGCCATGTACTGATTTATGAGGCCATGTACTGGTTTATGAGGCCATGTACTGGTTTATGCGGCCATGTACTGGTTTATAAGGCCATGTACTGGTTTATAAGGCCATGTACTGGTTTATAAGGCCATGTACTGGTTTATAAGGCCATGTACTGGTTTATGCGGCCATGTACCGGTTTATGCGGCCATGTACTGGTTTATGAGGCCATGTACTGGTTTATAAGGCCATGTACTGATTTATGAGGCCATGTACTGGTTTATGAGGCCATGTACTGGTTTATGAGGCCATGTACTGGTTTATGAGGCCATGTACTGGTTTATAAGGCCATGTACTGGTTTATAAGGCCATGTACTGGTTTATGAGGCCATGTACTGGTTTATGAGGCCATGTACTGGTTTATGAGGCCATGTACTGGTTTATGAGGCCATGTACTGGTTTATGAGGCCATGTACTGGTTTATGAGGCCATGTACTGGTTTATGAGGCCATGTACTGGTTTATAAGGCCATGTACTGGTTTATGAGGCCATGTACTGGTTTATGAGGCCATGTACTGGTTTATGAGGCCATGTACTGGTTTATGAGGCCATGTACTGGTTTATGAGGCCATGTACTGGTTTATGCGGCCATGTACTGGTTTATGAGGCCATGTACTGGTTTATAAGGCCATGTACTGATTTATGAGGCCATGTACTGGTTTATGAGGCCATGTACTGGTTTATGAGGCCATGTACTGGTTTATGAGGCCATGTACTGGTTTATGAGGCCATGTACTGGTTTATAAGGCCATGTACTGGTTTATGAGGCCATGTACTGGTTTATGAGGCCATGTACTGGTTTATGAGGCCATGTACTGGTTTATGAGGCCATGTACTGGTTTATAAGGCCATGTACTCGTTTATGAGGCCATGTACTGGTTTATGAGGCCATGTACTGGTTTATAAGGCCATGTACTGGTTTATGCGGCCATGTACTAGTTTATGAGGCCATGTACTGGTTTATGCGGCCATGTACTGGTTTATAAGGCCATGTACTGGTTTATGAGGCCATGTACTGGTTTATGAGGCCATGTACTGGTTTATGAGGCCATGTACTGGTTTATGCGGCCATGTACTGATTTATGAGGCCATGTACTGGTTTATGAGGCCATGTACTGGTTTATGAGGCCATGTACTGGTTTATGAGGCCATGTACTGGTTTATGAGGCCATGTACTGGTTTATAAGGCCATGTACTGGTTTATGAGGCCATGTACTGGTTTATGAGGCCATGTACTGGTTTATGAGGCCATGTACTGGTTTATGAGGCCATGTACTGGTTTATGAGGCCATGTACTGGTTTATGCGGCCATGTACTGGTTTATGAGGCCATGTACTGGTTTATAAGGCCATGTACTGGTTTATGAGGCCATGTACTGGTTTATGAGGCCATGTACTGGTTTATGAGGCCATGTACTGGTTTATGAGGCCATGTACTGGTTTATGAGGCCATGTACTGGTTTATAAGGCCATGTACTGGTTTATGAGGCCATGTACTGGTTTATGAGGCCATGTACTGGTTTATGAGGCCATGTACTGGTTTATGAGGCCATGTACTGGTTTATAAGGCCATGTACTCGTTTATGAGGCCATGTACTGGTTTATGAGGCCATGTACTGGTTTATAAGGCCATGTACTGGTTTATGCGGCCATGTACTAGTTTATGAGGCCATGTACTGGTTTATGCGGCCATGTACTGGTTTATAAGGCCATGTACTGGTTTATGAGGCCATGTACTGGTTTATGAGGCCATGTACTGGTTTATGAGGCCATGTACTGGTTTATGCGGCCATGTACTGGTTTATAAGGCCATATACTGGTTTATGAGGCCATGTACTGGTTTATGAGGCTATGTACTGGTTTATGAGGCCATGTACTGGTTTATAAGTCCATGTACTGGTTTATGAGGCCATGTACTGGTTTATGAGGCCATGCATTGGTTTATAAGGCCATGTACTGGTTTATGAGGCCATGTACTGGTTTATAAGGCCATGTACTGGTTTATGCGGCCATGTACTAGTTTATGAGGCCATGTACTGGTTTATGCGGCCATGTACTGGTTTATAAGGCCATGTACTGGTTTATGAGGCCATGTACTGGTTTATGAGGCCATGTACTGGTTTATGAGGCCATGTACTGGTTTATGAGGCCATGTACTGGTTTATAAGGCCATGCACTGGTTTATGAGGCTATGTACTGGTTTATGAGGCCATGTACTGGTTTATAAGGCCATGTCCTGGTTTATGAGGCCATGTACTGGTTTATGAGGCCATGTACTGGTTTATGCGGCCATGTACTGGTTTATAAGGCCATGTACTGGTTTATAAGGCCATGTACTGGTTTATAAGGCCATGTACTGGTTTATGAGGCCATGTACTGTTTTATGAGGCCATGTACTGGTTTATGAGGCCATGTACTGGTTTATGAGGCCATGTACTGGTTTATGAGGCCATGTACTGGTTTATGAGGCCATGTACTAGTTTATGCGGCCATGTACTGGTTTATAAGGCCATGTACTGGTTTATGAGGCCATGTACTGGTTTATGAGGCCATGTACTGGTTTATGAGGCCATGTACTGGTTTATGAGGCCATGTACTGGTTTATGAGGCCATGTACTGGTTTATGAGGCTATGTACTGGTTTATGAGGCCATGTACTGGTTTATAAGTCCATGTACTGGTTTATGAGGCCATGTACTGGTTTATGAGGCCATGCATTGGTTTATAAGGCCATGTCCTGGTTTATGAGGCCATGTACTAGTTTATGAGGCCATGTACTGGTTTATGAGGCCATGTACTGGTTTATGAGGCCATGTACTGGTTTATGAGGCCATGTACTGGTTTATGAGGCCATGTACTGGTTTATGAGGCCATGTACTGGTTTATGAGGCCATGTACTAGTTTATGCGGCCATGTACTGGTTTATAAGGCCATGTACTGGTTTATGAGGCCATGTACTGGTTTATGAGGCCATGTACTGGTTTATGAGGCCATGTACTGGTTTATGAGGCCATGTACTGGTTTATGAGGCCATGTACTGGTTTATGAGGCCATGTACTGGTTTATGAGGCCATGTACTGGTTTATGAGGCCATGTACTGGTTTATGAGGCCATGTACTGGTTTATGAGGCCATGTACTGATTTATGAGGCCATGTACTGGTTTATGAGGCCATGTACTGGTTTATGAGGCCATGTACTGGTTTATAAGGCCGTGTACTGGTTTATAAGGCCATGTAGTGGTTTATGAGGCCATGTACTGGTTTATGAGGCCATGTACTGGTTTATGAGGCCATGTACTGGTTTATCAGGCCATGTACTGGTTTATGAGGCCATGTACTGGTTTATGAGGCCATGTACTGGTTTATGAGGCCATGTACTGGTTTATGAGGCCATGTACTGGTTTATGAGGCCATGTACTGGTTTATAAGGCCATGTACTGGTTTATGAGGCCATGTAGTGGTTTATGAGGCCATGTACTGGTTTATGAGGCCATGTACTGGTTTATGAGGCCATGTACTGGTTTATAAGGCCATGTACTGGTTTATAAGGCCATGTACTGGTTTATAAGGCCATGCACTGGTTTATAAGCCCATGTACTGGTTTATGAGGCCATGTACTGGTTTATGAGGCCATGTACTGGTTTGTGAGGCCATGTACTGATTTATGAGGCCATGTACTGGTTTATGAGGCCATGTACTGGTTTATGCGGCCATGTACTGGTTTATAAGGCCATGTACTGGTTTATAAGGCCATGTACTGGTTTATAAGGCCATGTACTGGTTTATAAGGCCATGTACTGGTTTATGCGGCCATGTACCGGTTTATGCGGCCATGTACTGGTTTATGAGGCCATGTACTGGTTTATAAGGCCATGTACTGATTTATGAGGCCATGTAGTGGTTTATGAGGCCATGTACTGGTTTATGAGGCCATGTACTGGTTTATGAGGCCATGTACTGGTTTATGAGGCCATGTACTGGTTTATAAGGCCATGTACTGGTTTATGAGGCCATGTAGTGGTTTATGAGGCCATGTACTGGTTTATGAGGCCGTGTACTGGTTTATAAGGCCATGTACTGGTTTATAAGGCCATGTAGTGGTTTATGAGGCCATGTACTGGTTTATGAGGCCATGTACTGGTTTATGAGGCCATGTACTGGTTTATCAGGCCATGTACTGGTTTATGAGGCCATGTACTGGTTTATGAGGCCATGTACTGGTTTATGAGGCCATGTACTGGTTTATGAGGCCATGTACTGGTTTATGAGGCCATGTACTGGTTTATGAGGCCATGTACTGGTTTATGAGGCCATGTACTGGTTTATAAGGCCATGTAGTGGTTTATGAGGCCATGTACTGGTTTATAAGGCCATGTACTGGTTTATCAGGCCATGTACTGGTTTATCAGGCCATGTACTGGTTTATAAGGCCATGTACTGGTTTATAAGGCCATGTACTGGTTTATAAGGCCATGTACTGGTTTATAAGGCCATGTACTGGTTTATGAGGCCATGTACTGGTTTATGAGGCCATGTACTGGTTTATGAGGCCATGTACTGGTTTATGAGGCCATGTACTGGTTTATGAGGCCATGTACTAGTTTATGCGGCCATGTACTGGTTTATAAGGCCATGTACTGGTTTATGAGGCCATGTACTGGTTTATGAGGCCATGTACTGGTTTATGAGGCCATGTACTGGTTTATGAGGCCATGTACTGGTTTATGAGGCCATGTACTGGTTTATGAGGCCATGTACTGGTTTATGAGGCCATGTACTGGTTTATGAGGCCATGTACTGGTTTATGAGGCCATGTACTGGTTTATGAGGCCATGTACTGGTTTATGAGGCCATGTACTGGTTTATGAGGCCATGTACTGGTTTATGCGGCCATGTACTGGTTTATAAGGCCATGTACTGGTTTATAAGGCCATGTACTGGTTTATAAGGCCATGTACTGGTTTATAAGGCCATGTAGTGGTTTATGCGGCCATGTACTGGTTTATGAGGCCATGTACTGGTTTATGAGGCCATGTACTGGTTTGTGAGGCCATGTACTGGTTTATAAGGCCATCTACTGGTTTATAAGGCCATGTACTGGTTTATAAGGCCATGTAGTGGTTTATAAGGCCATGTACTGGTTCATGAGGCCATGTACTCGTTTATGAGGCCATGTACTGGTTTATGAGGCCATGTACTGGTTTATGAGGCCATGTACAGGTCAATGAGGCCATGTACCGGTTTATAAGGCCATGTACTGGTTTATGAGGCCATGTACTGGTTTATGAGGCCATGTACCGGTTTATGAGGCCATGTACTGGTTTATGAGGCCATGTACTGGTTTATAAGGCCATGTACTGGTTTATAAGGCCATGTACTGGTTTATGAGGCCATGTACTGGTTTATGAGGCCATGTACTGGTTTATGAGGCCATGTACTGGTTTATGAGGCCATGTACTGGTTTATGAGGCCATGTACTGGTTTATGCGGCCATGTACTGGTTTATAAGGCCATGTACTGGTTTATAAGGCCATGTACTGGTTCATGAGGCCATGTACTGGTTTATGAGGCCATGTACTGGTTTATGAGGCCATGTACTGGTTTATGAGGCCATGTACTGGTTTATGAGGCCATGTACTGGTTTATAAGGCCATGTACTGGTTTATGAGGCCATGTACTGGTTTATGAGGCCATGTACCGGTTTATGAGGCCATGTACTGGTTTATGAGGCCATGTACTGGTTTATAAGGCCATGTACTGGTTTATAAGGCCATGTACTGGTTTATGAGGCCATGTACTGGTTTATGAGGCCATGTACTGGTTTATGAGGCCATGTACTGGTTTATGAGGCCATGTACTGGTTTATGAGGCCATGTACTGGTTTATGCGGCCATGTACTGGTTTATAAGGCCATGTACTGGTTTATAAGGCCATGTACTGGTTTATGAGGCCATGTACTGGTTTATGAGGCCATGTACTGGTTTATGCGGCCATGTACTGGTTTATAAGGCCATGTACTGGTTTATGAGGCCATGTACTGGTTTATGAGGCCATGTACTGGTTTATGAGGCCATGTACTGGTTTATGAGGCCATGTACTGGTTTATGAGGCCATGTACTGGTTTATAAGGCCATGTACTGGTTTATGCGGCCATGTACTAGTTTATGAGGCCATGTACTGGTTTATGCGGCCATGTACTGGTTTATAAGGCCATGTACTGGTTTATGAGGCCATGTACTGGTTTATGAGGCCATGTACTGGTTTATAAGGCCATGTACTGGTTTATGCGGCCATGTACTGGTTTATAAGGCCATGTACTGGTTTATGAGGCCATGTACTGGTTTATGAGGCCGTGTACTGGTTTATGCGGCCATGTACTGGTTTATAAGGCCATGTACTGGTTTATAAGGCCATGTACTGGTTTATGAGGCCATGTACTGGTTTATGAGGCCATGTACTGGTTTATGCGGCCATGTACTGGTTTATAAGGCCATGTACTGGTTTATTAGGCCATGTACTGGTTTATAAGGCCATGTTCTAGTTTATAAGGCCATGTACTGGTTTATAAGGCCATGTACTGGTTTATGCGGCCATGTACTGGTTTATGAGGCCATGTACTGGTTTATAAGGCCATGTACTGGTTTATTAGGCCATGTACTGGTTTATAAGGCCATGTTCTAGTTTATAAGGCCATGTACTAGTTTATAAGGCCATGTACTGGTTTATGAGGCCATGTACTGGTTTATGCGGCCATGTACTGGTTTATAAGGCCATGTACTGGTTTATGAGGCCATGTACTGGTTTATAAGGCTATGTACTGGTTTATGAGGCCATGTACTGGTTTATGAGGCCATGTACTGGTTTATGAGGCCATGTACTGGTTATGAGGCCATGTACTGGTTTATAAGGCCATGTACTGGTTTATGAGGCCATGTACTAGTTTATGAGGCCATGTACTGGTTTATGAGGCCATGTACTGGTTTATGAGGCCATGTACTGGTTTATGAGGCCATGTACTGGTTTTATGAGGCCATGTACTGGTTTATGAGGCCATGTACTGGTTTATGAGGCCATGTACTGGTTTATGAGGCCATGTACTCGTTTATGAGGCCCCTCGAGGTGGGGTTAAGGACTCCCACTCTTCGGTGTGGCCACTTGAGTGGTCCGTCCTGCACAAGAGGGGCATTTTTTGATTTTGAGGTGGGTGGCCATGATGGGCCTACAAGGGCAGGGTGCATGTGATCGTCCCATCTGTTGGCGAAAAAATGGGAATTTAATTGATCGCCACCAGTCATACAATGTGCTTGTGCTTCAGGTTCCTGGGCTTGAGGAGGGAGTGATGTTTGGGGGTAAAGCATTGTGATGGATGGCTGGAACATTCCTTTGCATGCCGGGCGCGCCAGGCAAACGTACCCCCTTAGAACGAAATGGGAGATTCAAAAAAAGGCCCCCAAACCCGAAAAACAATTTGAACCCCCCCCCCCCCCCCGCCCCCCTGTTACACCCGCCCCCCCCCCCACCCACCTACCCCCAACCCAATGGTGGACAACCAACCCCGCCCACCAGCGATGCATCAGAACGGCTGACTCCCCCTCCCCCGGAGACAAAAGCCCGCCCACCCCCAGCGCACTGGAGATGTCCGCGGTTGCCGACGGACCCCTTGCGGTGCTGCGCGCCCCGGCCGACCGTACGGCACGCACGCATTTGCAGACGCGCGGCCCTGCGGCGCGGGAGCCCAAGCGCCCGGTGGCCTGGCAGAAGGATGAGCTGAGCGACGTGCAGCGGAGGCTGCACCATTCTTACATGGAGGCCCATGAGAAGTGGTGTGGCGCCCCCGTCCTACTAAATCTGGGGGGTGGGGCATGAACAGGCGGGGGGGGGGGGGGGCAGGGATGCGGTAGAAGGGGAGGGACCTCAGAGGTGGCCCCAGAAGCGGTTAGGCAGGCGGTTGGAGGAGGTTGCCAAAGCAGATGGGCTGGTTACTGTCGGTTACAAATGCTATTGAAGCGGGCACCTGGCGTCAGGGGGACAGTGGCTGGGGATAGGCTGGGCGCCCTGGAGGGGGGGGGTCCCCCCCCCTTTCCAATGCATCCCTGGGGGGGGGGGGGCTCAGCATTTCCATTCAAGTCCCCACCCGTGTGAACTCTATGGCGTTGTACGGCAGACCCAGGAGCCCCTCCGTGGCGAAGGCGACCCCTGGCGCGCCGCTGCAGGGCTGCTGCCAAGTCGTTGGTGTCCTCCCCACGGATTGTCTTCGCGTTGCATTCTATGTTCTCTGTGGGGGGGGGGGGGTCAGCAAGGACGACCCTGCCCCGCCCTGTGCCCATTGTTCCCCTGAATCTGGCGTCAGTCAAGCCTACAGCCCCCCCCCCCCCCCCCCGGGCCTCGGGTGATATGGAATCCCCAGGGGCCTGTGTCGAACCTTCCCACATCCGAACTTTACGGCCGGGCTACCTCTGGTCTTCGGGGCCGCTGACGGGCCATTTTCATGCGCTTTTTGTGCTGGCCGCCTCTTGTGCACGCGTGCAATAGCCCAGGCCCCTTCCGGGGGGGTCCCGGCGGAGGCGGTTTCGGGGGACAGTAGGTCGTTCAGGACGGCGGCGAAATTGTTCCCCGGCGAAGTTCAGGGGGTGTCGGCGGTGCAGTGAAGCTGCCAACGGCGCTGCGTACTGCGGGTCCATAGTTTTTGGGGCACAGCGGATTCTTTCGAGCCGCGTTCAGTGGCCATTTGGTTTGCAAAGCCGTCTGCCTCTGAACGGGGCATGGGCCTGCACGTGAGGGGGGGGGGGGGCGTACCGTGCGCTGTGCCTGCGCTGTGCAGAACCAGCCCCGGAGGATGTGCCTGAGGCCGGTCGGGAGCTGTGGGATTTTCAAGGGTGGCGACCCCCCCCCCCCCCCCAAAAGTGTTCCGGGGGAGTAATCCCCGTCCAAACGTCCGCCCCCTGTATTGGACCCCCTGTATTGGAACGGCGGACAACCGTAGGCCAAGGGACCCCACCTCCCCGTGGACCCCCCCCCCCCCCGACCTGGATTTGGTGGCAAAAAATGAAATGGCCAAAGGAAACATTGACTCGGGCTATTTCCTGTCAGCATTTGTTCGGGTTCCGGACTCCCCCCCCCCCCCCCTCGTCCTCAGTCTCGACTG